>JAJKFH010000441.1:0-23405 GCA_023333565.1 Puffinus mauretanicus | reverse complement strand
GATTGTATCCATAATTGAGCCTGGATGCAGCTAAGAGCTAGAGAAATATTATTTTGAATTGTGCCAAATGCATTTGTGATTAGTTGGTGGTCCTTTTCATTAATTCTTTCCCATGTAGGCAATACATTAGCCAAAAGCCACTGGCTTGTTCCTAATGCTGTCAAAGAAGATCGTAATGGGTGTTCTAATTTATGTAAATCACTTGTTGCCGAATTTATTTTGTTTGCTTAAAACTTCAGCATCCATGCTGTTCAATATTCCTAGTCCCGTTCCCAGGATGCCAGTTACATCTCTCCTCGATCGTTTTGGAGAGGTGAGGGTTCGTCCATGTAGCCACGCTAACCATCCTGTAAAAGACATATTCAGGAATGGTGAGCAAGCAGGTTTAATTGTAGAGATATCAACTTGCGTTGATAGCTCCACTCATTTTAGGGACCACAATGGGCTAAATAGCACTTGCTGTTGTCCTATGTTCTTGATTATATAGGGATCAATGTTATAAATGTAAGGAGACGGTTTGACAGGAGGCTGAGTTGGTGAATGTGGTTGTGCGGTATCAATCCTGAATTGAAAACCTAAGCTGGAATGAGAGTTAGGGTTTGTCCAAAGACACCTTACGAGTACTGAATGGGATATAGTAAAAGTATACCAGCATTTGTGTTTAAAAGGACAGGTATGTATGTTGCCTTTTCCTTCAATGTTGTTTACAACAGTGTGTAAGGTTGCTGTCATACATTTAGTGTGATTTTCAGTTCGGCATCCTATCGAAATGGTGTCTCCTTTGGTTCCCTTTAAGGATGGAATTTGTTGGTTTTCATTTTCGTCTTTAATAATCCATTCCTGCCTATGAAAGGTGATGTTATTGTGTAGTGCTATTGCAGATAAATTTAGATTAGATGTAGGTATGTTAAAAGACACATATGCATCAATCCACAGCCACCCTGTCGTACACAAATTCCAAATTTTTCATTCACTAATCATAAAATCAAACAATAGTTCTACGCCACGATTACCCCACAAGCAAAATGCGAGTACAGGTTGTGTAAAAGTAAAATTGTACCAACAATCTGGTTCTGGTGTCTTATAGCAAGGCTTCTCATTGTTTTAGGTTTAGAGAAATTGGTGTAGTGTATTTTAATTTTAGTGGATTTTTTGTGAGTAGATCCATTGATTACACAGCACCCTATTTTTATTTCTTCCCCTGGTGTGGCTTGAAGTGATAAAATTTGATGAATGTTATTATTATTGTGAGATATCTTAATTTCTTTCTGGTGTAGTGTCTCCCATCTCCATTCATCTTTTGAATATGTCTCATTCCCATGTATAACTAAAATAGCAAGGTTCAAGTTTGTCTTCTCTGTTGGTAGGGTTCCCATATTTCCAGTGTAATTTAGTAGTGCATGGTCCCAGGGATCTTGTGTCTGAACTAAAAGGATTATACTTATCTCGACTAAAAGGAAAAAGAAAATTGGGGTGGGGACACGCTGATGCTGTTGTTGTTGCCATCGGTATAGGTTCATCTTCTCCTGTAAAAAAAAAAGAAAGACAACGTTTCGGTGGGGAAGGCCGAATGGGTTACCCCTTTTAGAAAGAAGGAAAAATCCATCTAGTACTGATACTATGTTTTGCACCACTGCTATCAGTAGCTTCCCAAGCAAGTGGGCCACGGGGTTTAGTTAAAGTCATAGGCACAGTTCCAATTTGTGGTAAATTTACCATAACAGGTTGTCCTGGCTGTAATGTTAGCGGACATTTTCTTTCATCAGTAGGGGGGGTATTAGATTTAGCTTTTACAAAGAATGCTCACAGGGCTTCCAGTGGGTCCGTATCGATTGTTTAATTGATGGAGTACTTCGAAAAGTTGTGTATCCCACCGGACTTCGTGTGGCTTAAGGCTCTGTTTTAATAAGCCATTAGCTCGTTCTATCATCCCATTTGATTGGGGGTAGTAGGGGGTGTGGAATACCCACTGAATTTCTTTTTGTTTTGTCCATTCTTGCACTTCCCTATTTGTGAAATGTGTGCCATTATCACTTTGGATAGCATCAGGAGCAGGTAGACTAGAGAACCAAGAAGATAGTCCTCGTACTGTGTTTTTCCCATCAGCTTTTCGGCATTTAGTTGCCATAAGCAAGCCGGAGACTACTTCTACCCCTGTGAGGACGTATCGATATCCTGCAGAAGATTTTAGTGGCCCAATGTAATCAATTTGCCATGTAGACCACAGAGTCTTTCCCTGACTGATATGTAAGGGGGGTGCTTTAGCAGGGTGATTCATTCGTAATTTTAAGCTACATTGAGGACATTCTGTAAGAATAATTTCACAGGTTTTCCTGTTTAGGGGCCAACCCTTACTTTGTGCAGCAAAATAAAGTGCTTCTTTACCTGTATGACCTAATTTTTTATGTAGCCATTCTCCCAATTGATACCACTCAGAATTTAAGGAATTTCCTACTTTTATTTTTCTAATTTTTGCCAATTCATCTACTTTTTGATTCCAGTTTGTGGCTGGTTCATTATTTTTGGCATGAGCTTTCACCCATCCCATCTTGAATGGAGTGTCTCTGGCTATTTCAAGCAATAATTGCCAATCTTGAGATCTCCAAACTGGAGATCTATTTACTTCCCAGTTCAGGACTTCCCACAGACAAAGCCACTGTGTGGCACCTGCCCACACGGCATAGGAGTCGACATAGATAACTTTTGCTCCGTTTTGTGCTGCTAGAACAACTGCCCTTAATTCTGCTACTTGTGCACTACCTTCACCTTCTTCTATGATTTGTTTGCCAGTGTTGATGTTTAATGCAGCAGCCTTGTATTGCCATCTGCCATTTATTCTCCTTGCTGAGGCATCAGTAAACCAAATATCTTCTGATGGTGTTCCCTCGGTAAAGGGAGGTGCATTTAAAATAGGTGATGGTTTAAGAGGTTGTTGTAATGCTAATGGGTCTGCATTTATAGGCATCTGTAATTTAGAGAGTTTAGTGTGTCCTTCAGTTAATCTCATTTCTTCTGCAATTCCTGTCAAATAAGCATACCATTTCCTAACTGTAGGCTTTTGTGCAAGTCCTTCTGGGGGAGCAGTCCCCTTTAGAACTGCTTCTAATAAATTAAATGGACCTCTGGTTTGTACAGGTTGTTCCTGGTGTATTTTCTCAGCTTGTTTCACTGCTCGGACTAAAGACAAAAGTCCTTTTTCCCACTCGGAATACCTCTGTTCTGTCTCTTTAATGCAGTCGAACTGAACATCAAAGGTCTTTTTGGTCTGCCAGGGCCAGTTTGGAACAGGTTACAGTAAGTACCGTGTTCAGCAAAACCCCATTCTGCTATAATAGGGTCTGTGTGGCGAGGGAGAGACAAACAGCCGACTCAATGTGAGTGATAAAGCAAGCTTCAACTTTATTGCAGAATCCTACATGTATTTATGCACTAAGTTCTACTTTATGCACACTTGTCACACAATTATTGGCTTAGCTCTACAAACTACTTATGATTATTGGTTTAGCTCTACAAACTACATTACCATACCCCTCCTACTTGGCTACTGCTATGTGGTCCAGGTGTCCATCCTGTTTTTCCTAGTGTTTTCTTCAAAGGTTGTTTTTCTGCACCGTGCAAGGTCAGTACGGCCTTCTTGTTCTCCTTTATCAGAATGACTCAGACTTTTCACACAGGCCTAGTCTGGGAAAGT
Source organism: Puffinus mauretanicus (assembly GCA_023333565.1). Lineage (NCBI taxonomy): Eukaryota > Metazoa > Chordata > Aves > Procellariiformes > Procellariidae > Puffinus > Puffinus mauretanicus. Next base: position 19,714 of record JAJKFH010000441.1, on the reverse strand, counting down.
TTCACTGCGGCCTGATCTGAGAGTATTTCACTGCGGCCTAGTCTGGCTAACTTATGTCAAAATTGAATCGCAAGGCTCCTCCATGGAGCCATGACCGCGTTCCCTCAGCCATTCTGCAACAATTCCCCCTTTTTCTTTTTGAACCACCAATACATTGTGGTTCATTCTTACAACATTACTTAAAATACAGTGATACGCTATTTTTACTATAACTATAATTGCTAATAAAATGCCAAGCCAGCGCAATCCTTCTTTAAGCAATAATAAAACCCAAGGAGACAATCCTCCAAATATAGATTTAAACCAATCATCAAAGGGACTGTCGCTCTTGGTAACCCTTTTTGTGTGGTCACGCAGCCACTGCAGTTGCTTCTGAATAGAGTAACTGTGATTCGTGAGATTAAAACAACACATACCATCTACATCTTCACAGCCATGTCCTTGTGCTAATAATAGAAAATCAATGGCTGCCCGATTTTGTAAAACAGCATGGCGTAAACTGTCCATGTCTTGAGCCATTTCTGTCAAGATTTTAGTAGTCACGTTAGCTTGTTTCACTGACCAGCATGCTAACTTCTTGAATTGGGCCAGCGCTTGCGCTGTGCCTATGCTGGGCACTAGGGAAGCAAATACATTGGCTGTGGTCGACCATAATTCTACATTATCGTTACAATCTGCTCGCATTTGATGTATAGATCTTTTGTGTCGATGTGTCGCTACTGTAGTTATATTGAGCCAACCTTGTCAGCTAACTGTGAGCAGAGTTAATTTACCTACATAACAAGGCCCTCCAAAGGCTTTCTTTGGAATGCCAGGCCATGCTCGATCCCCACAAATCAAAAAATATCCGGGGGGAAGAGCTTTGGCCGTATTGTTGTTCCACAAAGAGTTATTAGTCCCATGCATACTCCATCCATAAGCACTGAGTATTTCGGTAGCGTTATAATTCCCACAATGTTGGTTTACTTCAAATCCTCTCGTAAAAAGGAGAAACAACAGTCCAACCGGTGGTATTAACAAAAGGGTTGCTATCATCAATGCGGCTGTCTCTGCCCATCAGTGACAGAAAGGTCTGGGCTTGTGCAGCAAAGCGGCTAAAGTTGCCAAACACAAGACACGTCTGAGTAGTAACGTTATCAGTTGCATTCCCAATTTTCTCTGACCCCAAAAGGTCAACTTCTTGGGGGTCCCAAGGAAGAGTGTGATTTAGGGCTCTTATTAGTTGTACCGAGCAATTTGCTGCAGTAACATTCACACAATTAACTGTTACAGATGTCCAATTATAAAAATCACTGGCAATAATTTCAGGAAAGCCTATCAAACATGTTTTAAAGGGTTCAGCTGCTGTAGCTGAACTCAGGCAAAAGTCTGTCGTCCCAATTTTATTCGCCCACGCCACCCACAAGTTTGCACGGTTGGGCAGCGGCATCGCTGGGACCAGTACGGGTAGAGTTACGCTGATCATCATCAGCAACGGCAGCTTTGGTCCAGCGGCTTGGAATCCACTTCAGCCCTATCATCCTTATTTTCTTTAGGATTGCTATGCACCCATGCTGGTGGTTCGTCCTGATCTACAAAAATACATAGATGATTTAACACAAAAAAGAGTCTTAGCAAGTCTTTCTTGTACAGCTGAAATTTCCCTAAATTTTTACAAATATTGTTTCAGTGTTTGATGTGCCCTTTCAATAATAGCTTGTCCCATGGGTGAGTGTGGAATACCAGTAGTATGACGCACTCCCCACATTTGGCAAAAACGTTTCATCTTGACGCTTACGTATGCAGGGCCATTGTCAGTTCTTAACGTCTGTGGCACTCCCATGACTGCAAAACAACTAGTCAAATGTCGCACTACGTGGAGCGCTCGCTCTCCTGTCTGTGCCGTGGCCCATATAAATTTGCTATAGGTGTCAATCGTAACATGTACATATTTCAATCTGTCAAAGTCAGCAACGTGAGTCACATCCATTTGCCACAATTCTCTGGCCTCGAGTCCTCTGGGATTCACTCCGATACCGAGACCAGGCCCATGGTGGCTACACGTAGGACTGTCCCGCACAATCTCCTTGGCTTCAGGACGAGTTTGTATACTGAAACGAGGGAGGAATTTGGCAAGTTATCATTACTCTTGTTGTCAATGGCAGTCACGGAGTTCATTCCCTGTTGTCCCTTCATCTCCCCCTTTTTCTTTTGCCATTGACATATAACAGCAAAAGGCGATTCTTCGGTGTTACAGATAAGCAAAGAAAGTGGCAATTCAAGGATTCTTCTTGCGGTCACACGTACAATGCAGACACTCAGTCACACAAACGAACTCATTACACTTCTCACTCACACCACAAACTGTACCAATTAGAATAATAATCAAGCTCACAGATAACATAAATCGTTAACCATAAACTGTTTGCCACAAGTCCACACAGATCAGTTTAAACCATAATACACGGTACCAGGATTTTACAACAGATGACCATAATTATGGCAATACCACATACAAGTCCTATCACTACAGTTAGGAGACCCCAAGGGCAATCGCTGTTCAGTCATGGGCCACTGGTCAACCCAAACACGGTCATTAGCAAGCCATGTTATGTGGAGGCAACCCCCCACTGTCCGTCCAAAATAGCATCTCGAACAAGCTGCGGTAGGTCCGGAGAAACAGGGTGGCAAATTGTCTCTCGAACCGGCGGTTGACCAAGGTTCTCTTTTTTTTTTTTCTGAGTCTGTGTAGTTAAGTCCTTTAGTTGTTGCACCGGAGGAATCATTGAAGAGTGGCAAGGGGGGGTGGAGAGGAGGGGCAGTGGGAGGAGGGAGGCACGTTTCCCTGCCTTGAATTAAGGGGGTGGGTGGAGCTGGCCACTCCTCCCCCTTCATGCCCGGCGGTTGCTCTTCCGCTTTTGCCTCACACTGCTGCTGTGCTGCAGCCCCGGCAACTTCCGGCTGCTGTGGCGTAGATGATATTGTCGGGGAAGATGACAAACATAGACTGTCGGGCGTTTTTAAGTCCTGCTCAACTCTATCGCGCAATTCGGCAACAGTCTTACAGGTGGACCCCGTCATACCCTTCACAGCAGACAGCCCAAAAAATTGCACAATCGGTCCCGCCTTGGATTCCATGCTCTGAGACTTTTCCGGTATGGAGGTTACTCCAGCTAGACGATCATTTGGGGCTCGGGGCGAGTGCAGAGATATTTCACAAAGTCTTTGCCAGCGAGCTTGCCAAAGTAATTGTTGTGATTGCTTCAAAATAAGCCTCATTATGTTCTTAATATCTTCTGGACATAGCATTCCGCTACCCCAGATATAATTTAGCATTTGCCTGGCAGGCTCGCTATGCACTCCCGAGTCATTAACTGTGTTTCGCAATTGATTTAATACTTTCCAGTCTAGGGCCTCATGCACCCCAGCCATAGCTCCCGTGTTATCTACCTGATAAATTACTGGGAGGGCTTGAGGGCTAATTTGATCTAATAACTCAAAATCTTCTCGCTCAACAGCTTCTCGCGCTATTTTGTCCCAACCAACCCGCACTAAACGCGGCTGCTGAGAAACTTGGGACGGTTTGGGGGCGGCAGCTGGAGCAATTCCCTGTCCGGTACCGCTCACCCTCCCATTGGGGGCGGTGGCTTGAGCAGTTCCCTGTCCGGTACCGTCCACCCTCCCGTCGTCACTCGGACCCGCCTCCCCCCCCCCCCCCATCCCCCGTGGCGCCGCAGAGGGACCAGCCCTTTCTGCCGGTGGATCAGGGAGGGGGGGAGAGGGCCGACGAACGACGGGAACAGGAATTCCCGAAGGCAGAGGTGAAAAATAGTCACCCCCCACAGTGAGACGTCCCGCGGCAGGATCAAACTGCTCAAGCCGATCAGCGGCGGCTGTAGCCATTCGCTTTTCAGCTTTATATCTTTTCATGCAATTAATAACGTCCCTCCAAGATTTCATTAACTTTTTTGCTAATTTGTCATCATCAATTACTAGATCCCACAAACAATCTCCATAAGAACGCCACTCGTCTACTTCAAACATACTTTCAGGATCTTTAAAGAAACCTCTCGCTTTCCCTAACGTAATTAATCCAGCCAGGTCTTTTAATTGGCTTACTCCCCGCTTTTCTAAAAAGCATTTTAAAATATCGAAGGCTACCTCTGTTTCCATTGCGCGCGCTTCTGCTGCAGGCCCTCTTAATTATCCGGCCAACCTTCTTTATTATCCGGTCATACGCAGCCCTTAACGTTGACCTTCTTTATTATCCGGTCACGTGCAGCCTTTTCCCCTGGGTAGCCTTCTATCGGACGGCGAACCCTCGATATTCGTCTTGGGTTCAAGCACGGATCAGCCACGCCGCGACAGCGTTTCACTGATCTTTTGCTCCCTGGTCGCTGCTACCAGTGCTTTTCCGATCTCGCTGTCCGGTGGAAAAACAGGGATTGGGGGTCCCTGTTCGGGCGCCACTTTGCGACGAGCGAGGGAAGACAAGCAGCCGACTCAATGTGAGTGATAAAGCAAGCTTCAACTTTATTGCAGAATCCTACATGTATTTATGCACTAAGTTCTACTTTATGCACACTTGTCGCACAATTATTGGCTTAGCTCTACAAACTACTTATGATTATTGGTTTAGCTCTACAAACTACATTACCATACCCCTCCTACTTGGCTACTGCTACGTGGTCCAGGTGTCCATCCTGTTTTTCTTAGTGTTTTCTTCAAAGGCTGTTTTTCTGCACCGTGCAAGGTCAGTACGGCCTTCTTGTTCTCCTTTATCAGAATGACTCAGGCTTTTCACACAGGCCTAGTCTGGGAAAGTTTCACTGCGGCCTGATCTGAGAGTATGTCACTGCGGCCTAGTCTGGCTAACTTATGTCAAAATTGAATCGCAAGGCTCCTCCATGGAGCCGTGACCACGTTCCCTCAGCCATTCTGCAACAGTAGGGTCATTAGGTGTACTGGTCCCAATGATTGATATGCTTTTAATTCCTGAATTAGAGTTTTGACTGCCTCTTCATGTTCTGAATTCCATTCCCATGATTTTCCTTTTCGTAGAAGTGAATATAGTGGGCGAGCAATGATAGAAAATCCAGGTACATGTTTCCTCCAATATCCTAAAGTACCCATAAACTGTTGTAATTCTTTTCTAGATTGGGGCATCTGCAATTGTTCTATTTTACTTAGAGTGTCCGGTGGAATTGTTGCGCTACCTGCAATCCACCAAATACCTAAAAATTTTACTTCTCTACTTGGTCCCTGACATTTCTCAGAGGGAATTTCAATTCCTGCATTATGTAATACTTGCCATACTGCTGTTGCTGCTTCCCCTACCTCTTCAGAGGAATCTCCTCCGATTAGAATATCATCTATATATTGGTACAGTTTCACATTCTGGGGAAGTGAGACTGTTTGTAAAAGCTCAGCAAGCGCGGCATGAGCGATTGTGGGTGAATGTTTATACCCCTGTGGGAGTCTGTTAAAGGTGTATTGTATACCTTCCCAAGTAAAAGCAAACTTCTCTTTATCTTTTTCCTGTAAAGGGATCATAAAGAACATATCCTTTACATCTAATGCTGCCATCCATGGGTGTGCGGCTGCTTGTAATGCGGCTGTTAAAGTTGCAATATTAGGTACGGCAGCCGTTAGCGGAGCTGTGTTGGCATTTAAGCGCCGATAATCAATTGTTAATCGCCACCTCCCATGTGCTTTTCGCACTGGCCAAACTGGTGAATTATATGGGGAGTGGGTTCTGGAAATAATATGCCGCTTTTCCAGATCTGCTATCACTTCAGAGATTCCAGCTCGTGCCGCAGCAGAAATCGGATACTGCGGAACGTTAGTGATTTTTGAATCAGGGAGTACAGGAGCTGCACGGAGTACGCGCACTATCATTTCCTGATTTTTATCATGGTTAGGGTCGACATTTGAACTGAAGGACCACAAGCTGCTGTCCGGCAGACACCAGGTTCGACTGTTCAAAACATCGAAACCTAAAATATTTTCATTGTGATCTTTAATTGCAAAGCAAGTAGATGATACACGTTTCTCACCCGGGAGCCATAAATTAACTTTTGCAGTTTGGCACTGTCCTGGTTCCAGCTGGGACAGGGTTAACTTTCTTCCCAGTAGCTTGGGGGGTGTGCTGTGTTTTGGGTTCGGTGTGAAAGGAGCGTTGATGGCCCATTGATGCCCCATTGATGCTTTGGCTGTTGCTGGGTGATGCTTGCACTGGGAGGGGGGAGCGCAGCCGGGGTGGTGGACCCAGCTGGCCAATGGGGTATTCTATACCATGTGACATCATGCTCAGTATAAAAACCAGGTGTGGGGGGGGGCTCGCCCCCCGTTCGTGACACGCGGTCGGCGGTCGGTGAGCGGTTGTGTCGTGCATTGCCTGTTTTGTGCATTCTGTTATTGTTGTTGTTCTCATTGTTATTATTACTGTTCTACTTAGTTTTATTTCAATTATTAAACTGTTTTTATCTCAACCCGGGAGCTTTCCTACTTGTGCCCTCCCGATTCTCTCCCCCATCCCACCAAGGGGGGGGTGTGATCGAGCGGCTGCGTGGCGTTTATTTTTGCTGGCTGGGGTTAAACCACGACAGTCCTTTTTGGCGCCCAACGTGGGGCACGGAGGGTTGAGATAACGACAGATTATTTAGAGCATATTGAGGAATTTATATCTGGTAACATATTAATTTGTTCTGCACCATGCTCTTGTTTCTACTGTACCTGTTAAAAATTGGAGTTGGGTTTTGTAGTCTGTTGTGCTCTGCCGTGATTAATGATGTTTTGCCTGGGAGATTTGTTACTAAAACGCTGGCATTGGGGGTTATTTGGTATTTGGGATTCATAATGAAGCCGTTTCTGCATTTCGGGTACCACCTCATGGAGACCATTAGCAATTATACCTTTTCCTCCGAGAGATTCTTTATGGAGGAAGTAGAGAATGGCACCCTCGCTACCCTTCTCTATGATGTCATCTCCTTTGTTAAAATAACTTGCCAGTACCTTGAACATCCCTGGGTAGTTAGGATACATCTATTGGTACTCCTTGGGAATATTGTTTTGGTTTTATCCAAGGTTAGTAAGCAATTTAAGAATGTCATCCAGAGATCTGCTCCAAGGCTGGATAGTTATGAGTGGCAGGGCGAGTGGGAAAGCATGGGCAAATGCTTAGGACGATGGGCATCCCCAGTGTTCTGGAACTTTACCCCTGAACAAGTGCAGAACCCTGAAAAATTAGTAGAATATTTTGAAGAAGTATGCTGTCACCCTGGCCATTCTAGGGAGACGCAAATCACTACAATATGCTGGGGCCTGGCCCACGCCTACCGAGCCCTGTTTAATATCACTCAGAACCCCCAAGAGGAAGGAAACGTCTCTGCAGCTGATGACAAAGCAACAGGCCCTGTGGCTACTCCTCCCCCCACAGCAAGCACAGCGGCTCCCTCACCCCCAGGGCAGGCACGGCAGCTACTCCGCCCCCTGCGACAGAGACCCAACCCGTGCCGGTATCAGTCGCCCCTATACAAAAAAGAAAATGCACAAGAAAATCAGCTCGCCTGGTAAGGGATGAAGATGAACCAGGGCCATCACGAGAACAGGAGGAGGAGGGGGCAGAACCCGTGAATGAGATGGTGACCACCCGATCCCTATCTCTGGGTGAGCTGCGAGATATGCGAAAAGACTTCAGCCGTCGGCCAGGCGAGCACATTGTCACCTGGCTGCTCCGATGCTGGGATAACGGGGCCAGTAGCCTGGAATTAGAGGGTAGAGAAGCCAAGCAGCTGGGATCCCTTTCTAGGGAAGGGGGCATTGACAAAGCAATTGGACAGGGGGCACAAGTCCTCAGCCTCTGGAGGCGACTCCTGTCAGGTGTGAAGGAAAGGTATCCCTTCAAGGAAGATGTTATATGCCACCCAGGCAAGTGGACCACCATGGAGAGAGGTATCCAGTACCTGAGGGAACTGGCCGTGCTGGAAGTGATTTATGATGACCTGAACAACGAGCAGTTATCCAAAGACCCAGATGAAGTCAAATGCACCTGACCCATGTGGCGGAAGTTTGTACGGAGCGCACCAGCGTCACATGCAAACTCATTGGCAGTAATGACCTGGAGAGATGGAGAGGAACAAACGGTGGATGAACTGGCTGGCCAACTCCGGCAATATGAAGAAAGTCTCTCTTCCTCCCCACGGGCCTGTGTCTCTGCTGTGGAGAAACTGTCTCAGGAGGTCCAGCAACTCAAAGAGGATATGTCCTGCTCCCCACCTGCACGGGCCAGTGTCTCAGCCATTAGGAGCAAGCGTCCCTCTGCTCAAGAGAGAAGACATCGTGGGTACACACGCCGGGGCAACCTGTGGTTTTACCTGCGTGACCACGGAGAGGACATAAGGAAGTGGGATGCAAAACCTACCTCAGTCCTACAGGCACGGGTACACGAGTTGCAAGGGAAAACAACCAGAAAAGGGGGTCCTTCCAGGAAAACTGCTGCTCCAGTCTCCAGTGAGTTCCCCAGACAGAGTAGAAGGACTGATTCCACTTCCGACCTTAACAAAGGGACTTCTGACCCATACTTACAAGAAGTGGATAGCGAATATGATGACCAGGACTAGAGGGGCCCTGCCTCCAGCCAGGTGGAGGAAAGGGACAACCGGGTTTACTGGACCGTGTGGATTCGATGGCCTGGCACATCAGATCCACAAGAATATAAGGCTCTCGTAGACACCGGTGCACAGTGCACCCTGATGCCATCAGGCTATAAAGGGGCAGAACCCATTTGTATTTCTGGAGTGACAGGGGGATCCCAAGAGCTAACTGTGTTGGAGGCCGAAGTGAGTCTAACCGGGAATGAGTGGCAGAAGCACTCCATTGTGACTGGCCCAGAGGCTCCGTGCATCCTTGGCATAGACTACCTCGGGAGAGGGTATTTTAAGGACCCAAAAGGGTACCGGTGGGCTTTTGGCATAGCTGCCCTGGAGACGGAGGAAATTAAACAGCTGTCCACCTTGCCTGGTCTCTCGGAGGACCCTTCTGTTGTGGGGCTGTTGAAGGTCCAAGAACAACAGGTACCAATTGCTACCACAACAGTGCACCGGCGGCAATACCGCACCAACCGAGACTCCCTGATCCCCATCCATGAGCTGATTCGTCGACTGGAGAGCCAAGGAGCGATCAGTAAGACTCGCTCACCCTTCAACAGTCCCATATGGCCAGTGCGAAAGTCTACTGGAGAGTGGAGACTAACAGTAGACTACCGTGGCCTGAACGAAGTCACGCCGCCACTGAGTGCTGCCGTGCCGGACATGTTGGAACTCCAATACAAACTGGAGTCAAAGGCAGCCAAGTGGTACGCCACCATTGATATCGCTAATGCCTTCTTCTCCATCCCTTTGGCAGCAGAGTGCAGGCCACAGTTTGCTTTCACTTGGAGGGGTGTCCAGTACACCTGGAACCGACTGCCCCAGGGGTGGAAACACAGCCCTACCATTTGCCCTGGACTGATCCATACCGCACTGGAACAGGGTGAGGCTCCAGAACATCTGCAGTACATTGATGACATCATCGTGTGGGGCAACACAGCAGAGGAAGTTTTCGAGAAAGGGGAGAGAATAGTCCAAATCCTGCTGAAGGCTGGCTTTGCAATAAAACGAAGTAAGGTCAAGGGACCTGCAAAGGAGATCCAGTTTTTAGGAATAAAATGGCAAGATGGACGTCGTCAGATCCCAACGGATGTGATTAATAAAATAACAGCTATGTCTCCACCAACTAACAAAAAGGAAACGCAAGCTTTCTTAGGCGTTGTGGGGTTTTGGAGAATGCATATTCCAAATTACAGTCAGATCGTAAGCCCTCTCTATCACGTGACCAGGAAGAAGAACGACTTCAAATGGGGCCCTGAGCAACGACAAGCATTTGAACAAATTAAACAGGAGATAGTTCAGGCAGTAGCCCTTGGGCCAGTCCGGGCAGGACAAGATGTGAAGAACGTGCTCTACACCGCAGCCGGGGAGAATGGCTCTACCTGGAGCCTCTGGCAGAAAGCACCAGGGGAGACTCGAGGTCGACCCTTGGGGTTCTGGAGTCGGGGATACAGAGGATCCGAGGCCCGCTACACTCCAACTGAGAAGGAGATACTGGCAGCATATGAGGGGGTTCAAGCTGCTTCGGAAGTGGTTGGTACTGAAGCACAGCTCCGCCTGGCACCCCGACTGCCGGTGCTGGGCTGGATGTTCAAAGGGAGCGTCCCCTCTACACATCATGCAACCGATGCTACGTGGAGTAAGTGGGTCGCGCTGATCACACAACGGGCCCGAATAGGAAACCCCAGTCGCCCAGGAATTTTGGAGGTGATCACGAACCGGCCAGAAGGCAAAGACTTTGGAATATCCCCAGAGGAGGAGGTGACGCGTGCTGAAGAGGCCCCACCATATAACAAACTACCAGAAAACAAGAAGCAATATGCCCTGTTCACCGATGGGTCCTGTCGCCTTGTGGGAAAACATCGGAGATGGAAAGCTGCGGTATGGAGTCCTATACGCCAAGTTGCAGAAACTGCTGAAGGAGAAGGTGAATCGAGTCAGTTTGCAGAGGTGAAAGCCATCCAGCTGGCCTTGGACATTGCCGAACGAGAAAAATGGCCAGTACTTTATCTCTATACTGATTCCTGGATTGTGGCAAATGCCCTGTGGGGATGGTTGCAGCAGTGGAAGCAGAACAACTGGCAGCGCAGAGGTAAACCCATCTGGGTTGCTGCGTTGTGGCAAGATATTGCTGCCCGGGTAGAGAACCTGACTGTAAAATTACGTCACGTAGATGCTCACGTACCCAAGAGTCGGGCCAGTGAAGAGCACCAAAACAACCAGCAGGTGGATCAGGCTGCCAAGATCGAAGTAGCTCAGGTAGATCTGGACTGGCAACATAAAGGTGAATTATTTATAGCTCGGTGGGCCCATGACACCTCAGGCCACCAAGGGAGAGATGCAACATATAGATGGGCTCGTGATCGAGGGGTGGATTTGACCATGGACACTATTGCACAAGCTATCCACGAATGTGAAACGTGCGCTGCAATCAAGCAAGCCAAGCGAGTAAAGCCTCTTTGGTATGGAGGACGATGGTTGAAGTATAAATATGGGGAGGCTTGGCAGATTGATTATATCACGCTCCCACAAACCCGACACGGTAAGCGCTATGTGCTCACCATGGTAGAAGTAACCACAGGATGGCTGGAAACATACCCTGTGCCCCATGCCACCGCCCGGAACACCATCCTGGGCCTTGAAAAACAAGTCCTATGGCGACATGGCACTCCAGAAAGAATTGAGTCAGACAACGGGACTCACTTCCGAAACACCCTCATAGACACCTGGGCCAAAGAGCATGGCATTGAGTGGGTTTATCACATCCCCTACCATGCACCAGCCTCCGGGAAAATTGAACGATACAACGGGCTGTTAAAGACAACACTGAGGGCAATGGGTGGTGGGACATTCAAGCATTGGGACACACATTTAGCAAAGGCCACCTGGTTAGTCAACACTAGGGGATCTGTCACTCGAGCTGGTCCTGCCCAATCCAAACCCTTACGTGCTGTAGAGGGGGATAAAGTCCCTGTCGTGCATATGAGGAATATGCTGGGGAAGACGGTCTGGGTTACTCCTGCCTCTGGCAAGGGAAAACCCATCCGTGGGATTGCTTTTGCACAGGGACCTGGGTGCACGTGGTGGGTGATGAGAAAGGATGGGGAAGTCCGGTGTGTACCTCAAGGGGATTTAATTTTGGGTGAAAATAGCCAATGAACTGAATTGTATGCTGTTAGTTATTACATAGTACTGTATGTCATCACTTCTATGGTTACCATATGCCATATTAACAGTATTACAGCAAGAATCACCCAGATTAATGTAGGATGAACTCCGATGAAACTGAGCAAGGTGCAACGATGATAGAACCGGACGAGCGCCCAGAACTGGCCTCCGCATGCAAGAGCCCAACACCACACACCATCCCTCCTGCCCTGCAAGACTGTTATGACAGGTGGGACCCGAAGTCATGGACTAAATGAACTCAACGGACGTTTTAGAGGGATGGCCCATGGACTAAGGGAATGATATCCCTGTATGTATATATATCAAAAGGCAGGGAAAAGTAGCGGTGACTAATTGGAATGTATTGGAAAATGTGAGACCTGGGCATGATGTAGATGGTATAGAATAAGGGGTGGATATTGTCCTGGTTCCAGCTGGGACAGGGTTAACTTTCTTCCCAGTAGCTTGGGGTGTGCGCTGTGTTTTGGGTTTGGTGTGAAAGGAGCGTTGATGGCCCATTGATGCTTTGGCTGTTGCTGGGTGATGCTTGCACCGGGAGGGGGGAGCACAGCCGGGGTGGTGGACCCAGCTGGCCAATGGGGTATTCTATACCATGTGACATCATGCTCAGTATAAAACCAGGTGTGTGGGGGGGCTCGCCCCCGTTCGTGACACGCGGTCGGCGGTCGGTGAGCGGTTGTATCGTGCATTGCCTGTTTTGTGTATTCTGTTATTGTTGTTGTTCTCATTGTTATTTTACTGTTCTACTTAGTTTTATTTCAATCATTAAACTGTTTTTATCTCAACCCGGGAGCTTTCCTACTTGTGCCCTCCCGATTCTCTCCCCATCCCACCGGGGCGGGGGGGGGGTGATCGAGCGGCTGCGTGGCGTTTATTTTTGCTGGCTGGGGTTAAACCACGACAGGCACATAACACTTGCTCCATTGACGCCAGTGATTTTAACTCTTTGCCGTCCAGGTCGTATACCCAGCTTCTCGGCATCTTGCTGTGTTAATATTGAAATTTGTGCTCCTGTACCTATTAAAAATTTTACTGATTGTTGCTGAGGGCCAACTGGAATCAAAATATATGGGCCATTGTCATTTATCCATTGACAGGATTTTACTTGCCGGACAGGCAGGCCCAATTGCCGTCCTGGCACTATTCCTTTTTTGATTCCGAATTTTGTGGAAAGGGGCTATCCCTCTTTCTTGGAGCTGGCAATGGCACTTGAGCATTTAAGATATACTCTTTTCTTTTGTCCTCATCGCGTTTCAGAATCGCACTAATTAGACTCTGGATGTTGTATGCAGTTTGTCTCTGAACTATAGCTTTTGGAATGCCTAACGCTAATGCTTGATTGTACAGTTCCTTCCACCCCTGAACTGTGGGTTGCCGGACGATAGATTCCGATTTCTGGGGACTATCTTGTAGTTGTTTAATGTGTCTGATACTACGGTCTGACTTTTTGACTTTGCGAGATAGATCGCTCCATCCCATTTCTCGCCCATGATTTATAATGTCATGCATCAGCATTGCCCAGGTAGGGATCTCTCTGGGTATCAAGATTGGCTCTCCCACAAGTTGGGCATTGAATTCTACATCTCTCCCAATTTGATCCCATTTTGTAATGAGGTAAGTTTTGAGCATAGCGGGGGCTCCTTTAATTAGTGGCTTTAGCATTTCATGATTTACTTCTGCTGATATGGGAATATCGCAAGGGCCACGACCATGCATGGCCTGAATACAGGCAGCTTTTGTAATAACTGTAGAGATCTCGTTTAAGGATTTAATAGGTATTACTAAGGGCTCTTCTCTTTCTAGTATGTCTATTCCACCAGCCCAGTATGCCACCCTACTTGTTATGGAATGGGGATCATTTGCGGGCTCAGGGCCAGAGTTTAAAAAGACACCAGGTCCCCAAAATCCATTAGCTTCCTCTCCGTTTAGTAAGATTCTGTCTCCTCCGGTCAGACATACCCGCCACAGATATTCAGTTTCAGTTTCGCCTGGCTTACGGCCGTAGCGATCTTGCAAATTAGCCATCTGAAGGGGATCGAATGGGGTCGTTTTTCGGGTGCGATCTACCAAACCACCCCAAGGTCCAGAAGTTTCTTCTGTTTTTATAATGGGTCTAGCTTCATATTCAGGGGGATTTAAAGGAGTTAAACAGTCGTTTTCCCCCGGTTCACTATCATTAGAATCATCCCATATCTTTCCATCCCATTCCTCAGGTGATACTATTAATTTCCTAACCTGTACAATGTCGGGGGGGTTGGGAGCCTGCATTAATATCATCTCAAGCCTTCCTTCCAACCTTTTAATTTTCTCCCTTCCCTTCTGTAACTCTCTTTGCAGCTGCCCGACTTTCAAGGATAGTACCAATTCAGCTTTCTCCTTATCTTCCTGTGATTGTTTTTGCAGCTGCTCGTTTTTCGAGGACAGTTTTAATTCAGCTGCCTTTCTTTCTTCTATTTCCTCTTTTAGATCCTGCTCTCTCTTATTACTATCCTTTCTAAAGTGATAAGCAGCTTCTAGGCAGGTGCCTAACATTTTGCAAATAATTCCTTTTCCTTTTCCATCTTTTACACGGCCCCTGGCTGCATCTAATTGTTTTTCCACAGCTTCCCGATCATGCCAATTATCACGAGCCCATTCGTCCAAAAATTTAGGGCTTGGACTCACTCCATGTTTTAGTAAGTAATCAGTGATACGACTTGCCATCCTGCCGACTACGCCAATTTGTCGCAAATGAGTGGTTTAGAGGACGCTTAAAGAGTCACCGTCAAAGAAATTAGCAGAAAGTGATTTTAATAGGGATTTATAAAGGTGCAACCTAATAGAATTCGATGGCAAGGTTCACTCTATTACTTATTACATGGGTGAAACATATAAAGGAAAATCATCTAAGGGTTTATATTTCAGGGACAGTCTAGGTTTCATTCACAATTTAGCAACACTTAATTATCAACTAATCATTAACAAACTTTAGTAACACCTAATCATTAACTATTCAATATTTGCAAAGTAGGTTAGTAAGTCTACTACAATCACAACTTAATTACAGATTATGCTTACTATTAGTTCACACACACAGAGAAACATATATATATATAAAAATATACAGAAGGTATACCTGTTAAAAATTCCCCTCGATTTCAGTGAAGAAATATTCACGTCGAATGTCTAGGCATTCCCTCTCAACGGCCGAAGGGTTGAGCTTCGAAAGGGACTCACCCAGGACCCAGGGGTCCTCCGAATATCATAGGCCTGAAAGATTGCAAGCTCTGAGAGGCGTCCCACTCAGAGGGAGATGCTGGGTGCAGCCGCTGCGGTCCAGGAGAGCTCAGAGGGCCTCACTTAGGACCACCATTTATAGGTTCGCAAGATGGTTGGCTTTAGTCATCCGTAAATTTCCATCCTGGCCACAGTCCCAGGTGGTAATTACTAAAAATTCTCAAGGTTTCGGTGTTGTTCTACTGGACACCTGGGCCGGGCAGTAGGAGTATGTTCCCAGCCTCAGCTATGCAGAGTTTCTGATACAGTCAAGGAGCGCTCAACTGCCAGACTTCAATACACCAAGGCCGAGGTTTCATGGAAATTTCTGAGATCAACAAGCGGCCCAGATCAACAAGTGGCCCAGGGAAGAAAGGGGGGGTATGAATGCACCACCACAGACGTGTTTCGAGTGGTCCCTGAGGGCCATGATGATAATCAGGGGCTGGAGCACCTCCGTGATGAGGACAGGCAGAGAGTTAGTGGTTTTAGCCTGGAGAAGAGAAGGCTCTGGGGAAACTTTAATAAGGCCTTCCAGTACTCTTGTGTTCTTCCAATCTCTCCCATAACATTTGGTCATTTCAGACTTCTCCAAGAAAGTTAACGTTTCTTGAGGTCTCCACCCATTTTTGCTAAATTATACCCCCTCTGGACAACCCTGCCAAAATAACAGCATGAGATACAGCTATTGGCTTTAGGACTGGAACTGAATTTTCAAATCCTGAACTAGACACAGCAACTGCTCTTAGCCCCTAACAACTATTTACAGCAAAAAGATTTGGCTTATTTCTAGTTTTCTTTGGTAGGTGACACAAAAAAATACATGTTCATATTCCTCTTTGTACTGCAAAACAGAATGCAAAAAAAAAAAAAGGTAAAATTGGAGGATGAAGTAGGATACAACTGTGGAAACTGTTTCCAGCCACCTGATCCCATTTGAATAGGTGGCCTGGCTCCTTGGTGGGACTGAGAATGTCAGCAGCTGCTGGCTTGTGTCCCCACAAGCTCTGGGGCAGCCCTCTTGAAGCTCAGTGGGTTTAGGCATGGGATTTGATTTAGTTCGACATTGCAGTTGGGAATGCACAGCAAGTAACTTCACCATGTCCGCATCCTTATTTTTTGAAAAATAAACATGCAAACAAAAAAAAAATCCACGAGCTAAAGTCCACTAGTTTACTTTTCTGTAAAATGTTTCATCTAGCTCATTTTACCTCCTGACGTTAGACTTGTCAGGTTGTTAAATTGACACAGAGTATTACATTTCACATAACGATTTCATTAGGATCTGGAAAAAGCTGTTGGTATTGTTTACTTGTATTTTTTCCATTCTGTTTGTTATATATATTAAGTTACAGAACTGTCACCACGTGGCACGTGCCTAAACCAAGCAGCCATGCGACTGCATTGCTCTAAAATTATCTACCAGTACCCCTGAGCCCTCCCCACAGTTAGTCACCAGCTCTTGCGGTGGCTATTTCTGAAGAGCTGTTCATGTCATCTAGCACTAAATGTGTCAGTAACTCTCAAATATTTGGCAAGGTTGGGCTTCTTTCCGTCAAGTGATCAGAATGCCTTTGGAGATGGTCTGCTGCTGTGACTCACAATTGAGCTGTCCTTCACTCATGTCGCAAGGACTTCAAAAATAATGAAAAGGGCAGAATCTGCCCCAAAACCTCTGGTATTTGTGGTAATGACCCTTAAATACAGAAGGTCAGGAGAAAACAGCTCTAAATGTTGTGTTGGAAGTCAAGTGGACGGCTGGGACATGTTTGCCTTGACTTCATCCTGTAAATCCTCATTCCATAGTAAGATCCTACTCATGGTAAAAATCATCTAGATTGAGCAATTTCTACACACAGCGGAAAGTAAGCCATAGCCTCTCTCTTTCTGGCCACTTAGTCATTTCAAACTTGCTGCAAATTATTTTTTCAAAGACTCTTTTGTTCTTCTTGGCTGAGAAATACATGGAGAAGTTCCACAAAGCAGAGACTTCATTCTAATAATGCTGATTATCCTGTTTCAGAGCCCTGTTTACAGTAGTATAGAAAAGATGTATTTTGTCTTCATGTGCCCTTAAGCAAACCCAGGGTCTGACCTTGCAGCCTCTGGAACACAGTCATGTCTGTTGGGGAGATAATATCGCTCATGTTGCTCCTGTATCAGCTTTCTGCTGGCATCAGTTCAGTCCTTCTTATAAGCAACAATCTCCCTTTTCTCAGCCCTCAGCTCATTTGAAGCTTTTATTGGTGTAACTGCTGCTTTCTCAGTTACTCCAACTTTAAGGGTCACTGGAGAGTCAACCTCCAGGTCAAGTCTTTGCCCTGTTACTATTTGGTAACAAGCATCTGTGAAAGTCACCTAAACAAGACAAGCCACCTCTTCACTCTCCTGACGAAAGAAAGCAAAGCCAAGATATCCCAACTTCTATACCAGCAGTCTCTGGATTGGGTTTGAGCAGGCAGCACGCATACAAAAAGTTCTCTTTTTACACATGTCAAGACATCTAATCCCAAAACTGCCACTTGGAACAACTTCATCAAGAGCAAAAGTTCTGTTCTTTGAACACTACCATGGGCTATTCCTCAAAACTGTATCCCTGGAGTTACTATATGATTGATGCTCAGATCTGTGGATCGGGTACTCTGAAAAGCGTTTCTCTTCACCCTCAAAAATGACTACAATAAAATACTGTTAACTAATTAAAAATCTAATCTTTCCAGAATTCATGCACATTTATGATGTTAAGGCTCTAACTCCATTTCAGCTTTTAAATCACTTTGTACAAAAGACTCACCGAGCTTTAGGTCCATGAAAGAGACTCTGACATTTTAAAAAACTCCACATTGTCCCGCTAGGATTCAGAAGGAAAAGTCAACATTCAGGGCTAGAGAAAGCATGCCCTGCTCTAAGTGTGTATTAGTAAGCTCCTTGGGAAGACCTTCAATTTAAACACAATTCTGTTTTATAGCAAATATTTTCTATATTTCCTTGTTTTGTTTGTTTCCAGGGATATTTGTTCCATGTTAACAATGACAAGGGAGCGTTCATAAAGAGAGAGCACCATCACAGGATGTTGAGCACAGCTATGGAAGTCATTCAGACAAGAGATAAGATTTCCCACGTTCACCACTTTCAATAACAAAGCTAAAAGCCCAGCCAAAACGACAGAGAGGAAGGAGCACCCGACCATGATTTGTGAGACTGAGGATTTCCAGCCTGCAGATGAAGTCAGTGGTAAAACCACAGGCACTAGTGCGAGTGCGAGGGGTAGAGCTGGTGTCCCTTACAGCTGGCTTGTGCTGACCCCAAACACCTCCAGGCTGGAGTAAGCATGACCACAGCCTGGGGATTGCTGGTTTGCTAGATGTGAGGGTGGCACTAGCGCTTCCCACGTGAGCTGGGAATGCACTGGCTCAACCTACCCAACTAGACAGGTGGTTACATGACATAACTAAGGAAGAAAATGACTCTGCACGCAGTTTTGCAAGCTAGTGAAAGCATCTCAGCTATGCAGCAGACAGAAGACAACTTCTCCAAGTTAGGTGCTTGCATGCAGTTGCAGGGCAAGGCCCCATCACCATGTCCAGACTTCCTAGTAAAAACCAGTGCCAAATCCAAAAGCTGTGTTTTCACCTGAATATGGCACTACACCTAACAAGACCAATGTCTTAAAGCTTCGTACTTCAGACTCATAATCCCTCAAATAGCTATACAACTTTCAAACTAGGACTGACTTGTACCTTTCCAAGAGGGACATGGCTTCTTTCTATCACTAAACTACTTCCCTCTTCCCATCACATGGGCTGTCCACATCCCTGAAAGCCTTGACAGCCCTCCTCTTCACGTCCCAGGTGTGACTCCTCATCCTTGCAAGTTAACAAGCAGAATTGCACAGGCTATTTCAGCTGAGGTCTCGCCGATGGTTTGCACAGTAGTATTAAAATTTTCTCAGCACTACTGAAAACACTTCACAGCATACACTGTGGCACCACATTTGCCTTTCTCATTTCCAGCTCCTGGTTGTCCCCTAACCAGACCTTTTCTCCTGTGCCTTTGCCAGTTGATGAGGCTCTCACATCTAGCATCATCTCCTGACAGAGACAATTCCCCCAATAATCCCACTGGGCCAGATAAATTTATTTTACCTACAACAAGCTGCCTCTTTAAATGATACATGGAACAGCGAAGGGCTTAGAAAATCCCTGTTGGGGATCAATTCCTGCCAAGTTTTGACCACTATTTATTTTCTCTCATTCCCAAACATCTAAGTACCAGAGGCGATGATCCACCAAGCAAGAGTGTTAGAAAAGCACAAACATTCCAGCGATTGCATATATTCCTCTAGGAAAACACTGGAGAAAGTCTGACCGGAGTGACATTTCTAAAGCAGACAGAAAATGCAGTTTTCTCCCCCCAGATGCACACCCCTTGGCTCTTCTCAGACGACTGAACAAGGGGCATTTCAGAGCACCTCCTCACGGTTCTGGATGCCCCAAGGAATAGCCTGCCTCAGTTTCTCTCTGAATTCTAGCAAAAAGCCCAGAGTTTTCAAAGACATTGTTTTCCCCTTATTTATTCAAGTTAATGGGCTTTTTCCTCTTCGCCACCGTGCTTTGGCAGATTGGGAGTTTCAGGGATGCTCA
>JAJKFH010000753.1:0-14817 GCA_023333565.1 Puffinus mauretanicus | reverse complement strand
CCCCGTTATTGGTTGGGCTGAGACGGGGCTGCGAAGTGATCGTGAGGGCCAGCATCATCGTTGAATCCTGGCTCTCTCAGTGCCAAGCCCCATGTGGAGGGTGGCCGCTTCGGAGCTTGGCTCCCATGAGGTTAAGGGATAGGTCGCTTTTAGGTGCGAGCAGAGATACAGAGCCCCGGTATTGGTGGGGCTGAGACGGGGCTGAGAATTGATCGTGAGGGCCGGCATCAACCTTGATTCCTGGCTAGCTCAGTGCCAAGCCCCATGTGGAGGGTGGCCGCTTTGGAGCTTTGCCCTGATGAGGGGAAGGGATATGTCGAGGCTAAGTGGGAGAACAGAGACAGAGCCCCCGGTGTTGCGGTGAAGCTGCCAAGGATCGTGAGGGCCAGCATCATCCTTGATTCCTGGCTAGCTCAGTGCCAAGCCCCATGTGGAGAATGGCCGCTGCGGAGCTTTGCCCTGGTGAGGGTAATGGATATGTCAAGGCTAAGTGGGAGAACAGAGACAGAGCCCCTATGTTGGTGGGGCTGAGAAGAGGCTGCCAAGATATCGTGAGGGACAGCATCATCCTTCAGTCCTTGCTTTTTTGGTGCTTGAGCCGGATGAGGTGTGTGGTCGTTTCGGAGCTTGCCTCTGATGAGGATAAGGGATAGTTTGAGGTTCTGCATAGATAACGAGACCCTTCTGCATTTGATAACGCCACCCACCACATGGACTCCAAACGAGGAATAGCCCCTTCCCGGTCCCACCAGCCCTCTCCCTTATTCTCAAACCTAAATATCAACCTTTGCCTTACCATCTCTCGAGCCCATTTCCTAAACGGCTTCCCACCAGAGGGCGCTCCAACACAGAAAGAACCAGCATTGAAAGCTGGTTCTTGCTCTTGCCTTTCGTGGCAGCTCTTTCAGAGGGAGCTGCTCTCGCTCTGCCATCCAACCAGCAACCTTACCAGAGCCCAACTGCAAAGCAGTCGATCTCCTCTTCGGGCTCCCTTAAACTAACAGGCAGGACTGAAAGATGTTGGTGGCTCTCACCTCCCCTTGATAGACACTTCTCTGCTGCCCAACAGCCAGCCAGCTCCAGCGCCCCAAATGTGCCATATCCACCACACCTAGCACTCCTTGCTACACATTGGTGG
Source organism: Puffinus mauretanicus (assembly GCA_023333565.1). Taxonomy (NCBI): domain Eukaryota; kingdom Metazoa; phylum Chordata; class Aves; order Procellariiformes; family Procellariidae; genus Puffinus; species Puffinus mauretanicus. The sequence goes on along the minus strand of JAJKFH010000753.1, from coordinate 13,679 downwards.
TGCCTGCTGCTAGGCATGTTCCGTTGCTGAGTGGTGGGGGTGTTGGGTGTTGGGCACTGCGGGGACTGGCTCTTTGTCATATCCTGGTGCTGGGGATGCTGGGTGCTGTGTGCTGGGCTCCGGGGCTGCTGGGCATGTCCAGGTGCTGTGCATTGGCAGTGGGTGTGCTGGGCTGTGTGCGTGTGTGGGAATCAATGCTGGGCCATGGGAGTGCTGTGCCCTGGCAGTGCTGGGTGGAGGGTATGATGGGTGCATGTGTTGGTTTAACCCCAGACTGCAAATAAACCCCACGCAGCCGCTGGCTCTCCTCCCCCCCCACCCCGTGGGATGGGGGAGAGAATCGGGAGGGCACAAGTAGGACAGCTCCCGGGTTGAGATAAAAACAGTTTAATGATTGAAATAAAACAAAGTAGAACAGTAATAATAACAATGAGAACAACAACAACAACAGACGATACAAAGCAGGCAATGCAGAATGCAACTGCTCACCGCTGCCGACCGCGTGTCATGAACGAGGGGAGGGGTGGGGGAGTCGTTCCCCCCCCGCCCCCTCCCTTTTTTTATACTGAGCATGATGTCACATGCAATAGAATACCCCATTGCCCAGCTAGGTCAACTACCCCGGCTGTGCTCCCCACCTCCCCCGCCCGCCCCAACCCCCCCCGAGCTTCCTGTGGGAGGCCGAAAAGAGAGAACAAAAGTCTCCCGGTGCAAGCACCGCCCAGCAACAGCCAAAGTATTAAGGGGCCATCAAGGCTCCTCTCACACCAAACCCAAAAGCCAGCACACCCCCCAAGCTACTGGGAAGAAAGTTAACTCTGTCCCAGCCGGAAGCAGGACAGTGCAGTGCGCTGGAGTTCTGAGTGCTGGGTCCTAGGGGTACTGTGTATGTTCGGGTGCTAGGCATATCCGCGTGCGGGTACTGGGCAGTTGGGGTGCTGGGGGGTGGTGGTACTGGATGCTGGGCATTAGGTATGCTGGTTTCTGGGCACTGGGGGTGGTGGGTGCGGAGCGCAGTGTGTGCTGGGTGCTATGTGCAGATCACTGGGGATGGTGGGGGCTGGTTTGCTGCTTTCTGGTGTGTTGGGCGCTGGGCATGTTTGGGTGCTGGGCACGTCTGGGTGCTGGGCATGGGCAGTGGGGCTGCTAGGTATGTCCGGTGGTGGGTATTGGGTGGTGGGAGTGCTGAGTGCTAGGTACTGGGGGTGCTGGGCCCTGGCATTGCTTGGTACTATGCATAACTGAGTGGAGGGTATGTCCTGGTGCTGGCCGTATCCGGTACTAGGTGTGTGCTCTGGGTTTGCTGGGTGCTGTGCTCTGGGGGTGTTGGATTCCTGGCATGTGCATGTGCTGGGCCCTGGTTGTGCTGGGTATGTGTGGGTGTTGGGCAGTGTGGGTGCTGGGCATGTCCCGGTGCTGGGCACTGGAGGTCCTGGGCAATGGGGAGCAGGGAAGCTGCCTTCTAGGAATGTCTCAGTGCTGGGCATATCCGGGTGCTTGGTACTGTGCACTGGTGGTGGTGGTACTGGGTGCTGGGCACGTCCCGGTGCTAGGCAATGGCAGTGCTGGGTGCTTGGCGCTGGGGGTGGTGGTGTTTGGGTGTGCTGGGTGGTGGGGGTGCTGGGCATGTGCGGGTGTTGGTTGCTGGGCCCTGGGTGTACTGGGTGCTGGACACTGGGGTGGTTGGTTTCTGGGCACTGGGGCTTCTGGGTTCTGTGCACCGGGGTTGCTGGGTATGTCCGGGTGCTGGGCAATGGCTGGCTGCTGGGTTCTGGGCCCTGAGGTTGCTGGGTGCTGGGCACCGGCCTTGCTGGGTGCTGGCTGGTGTGGGTGCTGGGGGCTAAGTGCTGGTTGCTGGGCCCGGGGAGTGCTGGGTATTATGCATAAGCAGGTGCAGGGTATCTCTTGCTGCTGGATGCTGGGTGCTGGGGCTGCTGGGTGCTGGGCATGTCCAGGGGCTGTGTGTTGGCGGTGGGTGTGCTGGGTTGTGCGCATGTCCGGGAATGAGTGCTGGGCCATGGGGGTGCTGGGTGGAGGGCATGATGGGTGCATGTCGTGGTTTAACCCCAGCCTGCAAATAAACCCCACGCAGCCGCTGGCTCTCCTCCCCCCCCACCCCGTGGGATGGGGGAGAGAATCGGGAGGGCACAAGTAGGAAAGCTCCCGGGTTGAGATAAAAACAGTTTAATGATTGAAATAAAAAACGAAGTAGAACAGTAATAATAACAATGAGAACAACAACAACAACAGACGATACAAAGCAGGCAATGCAGAATGCAACTGCTCACCGCTGCCGACCGCGTGTCATGAACTGGGGGGAGGGGGGGGGAGTCGTTCCCCCCCCGCCCCCTCCCTTTTTTTATACTGAGCATGATGTCACATGCAATAGAATACCCCATTGGCCAGCTAGGTCAACTACCCCGGATGTGCTCCCCGCCACCCCCAGCCCCCCTCCCCGAGCTTCCTGTGGGAGGCTGAAAAGAGAGAACAAAAGTCTCCCGGTGCAAGCACCGCCCAGCAACAGCCAAAGCATTAAGGGGCCATCAAAGCTCTTCTCACACCAAACCCAAAAGCCAGCCCACCCCCCAAGCTACTGGGAAGAAAGTTAACTCTGTCCCAGCCAGAAGCAGGACAGTGCTGAGTGCTGTGTATGTGCGGGTGCTGGGCATGTCTGGGTGCGGGGACTGGGCACTGGGGGTGCTGGGTGGTGGGGGAGCTGGATGGTGGGTGTTGGTATGCTGGTTGCTGGGCACTGGGGCTGCTGGGTGTGAGATGTGTGGGGGTGCTGGATGGTGGGTGTTTGGTGTGCTAGGTACAGAGCACTGGGGGTGGTGGGTGCTGAGCGCTGCGGGTGCTGGGTGCTGGGCATGTCCGCGTGCTATGTGCTGATCGCTGGGGATGTTGGGGGCTGGTTTGCTGGGATCTGGGCAGTGGTGTGTTGAGTGCTGGGCATGTTTGGGTGCTGGGCATGTCTGGGTACTGGGCGCTGGCTGTGTGGGGCAGTGGGGGTGCTGTGTGCTGGGCACGTCCGGGTGGTGGGTGTTGGGCAGTGGGAGTGCTGGGTGCTAGGTACTGGGGTGCTGGGCCCTGGTATTGCTGGGTACTACACATAACTGAGTGCAGGGTATGTCTTGGTGCTGGGTGCCTGGTGCTGGAGCTACTGGGTGCTGGGCATATGCGGTGCTAGGTGCTGGGCATATGCGGTGCTGGGTGGCTGTGCTGGGGTTGCTGGGTGCTGTGCTGTGAGGGTGCTGGATTCCTGGCACGTGCGTGTGCTGTGTGCTGGGCCCTGGTTGTGCCGGGTATGTGTGGGTGCTGGGTGTTGGGCAGTGTGGGTGCTGTGTGGCGGGCCCTGGGTGCTGGGCGGTCGGGATGCTGGGCGGTGGGCAGCAGAGAAGCTGCCTGCTGGGCGTGTCTGGGTGCTGGGCATGTGTGGGTGCTGGGTACTGGGCAGTGGGGGTGGTGGGCGGTGGTGGTGCTGTGTGCTGGGCATGTTGGGCTGCTGGGTTTTGGGCAGTGGGCGTGCTGGGTGCTGGGTGTGTGCGTGTGTTGGTTTCTGGGCGCTGGGGGTGCTGGGTGCTGTTCATGTCCGGGTGGCGGGCATGGCTGGGTGCTGGGCCCTGAGGTTGCTGCGTGCTGGGCACTGGGCTTGCTGGTGCTGCTGGTGCGGGTGCTGGGGGCTAGGTGTTGTCCGAAAAGCGGATTTCTGCCTGGCGTGGAAGGAACCAATTCCACACGCTCAGGAGAGAGATTGTTTTATTCAGGCCTGGGTGCTCGGTGGACTTGCCACAAATGAAGCACACCGGGTCTACTCACCTTTCTGTTTGTATCCATGCTTCTCATACATATTTTAAGTTTCTCTTAAATATTCCTTAAATTTCTTAAATGTTCCTTAAATTTCCGAGAGCCGATTATAATATACATCATCCTAGACACATGCGCACTAAAACCTTTAGGGTCTCCTTGAGGGTCTCGGGTGGTCTCGGGTGGTCGGCGGGGTAGTGAACTCTTCGTGAACCTGTTCCTTTCTTTCCTTGTAAGGTCGAGGTTTGTCTCCGAGCCGCGTCTGGACCACGTTTGTTTACGGTTCTCGTTTCCAAGGTTACTCTTCACTAGAGTCTAACAATGCTTCCAGGAGACCCGATTTCGACTACAATTCTACACACCTGCAAACACCACACCTGCTAGTTACCTAACTTCTAAGCCACAAGTCTTCATTGTGTAGAATTACAGAAGCGAGCCGAGGTACTGGGGCTACTGGTTGCTGGGCCCTGGGAGTGCTGGGTACCATGCATAATTGGGTGCAGGGTATGTCTTGCTGGTGGATGCTGGGCACTGGGGCTGCTGGGTGCTGGGCATGTCTCGATGCTGTGTGTTGGCGGTGGGTGTGCTGGGTTGTGCGCATGTCCGGGAATGAGTGCTGGGCCATGGGGAGTGCTGGGTGCGGGGAGCTAGGGGTGCTGGCTGTGGGCATTTGCAGGTACTGGTCATGACCAGGTGCTGGTTGTTGGGTCTTGTGGGTGCTGGGCGTGTGCAGGTGCTGGGCGCGTCCGGATGCTGTGTGCTCGGCACTTGGGGTTCTGGGTAGTGGGCAGTGAGGGTGCACACCAAACACCCACCATCCAGCACGCCCACAAGTCTCACACCCAGCACCCGCAGTGGCAGGAACCAGCATACCCAACACCCAGCTTCCAGCACACCCACTGCCCAGGACCTGCATACGCTGCATTGAACCCAGCACCCCCAGCACCCAGTAACCGATAGCCCCAGCGCCCAGCACGCCAGGGTCCAGCAACCAACACACGCACACGCCCAGCACCCAGCACCCCCACCGCCCAAAACCCAGCACCCCGACGTGCCCAGCACACAGCAGCCCCAGGGACCACCACCCCCAGCGCCAAGCACCCAGCACCACCATTGCTCAGCACCCAGACATGCCCAGCACCTAGCACCACCACCCCCAGTGCCCAACACCCAGCACCCACACATACCCGGCACAACCAGGGCCCAGCACACAGTACACGCACGTGCCAGGAATCCAGCACCCTCACAGCACAGCACCCAGCAACCCCAGCACAGCCACCCAGCACCGCATATGCCCAACACCCAGCACTGCATATGCCCAGCACCCGGTACCTCCAGCACCAAGCATCCAGCACCAAGACATACCCTGCACTCAGTTTTGCATATTACCCAGCAATGCCAGGGCCCAGCACCCCAGTACCTAGCACCCAGCACTCCCACTGCCCAGTACCCAGCACCCCAACATGCCCAGCACACAGCACCCGCACCGCCCCAACACTGCCAGTTCCCAGTACCCAGCACCCAGACATGCCCAGCACCCAGACAAACATGCCCAGCGCCCAACACACCAGAACACAGCAAACCAGCCCCCAAGAACCCCAGTGATCAGCACATAGCACCTGGACATGCCCAGCACCTGCAGCGCTCAGCACCCCAAACACCCACCATACAACACCCCCACAGGTCTCACACACTTCCGCCCAGTGCCCGGAAACCGGCATACCCAACACTCAGCATCCAGCACCCCCAGCACCCAGTGCCCAGCACGCTGCACTTAGACATGGCCAGCACCCGGACATGCTCAGCACCCAGCAACACAGGGGCACAGAACCCAGCACCCCCAGCGCCCAGAAACCAACCACCCCAGCGTCCAGCACCCAGTACACCCAGGGCCCGGCAACCAACACCCGCACATGCCCAGCACCCCCACCACCCAGCACAGGGACATGCCCAGCACCCAGCACACCCAAAGACCATCACCCCCAGCGCCAAGCACCCAGCACCACCATTGCCTAGCACCCGGACATGCCCAGCACCCAGCACCACCACCGCCCACCACTGCCAGCGCACAGTACCCAGCACCCGGACATGCCTAGCACTCAGACATGCCTAGCAGGCAGCTTCCCTGCTCCCCATCGCCCAGAACCTCCCGTGCCCATCACCCAGCACCCAGACATGCCCAGCGCCCACCACACAGCACCCACACTGCCCAACACCCACACATACCCAGCACAACCAGGGCAGAGCACACAGCACACGCACGTGCCAAGAAACAAGCACCCCCAGAGCACAGAACCCAGCAACTCCAGAGCACAGACCCAGCACCGGATATGCCCAGCACCCAGTACCTCCAGCACCAAGAGATACCCTGCACTCAGTTATGCATAGTACCCAGCAATACCAGGGCCCCGCAACCGCACCAGCCAGCACCCAGCAACCCGAGTGCCCAGCCCCCAGCAACCTCAGGGCCCAGCCCCCAGCACCCGCACATTCCCAGCACCCAGCAACCCCACTGCCCAACACCCACCCCCCCGGACATGCCCAGCATACAGCATCCCCTGGGACCACCCCCCCACCAGCGCCCAGTACCCAGCACCTGGACATGCCCAGCACGCTACACACCAGAACACAGCAAACCAGCCCCCAACATCCCCAGTGATCAGCACATAGCACCCAGACATGCCCAGCACCCAGCACGCCCAGTGCCCTGCACCCAGTACACCAAACACCCACCACCATACAGGTCTCGCAGCCAGCACCTCCCCAGTGCCCAGAAACCAGCATACCCAACACCCCCACAGCCCAAGAACCCGTTTACCCAGCATCCAGACATGGCCAGCACTCGGACATACACAGCACCCCCAGGGCCCAGCACTAACTCCCGGACAGGCGCACAACCCAGCACCCCAACCGCCAACAAACAGCACCTGGACATGCCCACCACTCAGCAGCCCCAGTGCCCAGCACCCAGCACCGCAACAGCCAGCATCCCCAGCGTCCAGCACCCTCCCTGCCCACCACCCAGAACCCCAAGTGCCGAGCACACAGCATCTGCACATGCCCAGCACCTGGACACGCCCAGCACCTGGTCATGTCCAGCAACTGAAATGCCACAGCCAGCACCCCTAGCTCCCAGCAGCCAGCACCCCCAGTGCCCAGCATCAGTCATGCCAAGGATGAGGACATGCCCAGCACCCAACAGCCCAGTGGCCAACACCCAATACCCCCAGCACCCAGCAGCAAGACATACCCTGCACCCGCTTATGCATAGTACCCAGCACTCCCAGGGCCCAGCAACCAGCACCCACAGGACTCAGCACCCAGCAACCCCAGTGCCCAGCACCCAATACCCCCAGCTCCCAGTAGCCCCAGAACCCACCATCCAGCAGCAAGACATACCCTGCGCCCGCTTATGCATAGTACCCAGCACTCCCAGCCCCCAGCAGTCGCGCCGCCCAGCACCCAGCAACCCCAGTGCACAGCACCCACTAACCCCAGTGCCCAGCATCCCCAGCGCACAGCATCCGGCATATGGACATGCCCAGCACACGGACATACCCACTAGCCGGCACCCCTAGTGCCCAGCACCCAAGACTCCCTCCATCCATCACCCAGACATGTCCAGTGCTCAGCGCCCCCAACAGCCAGGATCAGAAAATGCCCAGCAACAAGCACTCCCATGCCTACCACCGCCAGTGCCCAATAACCAGCACACAGACAATGCCCAACAGCCAGCATCCAGAACCCAGCACCAAGCACTCAGTACACAGGCGTGCCAGGCACCCTGATATGCATAGTCCCCAGCACCCCACTGCCCAGCAGTCCCAGTGCCCACGACCCATCACTTGGACATGCTCAGCACTCAGAGATGTCCAGCACCCCGCACGCCCAGTGCCTAGAACCCAGTACCCCCAGTGACCAGCACCCAGCGCAGCCAGTGCCCAGCACTGCCTGTAGCCAGCATCCACCACCCAGACACGATCATCACCTGCCCATTCCCAGCACCAAATCCTCCCAGTGCCCAGCACAGGGACATGTCGAGCACCCAGATATGCCCAACACCCAGCAACCGCAGCACCCAGACCTGTCCAGAACCCACTCCACTCAGGGCCTAGCACACAGTACCCCCACGACCCAGCACCGACCCATGCCCAGCACCAAGCACTGCCAATGATCCCAAGGGGGGCTAGGTGTGCTGGATGTTGCGCATTTGCGGTGCTGGAGATGGCTGGGTGCTGGGCAGCTGAGAAGGGGCTGTAAAGGGAAGGTGAGCGCCGCGAACATATTTCAGTCCTGGCTAAATGTGTGTGGGAGCTCGACGGGGCGCTTGTCTGCTTTGCAGTTGGGCTGCGGCAAGGTTGATGGTTGAGTGCTACGGCAAGCGCATAGCCCCGGTGTTGGTGGGGGAATCAAAGGGCTGCCAGGGCAGGCGAGTGCAACGAACAACAGTCATCTTGGTTCCCTCTGTGTTGGAGCGCCATCTGGTGGGTAGACGTTTCAGAGCCTGGCTCTGATGAAGGTAAGATGCAGGTTGATGTTTAGGTGGAAGAGACCAAAGAGAAGGGAGCAGGGGTTGGTGGGGCTGAGGAGGGGCTGCCAAGAGATCTTGAGGGCCAGCATGAGCCTTGGTTCCTGGTTACCTAAGTGCCTAAGCCCCACATGAAGAGTGGTCGCTTCGGAGCTTGGCTCCGATGAGGTTAAGGGATAGGTCGCTGTTAGGTGCGAGCAGAGACACAGCGCCCCGGAGTTGGTGGGGCTGAGACGGAGCTGCGAAGTGATCGTGAGGACCAGCATCAACCTTGATTCCTGGCTAGCTCAGTGCCAAGCTCCACGTGGAGGGTGGCCGCTTCGGAGTTTGTTCCCGGTGAGGGTCAGGGCTATGTTGAGGTTAGGTGGGAGAAGAGAGACAGAGCCCCGGTGTTGGTGGGGCTGAGACGGGGCTGCGAAGTGATCGTGAGGGCCAGCATCATCCTTGATTCCTGGCTCTCTCAGTGCCAAGCTCCACGTGGAGGTTGGCCGCTTCCGAGCTTTGCCCTGATGAGGGTAAGGGATATGTGGAGGCTAAGTGGGAGAACATAGACAGAGCGCCGGTGTCGCTGGGGCTTAGAAGCGGCTGCCAAGAGACCGTGAGGGCCAGCATCAGCCTTGGTTCCTGGCTACTTCAGTGCCTAGCCCCATGTGGTCGGTGGCCCCTTCGGAGCTTGGCCCTGATGAGGGTCAGGACTAGGTGGAGGTTAGGAGGGAGAACAGACAGAGAGCGCCGGTGTGGGCAAGGGGCTGCCCTAGGGACTGTAAACGGAAGGTGAGGGCCAGCGTTGCTTGACTCGTAGTAGCTCGGTGCCAAACCCTGTGGCGGAGAATGGCGCTTCGGGCTTTGCCCTGATGAGGGGAAGGGATATGTCGAGGCTAGAGGGAGAACAGAGACAGAGCCGCGGTGTTCGTGGGGCTGAGACAGGGCTGCGAAGTGATAGTGAGGGCCAGCATCATCCTTGATTCCTGGCTATCTCAGTGCCAAGCCCCATGTGGAGAATGGCCACTGCGGAGCTTGGCTCCGATGAGGTTAAGGGATAGGTCGCTGTAAGGTGCGAGCAGAGACACAGTGCCCCGGTATTGGTGGGGCTGAGACGGGGCTACCAAGAGATCGTGAGGACCAGCATCAACCTTGATTCCTGACTACCTCACTGCCAAGCTCCACGTGGAGGTTGGCCGCTTCCGAGCTCTGCCCTCATGAGGGTAAGGGATAAGACGAGGCTAAGCGGGAGAACAGAGACAGAGCCCCGGTGTTGGTGAAGCTGCCAAGGAAGGTGAGGGCAGGATCATCCGCGAGTCCTGGCTATTCAGTACCAAGCCCTATATGGAGCGTGGCCGCTTCGGAGCTTTGCCCTGATGAGGGGAAGGGATATGTCACGGAAAAGTGGGAGAACAGAGACAGAGCCCCGGTGTTGGTGAGGCTGAGACGGGGCTGCGAAGTGATCGTGAGGGCCAGCATCAGCCTTGATTCCTGACTACCTCAGTGCCAAGCTCCACGTGGAGGGTGGCCCCTTCCGAGCTTTGCCCTGATGAGGGTAAGGGATATGTGGAGGCTAAGTGGGAGAACAGAGACAGAGCGCCGGTGTCGCTGGGGCTTAGAGCGGCTGCCAAGAGACCGTGAGGGCCAGCATCAGCCTTGGTTCCTGGCTACTTCAGTGCCTAGCCCCATGTGGTCGGTGGCCCCTTCGGAGCTTGGCCCTGATGAGGGTCAGGACTAGGTTGAGGTTAGGAGGGAGAACAGACAGAGAGCGCCGGTGTAGACGGGGCTGCCTAGGGACTGCAAACGGAAGGTGAGGGCCAGCGTTAGCCTTGACTCGTGGCTAGCTCAGTGCCAAGCCCTATGTGGAGAATGGCCGCTTCGAAGCTTTGCCCTGATGAGGGGAAGGGATATGTCGAGGCTAAGAGGGAGAACAGAGACAGAGCGCCGGTGTTGGTGGGGCTGAGACAGGGCTGCGAAGTGATCGTGAGGGCCAGCATCATCCTTGATTCCTGGCTACCTCAGTGCCAAGCCCCATGTGGAGAATGGCCGCTGCGGATCTTGGCCCGATGAGGTTAAGGGATAGGTCGCTGTTAGGTGCGAGCAGAGACACAGAGCCCCAGTATTGGTGGGGCTGAGACGGGGCTACCAAGAGATCGTGAGGACCAGCATCAACCTTGATTCCTGACTACCTCACTGCTAAGCTCCACGTGGAGGTTGGCCGCTTCCGAGCTCTGCCCTCATGAGGGTAAGGGATAAGACGAGGCTAAGTGGGAAAACAGAGACAGAGCCCCGGTGTTGGTGGGGCTGAGACGGGGCTGCGAAGTGATCGTGAGGGCCAGCATCATCCTTGATTCCTGGCTCTCTCAGTGCCAAGCCCCATGTGGAGGGTGGCCGCTGCGGAGCTTTGACCAGATGAGGGTCAGGGATATGTAGAGGCTAAGTGGGAGAACAGAGACAGAGCCCCGGTGTTGGTGAAGCTGCCAAGGAAGGTGAGGGCAGGATCATCCGCGAGTCCTGGCTATTCAGTGCCAAGCCCTATATGGAGCGTGGCCGCTTCGGAGCTTTGCCCCGATGAGGGGAAGGGATATGTCACGGAAAAGTGGGAGAACAGAGACAGAGCCCCGGTGTTGGTGCGGCTACAAAGGAAAGGTGAGGGCCAGCATCAACCTTGATTTCTGGCTACCTTAGTGCCAAGCCCTATGTGGAGGGTGGCCGCTTCGGACTTTGCTCCCGGTGAGGGTCAGGGTTAGGTTGAGGTTAGGTGGGAGAACAGAGACAGAGCCCCGGTGTTGGTGGGGCTGAGAATGGGCTGCGAAGTGATCGTGAGGACCAGCATCATCCTTGATTCCTGGCTCTCTCAGTGCCAAGCCCCATGTGGAGGGTGGCCGCTTCGGAGCTTGGCTCCGATGAGGTTAAGGGATAGGTCACTGTTAGGTGCGAGCAGAGATACAGAGCCCCGGTATTGGTGGGGCTGAGACGGGGCTGCGAAGTGATCGTGAGGGCCGGCATCAACCTTGATTCCTGGCTAGCTCAGTGCCAAGCTCTATGTGGAGAATGGACGCTTCGGAGCTTGGCCCTGATGAGGGGAAGGGATATGTCGAGGCTAAGTTGGAGAACAGAGACAGAGCCCCGGTGTTGATGAAGCTGCCAAGGATCGTGAGGGCAGGATCATCCGCGAGTCCTGGCTATTCAGTGCGAAGCCCTATATGGAGCGTGGCCACTTCGGAGCTTTGCCCCGATGAGGGGAAGGGATATATCACGGAAAAGTGGGAGAACAGAGACAGAGCCCCGGTGTTGGTGCGGCTACAAAGGAAAGGTGAGGGCCAGAATCAACCTTGTTTTCTGGCTACCTTAGTGCCAAGCTCCACGTGGAGGGTGGCCGCTTCGGACTTTGTTCCCGGTGAGGGTCAGGGCTAGGTTGAGGTTATGTGGGAGAACAGAGACAGAGCCGCGGTGTTGGTGGGGCTGAGACGGGGCTGCGAAGTGATCGTGAGGGCCAGCATCATCCTTGATTCCTGACTTCCTCAGTGCCAAGCTCCACGTGGAGGTTCGCCGCTTCCGAGCTTTGCCCTGATGAGGGTAAGGGATATGTGGAGGCTAAGTGGGAGAACAGAGACAGAGCGCCGGTGTCGCTGGGGCTTAGAAGCGGCTGCCAAGAGACCGTGAGGGCCAGCATCAGCCTTGGTTCCTGGCTACTTCAGTGCCTAGGCCCATGTGGTCGGTGGCCTCTTCGGAGCTTGGCCCTGATGAGGGTCAGGGCCAGGTTGAGGTTAGGAGGGAGAACAGACAGAGAGCGCCGGTGTTGGTGGGGCTGCCTAGGGACTGCAAACGGAAGGTGAGGGCCAGCGTTAGCCTTGACTCGTGGCTAGCTCAGTGCCAAGCCCTATGTGGAGAATGGCCGCTTCGGAGCTTTGCCCTGATGAGGGTAAGGGATATGTCGAGGCTAAGAGGGAGAACAGAGACAGAGCGCCGGTGTTGGTGGGGCTGAGACGGGGCTGCGAAGTGATCGTGAGGGCCAGCATCATCCTTGATTCCTGCTATCTCAGTGCCAAGCCCCATGTGGAGAATGGCCGCTGCGGAGCTTGGCTCCGATGAGGTTAAGGGATAGGTCGCTGTTAGGTGCGAGCAGAGACACAGAGCGCCGGTATTGGTGGGGCTGAGACGGGGCTATCAAGAGATCGTGAGGACCAGCATCAACCTTGATTCCTGACTACCTCACTGCCAAGCTCCACGTGGAGGTTGGCCGCTTCCGAGCTCTGCCCTCATAAGGGTAAGGGATAAGACGAGGCTAAGTGGGAAAACAGAGACAGAGCCCTGGTGTTGGTGGGGCTGAGACGGGGCTGCTAAGTGATCGTGAGGGCCGGCATCATCCTTGATTCCTGGCTAGCTCAGTGCCAAGCCCCATGTGGAGGGTGGCCGCTTCGGAGCTTTGCCCTGGTGAGGGTAATGGATATGTCCAGGCTAAGTGGGAGAACAGAGACAGAGCTCCGGTGTTGGTGGGGCTGAGACGGGGCTTCGAAGTGATCGTGAGGGCCCGCATCAACCTTGATTCCTGGCTAGCTCAGTGCCAAGCTCTATGTGGAGAATGGCCGCTTCGGAGCTTTGCCCTGATGAGGGGAAGGGATATGTCGAGGCTAAGTGGGAGAACAGAGACAGAGCCCCGGTGCTGGTGAAGCTGCCAAGGATCGTGAGGGCAGGATCATCCGCGAGTCCTGGCTATTCAGTGCCAAGCCCTATATAGAGCGTGGCCGCTTCGGAGCTTTGCCCTGATGAGGGGAAGGGATATGTCGAGGCTAAGTGGGAGAACAGAGACAGAGCCCCGGTGTTGGTGGGGCTGAGACGGGGCTGCGAAGTGATCGTGAGGGCCAGCATCATCCTTGATTCCTGGCTCTCTCAGTGCCAAGCCCCATGTGGAGGGTGGCCGCTGCGGAGCTTGGCCCCGATGAGGTTAAGGGATAGGTCGCTGTTAGGTGCGAGCAGAGATACAGAGCCCCGGTATTGGTGGGGCTGAGACGGGGCTGCGAAGTGATCGTGAGGGCCGGCATCAACCTTGATTCCTGGCTCTCTCAGTGCCAAGCCCCATGTGAGAATGGCCGCTGCGAAGCTTTGCCCTGATGAGGGGAAGGGATATGTCGAGGCTAAGTGGGAGAACAGAGACAGAGCCCCGGTGTTGGTGGGGCTTAGACGGGGCTGCGAAGTGATCGTGAGGGCCAGCATCAACCTTGATTCCTGGCTAGCTCAGTGCCAAGCCCCATGTGGAGAATGGCCGCTTCGGAGTTTGGCCCGGTGAGGGTCAGGGCTAGGTTGAGGTTAGGAGGGAGAACAGACAGAGAGCGCCGGTGTTGGTGGGGCTGCCTAGGGACTG
>JAJKFH010004023.1:0-18608 GCA_023333565.1 Puffinus mauretanicus | reverse complement strand
GACCAGAAGAGGACAGGGCATTGTAAATCCCGCAGGTCATGGACGGCACAGGGACAGGGAACCCAAAAACCGGGGTCAGGGTCAGGATGGGGACAGGAGAGCCTGAAATTCACAGGTCATGGACCAGACAGGGACAGGGCAACCTAAACCCTGTGGCTCAGGGCCAAGACATGGCAGGACATCCCCAAACCCCACAGGCCATGGACCAGACAGGGACCCGGAACCCCAAACCCCGTGGGTCAGGGCAAGGATACGGGAAGGACACCGGCAAACCCCACAGGCCATGGACCAGAAGGGGACAGGACAAAAAAAAACCCATGGCTCAGCGCAAGGACACTGGCAGGATATCCCCAAACACTACAGGTCATGGTCTAGACAGGGACAGGACACCCCAAAACCCGTGGGTTACAGCTAGGACACTGGCAGGACACTCCCAAACCCCACAGGCCATGGACAGACAGAGAAAGGGCGCCCCAAATCCCATGGGTCAGAGCCACGATATGGGCTGGACAAGCCCAAACCCCACAGGTCAAGTCCAGAGAGGGACAGGGAACGCCAAAACCTGTGAGTTAAGGCCAGGACATGGGCTGAACACCGCAAAACCCCACAGGTAAGGACCAGACAGGGACCCGGAACCCCCAACCCTGTGGCTCAGGGCCAGGACATGGGCAGGACATCCCCAAACCCCACAGGTCATGGACCAGACAGGGACAGAACACCCTTAAACAGGTCACAGCTAGGACACTGGCAGGACACGCCCAAACCCCACAGGTCATGGACCAGACAGGGACAGGAAACCCCAAACCCCGTGGGTCAGGGCAAGGATATGGGCAGGACACGCCCAAACCTCACAGGTCATGGAACAAACAGAGACGGGCCACCCCAAACCCCGTGCGTAAGGGCTACAATGGGGACAGGAGACCTCAACACACCACAGGTCATGAACCAGACAGGGACAGGGCACCCCAAACCCCGTGGCTCAGTGGCAATACACGTGCAGGACACCCCAAACCCCACAGGTAATGGACCAGACAGGGACAGGACACTCAAAACCCCACGGCTCGGCACAAGGACACTGGCAGGATATCCCCAAACTCCACAGGCAATGGAACAGGAAGGGGACAGGGCACTCCAAACCCCGTGGCTCAGGGCCAAGACACGTGCAGGACACCCCAAACCCCACAGGTCATGGTCCAGACAGGGACAGGACACCCTAAAACATGTGGATAACAGCTAGGACACTGGCAGGAAACTCCCAAATCCCACAGGTCATGGACAGACAGAGAAAGGGCACCCAAAACCCCATGGGTCAGAGCCACGACATGGGCTGGACAAGCCCAAAACCCACAGGTCATGGACCAGACATGCTCCCGGAATCACAAACCCCGTGGATCAGGGCAAGGATATGGGCAGGACACCCCCAAACCTCACAGGTCACGGACCAGACAGGGACGGGCCACCCCAAACCCCGTGCGTAAGGGCCACAATGGGGCCAGGAGACCTCAACACACCACAGGTCATGAACCAGACAGGGACAGGACACCCCAAACAACATGGCTCAGTGCAAGGACACTGGCAGGATATCCCTAAACCCCACAGGCCATGGACCAGACAGGGAGAGGGAACCCCAGAAAACCATGGCTCAGAGGCAGGACATGGGCCTGACAAGCCCAAAACCCACAGTTCACGGACCAGACAGGGACAGGGAACCCCAAACCCCATGGCTCATGGTCCGGATGAGACACAACACCTCCAAACCCCACAGGTCATGCACCAGACAGGGACAGGGCACGCCAAATCCCGTGGCTCAGGGCCAAGACATGTGCAGGACACCCCAAACCCCACAGGTCATGGTCCAGACAGGGACAAGACACCCTAAAACACGGTCACAGCTAGGACACTGGCAGGACACTCCCAAACCCCCACAGGTCGTGGACAAGACAAAGAAAGGGCACCCCAAACCCCATGGGTCAGAACCACGACATGGGCCGGACACCCCCAAACCGCACAGGTCATAGACCAGACAGGGACCCGGAACCCCAAATTCCGTGGCTCAGGGCCTAGACATGGACAGGAGCCCCCCAAACCCCACAGGTCATGGACCAGAGAGGGACAGGGAACCCCAAACCCATGGGTAATGGTCCGGATGAGACACAACACCTCCAAACCCCACAGGTCATGCACCAGACAGGGACAGGGGACCCTAAACCTGTGGGTCAGGGCCAGATCATGGGCAGGACACCCCAAGACCGCCCAGGTCATGGACTGGACAGGGCACTCCAAACCCTGTGGGTTATGGACCAGAAGAGGACAGGGCATCGTAAATCCCACAGGTCATGGACGGCACAGGGACAGGGAACCCAAAAACCGGGGTCAGGGTCAGGATGGGGACAGGAGAGCCTGAAATTCACAGGTCATGGACCAGACAGGGACAGGGCAACCCAAACCCTGTGGCTCAGGGCCAAGACGTGGCAGGACATCCCCAAACCCCACAGGTCATGGACCAGACAGGGACCCGGGCCCCAAACCCCGTGGTACAGGGCAAGGATATGGGCAGGACTGCCCAAACCCCACAGGTCATGGACCAGACAGGGACGGGCCACCCCAAACCCCGTGCGTAAGGGCTACAATGGGGACAGGAGACCTCAACACACCACAGGTCATGAACCAGACAGGGACAGGGCACCCCAAACCCCGTGGCTCAGTGGCAATACACGTGCAGGACACCCCCAAACCCCACAGGTCATGGACCAGACAGGGACAGGACACTCAAAACCGCATGGCTCGGCACAAGGACACTGGCAGGATATCCCCAAACTCCACAGGCCATGGAACAGGAAGGGGACAGGGCACTCCAAACCCCGTGGCTCAGGGCCAAGACATGTGCAGGACACCCCAAACCCCACAGGTCATGGTCCAGACAGGGACAGGACACCCTAAAACACGTGGGTAACAGCTAGGACACTGGCAGGAAACTCCCAAACCCCACAGGTCATGGACAGACAGAGAAAGGGCACCCAAAACCCCATGGGTCAGAGGCACGACATGGGCTGGACAAGCCCAAAACCCACAGGTCATGGACCAGACATGCTCCCGGAATCACAAACCCCGTGGATCAGGGCAAGGATATGGGCAGGACACCCCCAAACCTCACAGGTCATGGACCAGACAGGGACGGGCCACCCCAAACCCCGTGCGAAAGAGCCACTATTGGGACAGGAGACCTCAACACACCACAGCTCCTTAATGGCATTTCTATCCATCCCTTCCTATCTCTCTGTGTAAAACTGTTCTTGTATGGGGATTGTCTTTGGCCATCTCCACCACAGGGTGTCCTACACTGTCCCACTCCTGTGCCTGTTTCCACGCAGACTGTGGACACACTATCCACTTCCCCACCTTGCTCTCATCCTCACATGGCCCTACCTGTACCAATGTCTCTCTCTGAAACAGAAAGCCATGGACTGATCACAGACAAACCCCACCACCCCAGTGACCGGTTGTACCATGGCACTACCCTTCAAGTGACATTTCATTTTTCCTCATGCCCAGGCTCAGACTTCAAAATTTTTCCTTTCTCATGCTGTTTCCTCTACAAAGAAAAGCTTCATCCTCTCTGAAAGCACCCTTCAAGCAGCTGCAGGCTGTTACAGCATTGCCCTTGGCTATTACAACATCATGAGGCCAAAGCAGCCCAGCTCCCTCAGCCTCTCCACACAAGTCATGTGATTCAGCCCCTTCACCCCATCTTGGCAGATGTCCTCTGGACCTTCTCCAGATCCTCCCCACTTCTGCAGAACATGGAGCCCCACACCACAACAGATTTATTTCAGATGTGGCCACCCCAGTGCTGAGTCAAGGGAGGAGGTAACTGCCCTTGTCTGGGTGGCCATGTTCCTCCTAATTCAGCCCCATAGGCAGCTGCCCTTAGTAGTGGTCAGCATGCTCCACTGGCTCTTATAAGCATCCCTTGTAGCAACCATGGCCTTCTCCTCAGGCTCACTCCTTAGCCGGTCAGCTCCAAGCTTGCCCTGATACATGGAGCTACTCTGCCCCTGAGGCAGGACTGGCCACTTCTCCATGCAAAATTTGGTGAGGTTTCTGTTGGCCACCCTGTCCTGTGGTGCCTCTAACAAGATGACAGCATGAGGAATTGCGGGACATGACGGACAGTAAAAGGAGGTACCAGTGGACTTGCTGACCAAAGTAAGAATTCCCAAAGCAGAATTGCCAGAAAGACCAACAGAGGGCACCAGGCAAGCAAAACCAGGGCCAGTGAGGAAAGGGAAAACAGAGGCAGGCTTCTTGTATGAACGGGTTTGAGGATGACCAAAGGGAAGAACCTGGGAGGGGGGAAACAGGGAGGAAGAGAGTCGGAGGTGAAGCAAAGGGTACAAGCAGGGCTGTTTGTGGGCACCTATCAAGTAGCCCTCAATCTCGGCAGGGAAATCAGCATGGCTCGGCACACCTCTGATGTGCCCACACAGGAATGCACACAGCAAAGAGGAGGAATTAGGAGGAATTAGGAGTCCGTGGGCAATTCCCGAGCTATGATCTCACTTAGATAGCAGAGACACGGTCAGATAGCACACACCACCACTGGAGTATGGCCATGGATGGAAGGTGCCTCTTTAGGAAAGATGGGGCAGGTCAGTGAGGAAGGAAAGTTGCCCGGTATGTGGGCAAGCAGAAGGAAAGCGTGGAGCTCTGCCTGGTGACAGGTGATGAGCCAGATGAGAGCTGATGGACCAGGATTAGTGGGCAGACCAACGTGGGTGACGCTGTAGTTGGTGTCTGCTATGGTGTCTGCATATTAGGAAGAAGCAGCAGATGAGGCCTTCTTCAGACAAGTAGAAGCAGCTTCTCGTTTGCAGGCCCTGGTCCTCATGGGGGACATTACCCAGCTGGACAACTGCCTGAGGGACAGCACAGAAGGGCACAAGACACCCAGGAGGTCTCTAGAGGGCACCAAGAACCTCCCGAACATTCAGAGAGGGTGTTAGGAAAGCCAAAGCCCATCTCGATCTCAGTCTGGTAATTCAATCTGGACGCGAAGGGCATCATGAAAGGATTTACCAAAGACGCCAGCAGGAAAAGGAAGGCTCAGGCAAAAGTGGGCCTGCTGCTAGATGGGGTGGGACCCTGGTGACAGAGAACACAGAAAGAGCCAAGGTACTCCATGCCTTCTTCCTCTCTGGAGGAGGAAGTTTACTGGTAAGACCAACCTTCAGGAATCCTAAGCCCCCAAGACCAGAGACAAGGAGTGAGGAAGACTTAGCCTTGGTGCAGGAGTCTCAGGTTAGGGAACATTTAACCACACTGCACATGCGTAAGTCCTTGGGACCTGAGGGCATGCACTCCTGAGTGCTGAGGAAGTTGGCTGATGTCATTGTAAGGCCACTTGAAATCAAGTCTGAGAGGTCATGGGGATTGGGTGAGGTTCCTGAGGACCAGAAGAAAGCAAATGTAAATCCTATCTTGAAGCAGGGCAAGAAGGAGGATGCAGGGAGCAGTCAGCATGTCTCCCGTTATATCCCTATAGACAAGGCGAGCAAGTATGGACTAGTTAAGTGGAAAATGAGATGGATGGAAACCTGACTGAAGCCCAGAGGGTTGTGTCCAGTGGCACAAAGTCCAGCTGGAGGAGAGTCACCAGTGGTGTAGCCGAAGGGCTGATACTGGGTCCCATTCCATTCAACCTTGCATTTCAGTTCTGGGTGATGGGACCGAGGGCATCCTGAGCAAGTTCGTGGATGATACTGTTGCAGAATGGCTGAGGGAACGCGGTCATGGCTCCATGGAGGAGCCTTGCGATTCAATTTTGACATAAATTAGCCAGATTAGGCCGCAGTGAAATATTCCCAGACTAGGCCGCAGTGAAATATTCCCAGACTAGGCCGCTGTGAAAAAGTCTGAGTCGTGCTGACAAGGGAGAACAAGAAGGCCGTACTGACCTTGCACGGTGCAGATAAACAACCTTTGAAGAAAACACTAAGAAAAACAGGATGGAACCCGGACCACGTAGCAGTAGCCGCAAGTAGGAGGAGTATGGTAATGTAGTTTGTAGAGCTAGGCCAATAATCATAAGTAGTTTGTAGAGCTAAGCCAATAATTGTGTGACAAGTGTGCATAAAGTAGAACTTAGTGCATAAATACATGTAGGATTCTGCAATAAAGTTGAAGCTTGCTTTATCACTCACATTGAGTCGGCTGCTTGTCTTCCCTCGCTCGTCGCAAGTGGCGCCTGAACAGGGACCCCCAATCCCTGTTTTTCCACCGGACAGCGAGATCGGAAAAGCACTGGTAGCAGCGACCAGGGAGCAAAAGATCGGCGAAACGCTGTCGCGGCGTGGCTGATCCGTGCTTGAACCCAGGACGAATATAGGGGGTTCGCCGTCCGATAGAAGGCTACCCAGGGGAAAAGGCTGCACGTGACCGGATAATAAAGAAGGTCAACGTTAAGGGCTGCGTATGACCGGATAATAAAGAAGGTTGGCCGGATAATTAAGAGGGCCTGCAGCAGAAACGCGCGTAATGGAAACAGAGGTAGCCTTCGATATTTTAAAACACTTTTTAGAAAAGCGGGGAGTAAGCCAATTAAAAGACCTGGCTGGATTAATTACGTTAGGGAAAGTGAGAGGTTTCTTTAAAGATCCTGAAAGTATGTTTGAAATAGACGAGTGGCGTTCTTATGGAGATTGTTTGTGGGATCTAGTAATTGATGATGACAAATCAGCAAAAAAGTTAATGAAATCTTGGAGGGATGTTATTAATTGCATGAAAAGATATAAAGCTGAAAAGCGAATGGCTACAGCCGCCGCTGATCGGCTTGAGCAGTTTGATCCTGCCGCGGGACGTCTCACTGTGGGGGGTGACTATTTTTCACCTCTGCCTTCGGGAATTCCTGTTCCCGTCGTTCGTCGGCCCTCTCCCCCCCTCCCTGATCCACCGGCAGAAAGGGCTGGTCCCTCTGCGGCGCCGCGGGGGATGGGGGGGTGGGGCGGGTCCGAGTGACGACGGGAGGGTGGGCGGTACCGGACAGGAAACTGCTCAAGCCACCGCCCCCCATGGGAGGGTGGGCGATACCGGACAGGGAACTGCTCCAGCTGCCGCCCCCAAACCGTCCCAAGTTTCTCAGCAGCCGCGTTTAGTGCGGGTTGGTTGGGACAAAATAGCGCGAGAAGCTGTTGAGCGAAAAGATTTTGAGTTATTAGATCAAATTAGCCCTCAAGCCCTCCCAGTAATTTATCAGGTAGATAACACGGGAGCTTTGACTGGGGTGCATGAGGCCCTAGACTGGAAAGTATTAAATCAATTGCGAAACACAGTTAATGACTCGGGAGTGCATAGCGAGCCTGCAAGGCAAATGCTAAACTATATCTGGGGTAGCGGAATGCTATGTCCAGGAGATATTAAGAACATAATGAGGCTTATTTTGAAGCAATCACAACAATTACTTTGGCAAGCTCGCTGGCAAAGACTTTGTGAAATATCTGTGCACTCGCCCCGAGCCCCAAATGATCGTCTAGCTGGAGTAACCCCCATACCGGAAAAGTCTCAGAGCATGGAATCCAAGGCAGGACCGATTGTGCAAATTTTTGGGCTGTCTGCTGTGAAGGGTATGACGGGGTCCACCTGTAAGACTGTTGCCGAATTGCGCGATAGAGTTGAGCAGGACTTAAAAACGCCCGACAGTCTATGTTCGCCATCTTCCCCGACAATATCATCTACGCCACAGCAGCCGGAAGTTGCCGGGGCTAAAGCACAGCAGCAGTGTGAGGCAAAAGCGGAAGAGCAACCGCGGGGCATGAAGGGGGAGGAGTGGCCAGCTCCACCCACCCCCCTAATTCAAGACGGGGAAACGTGCCGCCCTCCTCCCACTGCCCCTCCTCTCTACCCGCCCTTGCCACTCTTCAATGATTCCTCCGGTGCAATAACTAAAGGACTTAACTACACAGACTCAGAAAAAAAAAAAAAAGAGAACCTTGGTCAACCACCGGTTCGAGAGACAATTTGCCACCCTGTTTCTCCGGACCTACCGCAGCTACCCATCCCGGCCGATGGAGAGGAATTGTTCGAGATGCTATTTTGGACGGACAGTGGGGGGTTGTCTCCACATAACATGGCTTGCTAATGACCCTGTTTGGGTTGACCAGTGGCCCATGACTGAACAGCGATTGCCCTTGGGGTCTCCTAACTGTAGTGATAGGACTTGTATGTGGTATTGCCATAATTATGGTCATCTGTTGTAAAATCCTGGTACCGTGTATTATGGTTTAAACTGATCTGTGTGGACTTGTGGCAAACAGTTTATGGTTAACCATTTATGTTATCTGTGAGCTTGATTATTATTCTAATTGGTACAGTTTGTGGTGTGAGTGAGAAGTGTAATGGGCTCGTTTGTGTGACTGAGTGTCTGCATTGTACGTGTGACCGCAAGAAGAATCCTTGAATTGCCACTTTCTTTGCCTATCTGTAACACCGAAGAATCACCTTTTGCTGTTCTATGTCAATGGCAAAAGAAAAAGGGGGAGATGAAGGGACAACAGGGAATGAACTCCGTGACTGCCATTGACAACAAGAGTGATGATAACTTGCCAAATTCCTCCCTCGTTTCAGTATACAAACTCGTCCTGAAGCCAAGGGGATTGTGCGGGACTGTCCTACGTGTAGCCACCATGGGCCTGGTCTCGGTATCGGAGTGAATCCCAGAGGACTCGAGGCCAGAGAATTGTGGTAAATGGATGTGACTCACGTTGCTGACTTTGACAGATTGAAATATGTACATGTAACAATTGACACCTATAGCAAATTTATATGGGCCACGGCACAGACAGGAGAGCGAGCGCTCCACGTAGTGCGACATTTGACTAGTTGTTTTGCAGTCATGGGAGTGCCACAGACGTTAAGAACTGACAATGGCCCTGCATACGTAAGCGTCAAGATGAAACGTCTTTGCCAAATGTCATACTACTGGTATTCCACACTCACCCACGGGACAAGCTATCATTGAAAGGGCACATCAAACACTGAAACAATATTTGCAAAAATTTAGGGAAATTTCAGATGTACAAGAAAGACTTGCTAAGACTCTTTTTGTGTTAAATCATCTATGTATTTTTGTAGATCAGGACGAACCACCAGCATGGGTGCATAGCAATCCTAAAGAAAATAAGGATGATAGGGCCGAAGCGGATTCCAAGCCGCTGGACCAAAGCTGCCGTTGCTGATGATGATCAGCGTAATTCTACCTGTACTGGTCCCAGCGATGCCGCTGCCCAACCGTGCGAACTTGTGGGTGGCGTGGGCGAATAAAATTGGGACGACAGATTTTTGCCTGAGTTCAGCTACAGCAGCTGAACCCTTTAAAACATGTTTGATAGGCTTTCCTGAAATTATTGCCAGTGATTTTTATAATTGGACATCTGTAACAGTTAATTGTGTGAATGTTACTGCAGCAAATTGCTCGGTACAACTAATAAGAGCCCTAAATCACACTCTTCCTTGGGACCCCCAAGAAGTTGACCTTTTGGGGTTAGAGAAGATTGGGAATGCAACTGATAACGTTACTACTCAGACATGTTTTGTGTTTGGCAAATTTAGCCGCTTTGCTGCACAAGCCCAGACCTTTCTGTCACTGATGGGCAGAGACAGCCGCATTGATGATAGCAACCCTTTTGTTAATACCACCGGTTGGACTGTTGTTTCTCCTTTTTACGAGAGGATTTGAAGTAAACCAACATTGCGGGAATTATAATGCTACCGAAATACTCAGTGCTTATAGATGGAGTATGCATGGGACTAATAACTCTTTGTGGAACAACAATACGGCCAAAGCTCTTCCCCCCGGATATTTTTTGATTTGTGGGGATCGAGCATGGCCTGGCATTCCAAAGAAAGCCTTTGGAGGGCCTTGTTATGTAGGTAAATTAACTTTGCTCACAGTTAGCCAACAAGGTTGGCTCAATATAACTACAGTAGCGACACATCGACACAAAAGATCTATACATCAAATGCGAGCAGATTGTAACGATAATGTAGAATTATGGTCGACCACAGCCAATGTATTTGCTTCCCTAGTGCCCAGCATAGGCACAGCGCAAGCGCTGGCCCAATTCAAGAAGTTAGCATGCTGGTCGGTGAAACAAGCTAACATGACTACTAAAATCTTGACAGAAATGGCTCAAGACATGGACAGTTTACGCCATGCCGTTTTACAAAATCGGGCAGCCATTGATTTTCTATTATTAGCACAAGGACATGGCTGTGAAGATGTAGATGGTATGTGTTGTTTTAATCTCACAAATCACGGTTACTCTATTCAGAAGCAACTGCAGTGGCTGCGTGACCACACAAAAAGGGTTACCAAGAGCGACAGTCCCTTTGATGATTGGTTTAAGTCTATATTTGGAGGATTGTCTCCTTGGGTTTTATTATTGCTTAAAGAAGGATTGCGCTGGCTTGGCATTTTATTAGCAATTATAGTTATAGTAAAAATAGCATATCACTGTATTTTAAATAATGTTGTAAGAATGAACCACAATGTATTGGTGGTTCAAAAAGAAAAAGGGGGAATTGTTGCAGAATGGCTGAGGGAACGCAGTCACGGCTCCATGGAGGAGCCTTGCGATTCAATTTTGACATAAGTTAGCCAGACTAGGTCGCAGTGAAATACTCTCAGATTAGGCCGCAGCGAAACTTTCCCAGACTAGGCCTCTGTGAAAAGTCTGAGTCATTCTGATAAAGGAGAACAAGAAGGCCGTACTGACCTTGCACAGTGCAGAAAAACAACCTTTGAAGAAAACACTAGGAAAAACAGGATAGACACCCGGACCACGTAGCAGTAGCCAAGTAGGAGGGTATGGTAATGTAGTTTGTAGAGCTAAGCCAATAATCATAATGTAGTTTGTAGAGCTAAGCCAATAATTGTGTGACAAGTGTGCATAAAGTAGAACTTAGTGCATAAATACATGTAGGATCCTGCAATAAAGTTGAAGCTTGCTTTATCACTCACATTGAGTCGGCTGCTTGTCTTCCCTCGCTCGTCGCACTGTCCTTGTCTGGTCCATGACCTGTGGTTTTTGGGGGTGTCCTGCACGTGTCTTGGCCCTGAGCCACGGGGTTTGGGGTGCCCTTTTGTCTGTCTGGTCCATGACCTGTGGGCTCTGGAGGTGTTGTTTCCCATCGGGACCGTGACCCATGGGGTTTGGGGTTCCCTGTCCCTGTCTGGTCCATGACCTGTGGGGTCTGGGCTTGTCCAGCCCATGTCCTGGCTCTGACCCATGCGGTTTGGGGTGCCCTTTCTCTGTCTGGTCCATGACCTGTGGGGTTTGGGCTTGTCCAGCCCATGTCCTGGCTCTGACCCATGGGGTTTGGGGTGCCCTGTCCCTTTCCGTTCCATAACCTGTGGGTTTTGGGAGTGTCCTGCCAGCATCCTAACTGTGACGCACGTATTCTGGGGTGTCCTGTCCCTGTCTCGACCATGACCTGTGGGGTTTGGGGGTGTCCTGCACGTGTCTTGGCCCTGAGCCACAGGGTTTGGGGTTCCAGGTCCCTGTCTCGTCCATGACCTTTGGGGTTTGGGGATGTCCTGCCCATGTCCTGGCCTGAGCCACAGGGTTTTTGTGTTCACTGTCCCTCTCTGGTCCATGATCTGTGGGTTTTGGGCTTGTCCAGCCCATGTCGTGGCTCTGACCCATGGGGCTTGGGGTGCCCTTTCTCTCTCTGGTCCATGACCTGTGGGGTTTGGGAGTGTCCTGCCAGTGTCCTAGCTGTGACGCACGAGTTTTGGGGTGTCCTGTCCCGGTCTAGACCATGACCTATGGGGTTTGGGGATGTCCTGCACATGTCTTGGCCCTGAGCCTCGGGGTTTGGGGTTTCCTGTCCCCTTCTGGTGCATGGCCTGTGGGCTTTGGGGATATCCTGCCAGTGTCCTTGCACTGAGCCATGTTGTTTGGGGTGCCCTGTCCCTGTCTGGTTCATGACCTGTGGTGTGCTGAAGTATCCTGTCCCCATCGTGGCACTTACGCACAGGGTTTGGGGTAGCCTGTCTCTGTCCGGTCCATGACCTGTGAGGTTTGGGGGTCTGCTGCCCATATCATTGCCCTGACCCACGGGGTTTTGGGTTCCGGGTGCCTGTCTGGTCCAATGCCTGTGTGGTTTGCGGATGTCCTGCCCATGTCTTGGCCCTGAGCCACGAGGTTTGGGTTGCCCTGTCCCTGTCTGGTCCATGACCTGTGAATTTCAGGCTATCCTGGCCCCATCCTGACCCTGACCTTCGGTGTTTGGGTGACCTGTCCCTGTGTCGTCCATGACCTGTGGGATTTACAATGCCTTGTCCTCTTCTGGTCCATAACCCACAGGGTTTGGGGTGTCCTGTTCAGTCCATGACCTGGGAGGTCTCGGGGTGTCCTGCCCATGATCTGGCCCTGTGCCACAGGTTGAGGGTCCCCTGTCCCTGTCTGGTGCATGACCTGTGGGGTTTGGAGGTGTTGTGTCTCATCCGCACCATGACCCATGGGGTTTGAGGTGCCCTTTCTTTGTCTTGTCCATGACCTGTGGGGTTTGGGAGTGTCCTGCCAGTGTCCTAGCTGTGAAGCACGGGTTTTGGGGTGTCCTGTCCCTGTCTGGTCCATGACCCGTGGGGTTTGGGGTGTCCTGCACCTGTCTTGGCCCTGAGCCACGGGGTTTGGGGTGCCCTTTCTCTCTCTGGTCCATGACCTGTGGGCTCTGGAGGTGTTGTGTCCCATCGGGACCGTGACCCATGGGGTTTGGGGTTCCCTGTCCCTGTCTGGTCCATGACCTGTGGGGTTTGGGCTTGTCCAGCCCATGTCCTGGCTCTGACCCATGCGGTTTGGGGTGCCCTTTGTCTGTCTGGTCCATGACCTGTGGGGTTTGGGCTTGTCCAGCCCATGTCCTGGCTCTGACCCATGGGGTTTGGGGTGCCCTGTCCCTTTCCGTTCCATAACCTGTGGGGTTTGGGAGTGTCCTGCCAGCATCCTAACTGTGACGCACGTATTCTGGGATGTCCTGTCCCTGTCTAGACCATGACCTTTGGGGTTTGGGGGTGTCCTGCACGTGTCTTGGCCCTGAGCCTCAGGGTTTGGGGTTCCAGGTCCCTGTCTCACCCATGACCTATGGGGTTTGGAGAACTCCTGCCCATGTCCTGGCCTGAGCCACAGGGTTTTGTGTTCACTGTCCCTCTCTGGTCCATGATCTGTGGGTTTTGGTCTTGTCCAGCCCATGTCTGGCTCTGACCCATGGGGTTTGGGGTGCCCTGTCCTTTCCATTCCATAACGTGTGGGGTTTGGGAGTGTCCTGCCAGTGTCCTAGCTGTGACGCACGTGTTTCGGGGTGTCCTGTCCCTGTCTAGACCATGACCTATGGGGTTTGGGGTGTCCTGCACATGTCTTGGCCCTGAGCCTCGGGGTTTGGGGTTTTCTGTCCCCTTCTGGTCCATGGCCTGTGGGCTTTGGGGAAATCCTGCCAGTGTCCTTGCACCGAGCCATGTTGTTTGGGGTGCCCTGTCCCTGTCTGGTCCATGACCTGTGAATTTCAGGCTATCCTGGCCCCATCCTGACCCTGACCTTCGGTGTTTGGGTGCCCTGTCCCTGTGTCGTCTTTGACCTGCGGGATTTACAATGCCTTGTCCTCTTCTGGTCCATAACCCACAGGGTTTGGGGTGCCCTGTTCAGTCCATGACCTGGGAGGTCTCGGGGTGTCCTGCCCATGATCTGGCCCTGACCCACAGGTTTAGGGTCCCCTGTCCCTGTCTGGTGCATGACCTGTGGGGTTTGGAGGCAGGTCTCATCCGCACCCATGCCCCATGGGGTTTGAGGTGTCCTTTTCTTGTCTCTGTCCATGACCTGTGGGGTTTGTGAGTGTCCCGCCAGCAGTCCCAGGTGTGAAGCACGTACTTTGGGGTGTCCTTGTCTGGTCCATGACCTGTGGTTTTTGGGGGTGTCCTGCACGTGTCTTGGCCCTGAGCCACGGGGTTTGGGGTGCCCTTTTGTCTGCCTGGTCCATGACCTGTGGGCTCTGGAGGTGTTGTTTCCCATCGGGACCGTGACCCATGGGGTTTGGGGTTCCCTGTCCCTCTCTGGTCCATGACCTGTGGGGTTTGGGCTTGTCCATCCCATGTCCTGGCTCTGACCCATGGGGTTTGGGGTGCCCTTTCTCTGTCTGGTCCATGACCTGTGGGGTTTCGGCTTGTCCAGCCCATGTCCTGGCTCTGACCCATGGGGTTTGGGGTGCCCTGTCCCTTTCCGTTCCATAACCTGTGGGGTTTGGGAGTGTCCTGCCAGCATCCTAACTGTGACGCACGTATTCTGGGGTGTCCTGTCCCTGTCTCGTCTATGACCTGTTGTTTTTGGGGGTGTCCTGCACCTGTCTTGGCCCTGAGTCACGGGGTTTGGGGTGCCCTTTTGTCTGCCTGGTCCATGACCTGTGGGCTCTGGAGGTGTTGTTTCCCATCGGGACCGTGACCCATGGGGTTTGGGATTCCCTGTCCCTGTCTGGTCCATAACCTGTGGGGTTTGGGAGTGTCCTGCCAGCATCCTAGCTGTGACGCACGTATTCTGGGGTGTCCTGTCCCTGTCTCGTCCATGACCTGTGGGATTTGGGGGTGTCCTGCTCGTGTCTTGGCCCTGAGCCACAGGGTTTGGGGTTCCAGGTCCCTGTCTCGTCCATGACCTTTGGGGTTTGGGGATGTCCTGCCCATGTCCTGGCCTGAGCCACAGGGTTTTGTGTTCACTGTCCCTCTCTGGTCCATGATCTGTGGGTTTTGGGCTTGTCCAGCCCATGTCGTGGCTCTGACCCATGGGGTTTGGGGTGCCCTTTCCCTCTCTGGTCCATGACCTGTGGGGTTTGGGAGTGTCCTGCCAGTGTCCTAGCTGTGACGCACGTGTTTCGGGGTGTCCTGTCCCTGTCTAGACCATGACCTATGGGGTTTGGGGTGTCCTGCACGTGTCTTGGCCCTGAGCCTCGGGGTTTGGGCTTTCCTGTCCCCTTCTGGTCCATGGCCTGTGGGCTTTGGGGATATCCCGCCAGTGTCCTTGCACTGAGCCATGTTGTTTGGGGTGCCCTGTCCCTGTCTTGTTCATGACCTGTGGTGTGCTGAAGTATCCTGTGCCCATCGTGGCACTTATGCACAGGGTTTGGGGTAGCCTGTCTCGGTCTGGTCCAAGACCTGTGAGGTTTGGGGGTCTGCTGCCCATACCATTGCCCTGACCCACGGGGTTTTGGGTTCCGGGTGCCTGTCTGGCCCATGACCTGTGTGGTTTGCGGATGTCCTGCCCATGTCTTGGCCCTGAGCCACGAGGTTTGGGTTGCTCTGTCCCTGTCTGGTCCATGACCTGTGAATTTCAGGCTATCCTGGCCCCATCCTGACCCTGACCTTCGGTGTTTGGGTGCCCTGACCCTGTGGCGTCCATGACCTGTGGGATTTACAATGCCTTGTCCTCTTCTGGTCCATAACCCACAGGGTTTGGGGTGCCCTGTTCAGTCCATGACCTGGGAGGTCTCGGGGTGTCCTGCCCATGATCTGGCCCTGACCCACAGGTTGAGGGTCCCCTGTCCCTGTCTGGTGCATGACCTGTGGGGTTTGGAGGTGTTGTGTCTCATCCGCACCATGCCCCATGGGGTTTGAGGTGTCCTTTCTTTGTCTTGTCCATGACCTGTGGGGTTTGGGAGTGTCCTGCCAGTGTCCTAGGTGTGAAGCACGTGTTTTGGGGTGTCCTCTCCCTGTCTGGTCCATGACCTGTGGTTTTTGGAGGTGTCCTGCACGTGTCTTGGCCCTGAGCCACGGGGTTTGGGGTGCCCTTTTGTCTGCCTGGTCCATGACCTGTGGGCTCTGGAGGTGTTGTTTCCCATCGGGACCGTGACCCATGGGGTTTGGGGTTCCCTGTCCCTCTCTCTCTGGTCCATGACCTGTGGGGTTTCGGCTTGTCCAGCCCATGTCCTGGCTCTGACCCATGGGGTTTGGGGTGCCCTTTCTCTGTCTGGTCCATGACCTGTGGGGTTTCGGCTTGTCCAGCCCATGTCGTGGCTCTGACCCATGGGGTTTGGGGTGCCCTGTCCCTTTCCGTTCCATAACCTGTGGGGTTTGGGAGTGTCCTGCCAGCATCCTAACTGTGACGCACGTATTCTGGGATGTCCTGTCCCTGTCTAGACCATGACCTTTGGGGTTTGGGGGTGTCCTGCACGTGTCTTGGCCCTGAGCCTCAGGGTTTGGGGTTCCAGGTCCTTGTCTCACCCATGACCTATGGGGTTTGGAGAACTCCTGCCCATGTCCTGGCCTGAGCCACAGGGTTTTGTGTTCACTGTCCCTCTCTGGTCCATGATCTGTGGGTTTTGGGCTTGTCCAGCCCATGTCTGGCTCTGACTCATGGGGTTTGGGGTGCCCTGTCCTTTCCATTCCATAACGTGTGGGGTTTGGGAGTGTCCTGCCAGTGTCCTAGCTGTGACGCACGTGTTTCGGGGTGTCCTGTCCCTGTCTAGACCATGACCTATGGGGTTTGGGGTGTCCTGCACATGTCTTGGCCCTGAGCCTCGGGGTTTGGGCTTTCCTGTCCCCTTCTGGTCCATGGCCTGTGGGCTTTGGGGATATCCTGCCAGTGTCCTTGCACTGAGCCATGTTGTTTGGGGTGCCCTGTCCCTGTCTGGTCCATGACCTGTGAATTTCAGGCTATCCTGGCCCCATCCTGACCCTGACCTTCGGTGTTTGGGTGCCCTGTCCCTGTGGCGTCCATGACCTGTGGGATTTACAATGCCTTGTCCTCTTCTGGTCCATAACCCACAGGGTTTGGGGTGCCCTGTTCAGTCCATGACCTGGGAGGTCTCGGGGTGTCCTGCCCATGATCTGGCCCTGACCCACAGGTTGAGGGTCCCCTGTCCCTGTCTGGTGCATGACCTGTGGGGTTTGGAGGTGTTGTGTCTCATCCGCACCATGCCCCATGGGGTTTGAGGTGTCCTTTCTTTGTCTTGTCCATGACCTGTGGGGTTTGGGAGTGTCCTGCCAGTGTCCTAGGTGTGAAGCACATGTTTTGGGGTGTCCTGTCCCTGTCTGGTCCGTGACCTGTTGTTTTTGGGGGTGTCCTGCACCTGTCTTGGCCCTGAGCCACGGGGTTTGGGGTGCCCTTTTGTCTGCCTGGTCCATGACCTGTGGGCTCTGGAGGTGTTGTTTCCCATCGGGACCGTGACCCATGGGGTTTGGGGTGCCCTGTCCCTGTCTGGTCCATGACCTGTGGGGTTTGGGCTTGTCCAGCCCATGTCCTGGCTCTGACCCATGGGGTTTGGGGTGCCCTGTCCCTTTCCGTTCCATAACCTGTGGGGTTTGGGCTTGTCCAGCCCATGTCCTGGCTCTGACCCATGGGGTTTGGGGTGCCCTTTCTCTGTCTGGTCCATGACCTGTGGGGTTTCGGCTTGTCCAGCCCATGTCCTGGCTCTGACCCATGGGGTTTGGGGTGCCCTGTCCCTTTCCGTTCCATAACCGGTGGGGTTTGGGAGTGTCCTGCCAGCATCCTAACTGTGACGCACGTATTCTGGGGTGTCCTGTCCCTGTCTAGACCATGACCTGTGGGGTTTGGGGGTGTCCTGCACGTGTCTTGGCCCTGAGCCACAGGGTTTGGGGTTCCAGGTCCCTGTCTCATCCATGACCTTTGGGGTTTGGGGATGTCCTGCCCATGTCCTGGCCTGAGCCACAGGGTTTTGTGTTCACTGTCCCTCTCTGGTCCATGATCTGTGGGTTTTGGGCTTGTCCAGCCCATGTCGTGGCTCTGACCCATGGGGTTTGGGGTGCCCTTTCCCTCTCTGGTCCATGACCTGTGGGGTTTGGGAGTGTCCTGCCAGTGTCCTAGCTGTGACGCACGTGTTTCGGGGTGTCCTGTCCCTGTCTAGACCATGACCTATGGGGTTTTGGGTGTCCTGCACATGTCTTGGCCCTGAGCCTCGGGGTTTGGGCTTTCCTGTCCCCTTCTGGTCCATGGCCTGTGGGCTTTGGGGATATCCTGCCAGTGTCCTTGCACTGAGCCATGTTGTTTGGGGTGCCCTGTCCCTGTCTGGTTCATGACCTGTGAATTTCAGGCTATCCTGGCCCCATCCTGACCCTGACCTTCGGTGTTTGGGTGCCCTGTCCCTGTGGCGTCCATGACCTGTGGGATTTACAATGCCTTGTCCTCTTCTGGTCCATAACCCACAGGGTTTGGGGTGCCCTGTTCAGTCCATGACCTGGGAGGTCTCGGGGTGTCCTGCCCATGATCTGGCCCTGACCCACAGGTTGAGGGTCCCCTGTCCCTGTCTGGTGCATGACCTGTGGGGTTTGGAGGTGTTGTGTCTCATCTGGACCATGACCCATGGGGTTTGAGGTGCCCTTTCTTTGTCTTGTCCATGACCTGTGGGGTTTGGGAGTGTCCTGCCAGTGTCCTAGGTGTGAAGCACGTGTTTTGGGGTGTCCTGTCCCTGTCTGGTCCATGACCTGTGGTTTTTGGGGGTGTCCTGCACGTGTCTTGGCCCTGAGCCACAGGGTTTGGGGTGCCCTTTCTCTCTCTGGTCCATGACCTGTGGGCTCTGGAGGTGTTGTGTCCCATCGGGACCGTGACCCATGGGGTTTG
>JAJKFH010002667.1:0-13477 GCA_023333565.1 Puffinus mauretanicus | reverse complement strand
GGGCTCTGTGTCTGTTCTCCCTCCTAACCTCAACCTAGCCCTGACCCTCACCAGGGCCAAGCTCCGAATCGGCCACCCTCCACGTGGAGCTTGGCACTAAGGGAGCCAGAAATCAAGGTTGATGCTGGCCCTCACCTTGCTTTGGTAGCCCCACCAAATCCGAGGCTCTGTGTCTGTTCTCCCACTTAGCCTCGACATATCCCTTCCCCTCATCAGGGCAAAGCTCCGAAGCGGCCACCCTCCACATAGGGCTTGGCACTGAATAGCCAGGACTCGCGGATAATGCTGGGCTCCCCTTCCGTGGCAGCCTCACCAACACCGGGGCTCTGTGTCTGTTCTCCCTCCTAACCTCAACCTAGCCATGTCCCTCATCAGGGCCAAGCTCCGAAGGGGCCACCGACCACATGGGGCTAGGCACTGACGTAGGCAGGAACCAAGGCTGATGCTGGCCCTCACGGTCTCTTGGCAGCCCCTTCTCAGCCCCACCAACACCGGGGCTCTGTGTCTCTGCTCGCACCTAATAGCGACCTATCCCTTAACCTCATTGGAGCCAAGCTCCGAAGCGACCACTCTTCATGTGGGGCTTAGGCACTTAGGTAGCCACGAATCAGGGTTGATGCTGGACGTTACGATCACTACGCAGCCCATTCTCAGCCCCACCAAAACCGGGGCTCTCTCTCTGTTCTCCCACTTAACCTCGACATATCCCTTCCCCTCATCAGGGCAAAGCTGCGCAGCGGCCATTGTCCACATAGGGCTTGGCACTGAGATAGCCACGAATCAAGGCTATTGCTGGCTCTCACCTTCCGTTTGCAGTCCCTAGGCAGCCCCACCAACACCGGGGCTCTGTGTCTGTTCTCCCTCCTAACCTCAACCTAGCCCTGACCCTCACCAGGGCCAAGCTCCGAAGGGGCCACCGACCACATGGGGGTAGGCACTGACGTAGCGAGGAACTAAGGCTAATGCTGGCCCTCAGGGTCTCTTGGCAGCCCCTTCTCAGCCCCACCAACACCGGGGCTCTGTGTCTCTGCTCGCACCTAATAGCGACCTATCCCTTAACCTCATCGGATCCACGCTCCGAAGCAACCACTCTTCATGTGGGGCTTAGGCACTTAGGTAGCCACGAATCAGGGTTGATGCTGGACGTTACGATCACTACGCAGCCCCTTCTCAGCCCCACCAAAACCGGGGCTCTGTATCTGTTCTCCCACTTAGCCTCGACATATCCCTTCCCCTCATCAGGGCAAAGCTCCGAAGGGGCCACCGACCACATGGGGGTAGGCACTGACCTAGCGAGGAACCAAGGCTAATGCTGGCCCTCAGGGTCTCTTGGCAGCCCCTTCTCAGCCCCACCAACAACGGGGCTCTGTGTCTGTTCTCCCACTTAGCCTCGACATATCCCTTAACCTCATCAAGGCAAGTTCGGCTGCCACCCTCCACAGGGCTTCTGCCAGATAAAACAATGAATCAAGGCTAATGCTGGCCCCTCACCTGCCATATGCATTCCCTAGGCAGCCCCACCAACACCGGGGCTCTGTGTCTGTTCTCCCTCCTAACCTCAACCTAGCTCTGACCCTCACCAGGGCCAAGCTCCGAAGTGGCCACCCTCCACGTGGAGCTTGGCACTAAGGCAGCCAGAAATCAAGGTTGATGATGGCCCTCACCTTGCCTTGGTAGCCCCACCAAATCCGAGGCTCTGTGTCTGTTCTCCCACTTAGCCTCGACATATCCCTTACCCTCATCTGGGCAAAGCTCCGAAGCGGCCACCCTCCACATAGGGCTTGGCACTGAATAGCCAGGACTCGCGGATAATGCTGGGCTCCCCTTCCGTGGCAGCCTCACCAACACCGGGGCTCTGTGTCTGTTCTCCCTCCTAACCTCAACCTAGCCCTGACCCTCATCAGGGCCAAGCTCCGAAGGGGCCACCGACCACATGGGGCTGGGCACTGAAGTAGCTAGGAACCAAGGCTGATGCTGGCCCTCACGGTCTCTTGGCAGCCCCTTCTCAGCCCCACCAATACCGGGGCTCTGTGTCTCTGCCCGCACCTAACAGCGACCTATCCCTTAACCTCATCGGAACCAAGCTCCGAAGCGACCACTCTTCATGTGGGGCTTAGGCACTTAGGTAGCCACGAATCAGGGTTGATGCTGGACGTTACGATCACTACGCAGCCCATTCTCAGCCCCACCAAAACCGGGGCTCTCTGTCTGTTCTCCCACTTAGCCTCGATATATCCCTTCCCCTCATCAGGGCAAAGCTGCGCAGCGGCCATTGTCCACGTAGGCCTTGGCAATGAGATAGCCACGAATCAAGGCTATTGCTGGCTCTCACCTTCCGTTTGCAGTCCCTAGGCAGCCCCACCAACACCGGGGCTCTGTGTCTGTTCTCCCTCCTAACCTCAACCTAGCCCTGACCCTCACCAGGGCCAAGCTCCGAAGGGGCCACCGACCACATGGGGCTAGGCACTGACGTAGCGAGGAACCAAGGCTAATGCTGGCCCTCAGGGTCTCTTGCCAGCCCCTTCTCAGCCCCACCAACACCGGGGCTCTGTGTCTCTGCTCGCACCTAATAGCGACCTATCCCTTAACCTCATCGGAGCCAAGCTCCGAAGCAACCACTCTTCATGTGGGGCTTAGGCACTTAGGTAGCCACGAATCAGGGTTGATGCTGGACGTTACGATCACTACGCAGCCCCTTCTCAGCCCCACCAAAACCGGGGCTCTGTATCTGTTCTCCCACTTAGCCTCGACATATCCCTTCCCCTCATCAGGGCAAAGCTCCGAAGGGGCCACCGACCACATGGGGGTAGGCACTGACCTAGCGAGGAACCAAGGCTAATGCTGGCCCTCAGGGTCTCTTGGCAGCCCCTTCTCAGCCCCACCAACAACGGGGCTCTGTGTCTGTTCTCCCACTTAGCCTCGACATATCCCTTAACCTCATCAAGGCAAAGCTCCGAAGCGGCCACACTCCACATAGGGCTTGGAACTGAATAGCCAGGACTCGCGGATGATGCTAGCCCGCACCTTCCGTGGCAGCCTCACCAACACCGGGGCTCTGTGTCTGTTCTCCCACTTAGCCTCGACATATCCCTTCCCCTCATCAGGGCAAAGCTCCGAAGCGGCCACCCTCCACATAGGGCTTGGCACTGAGATAGCCATGAATCAAGGCTAATGCTGGCCCTCACCTTCCATATGCATGCCCTAGGCAGCCCCACCAACACCGGGGCTCTGTGTCTGTTCTCCC
This sequence comes from Puffinus mauretanicus, assembly GCA_023333565.1. Taxonomy (NCBI): domain Eukaryota; kingdom Metazoa; phylum Chordata; class Aves; order Procellariiformes; family Procellariidae; genus Puffinus; species Puffinus mauretanicus. The sequence goes on along the minus strand of JAJKFH010002667.1, from coordinate 10,233 downwards.
TCCTATCCTCAACCTAGCCCTGACCCTCACCAGGGCCAAGCTCCGAAGCGGCCACCCTCCACGTGGAGCTTGGCACTAAGGTAGCCAGAAATCAAGGTTGATGCTGGCCCTCACCTTGCCTTGGTAGCCCCACCAAATCGAGGCTCTGTCTCTGTTCTTCCACTTATCCTCGACATATCCCTTCCCCTCATCATGGCCAAGCTCGGAAGCGGCCACCCTCCACATAGGGCTTGGCACTGAATAGCCAGGACTCGCGGATGATGCTGGGCTCCCCTTCCGTGGCAGCCCCACCAACACCGGGGCTCTGTGTCTGTTCTCCCTCCTAACCTCAACCTAGCCCTGTCCCTCATCAGGGCCAAGCTCCGAAGGGGCCACCGACCACATGGGGCTAGGCACTAAAGTAGCCAGGAACGAAGGCTGATGCTGGCCCTCACGGTCTCTTGGCAGCCCCTTCTCAGCCCCACCAACACCGGGGCTCTGTGTCTTTTCTCCCACTTAGCCTCGACATATCCCTTACCCTCATCAGGGCAAAGCTCCGAAGCAGCCACCCTCCACATAGGGCTTGGCACTGAATAGCCAGGAGTCACGGATGATGCTGGCCCTCACCTTCCTTGGCATACTCACCAACACTGGGGCTCTGTGTCTATTCTCCCACCTAACCTCAACCTAGCCCTGACCCTCACCAGGGCCAAACTCTGAAGCGGCCACCCTCCATGTCGAGCTTGGCACTGAGGTAGTCAGGAATCAAGGTTGATGCTGGCCCTCATGATCTCTTGGCAGACCCGTCTCAGCCCCACCAACCCCGTGGCTCTTGCCTGTTCTCCCACCTAACCTCAACCTAGCCCTGACCCTCATCAGGGCCAAGCTCCGAAGCAGCCACCCGCCACATGCGGCTTGGCACTGAGATAGCCAGGAATCAAGACTGATGCTAGCCCTCACCTTCCCTTGGCAACACCACCAACACCGGCACTCTGTGTCTGTTCTCCCAATTATCCTCGACATATCCCTTACCCTTATCAGGGCAAAGCTGCACAGCGGCCACCCACCACATGGGGCTCAGGCACAGACGTGGCCAGGAATCAAGGCTGATGCTGGCCCTCACGATCTCTTGGCAGCCCCACCAACCCCTGCTCCCTTCTCTTTGGTCTCTTCCACCTAAACATCAACCTGCATCTTACCTTCATCAGAGCCAGGCTCTGAAACGTCTACCCACTAGATGGCGCTCCAACACAGAGGGAACCAACATTGACCGTTGTTCGTTGCACTCGCCTGCCCTGGCAGCCCTTTGAGGTCCCCACCAACACCGGGGCTATGCGCCTGCCCTAGCACTCAACCTTCAACCTTGCCGCAGCCCAACTGCAAAGCAGACAAGCGCCCCGTCGAGCTCCCACACACATTTAGCCAGGACTGAAATATGTTCACGGCGCTCACCTTCCCTTTACAGCCCCTTCTCCGCTGCCCAGCACCCAGCCATCTCCAGCACCGCAAATGCGCAACATCCAGCACACCTAGCACCCCTGGGGATCATTGGCAGTGCTTGGTGCTGGGCATGGGTCAGTGCTGGGTCGTGGGGCTACTGTGTGCTAGGCCCTGAGTGGAGTGGGTTCTGGACAGGTCTGGGTGCTGCGGTTGCTGGGTGTTGGGCACATCTGGGTGCTCGACATGTCCCTGTGCTGGGCACTGGGAGGATTTGGTGCTGGGAATGGGCAGGTGATGATCGTGTCTGGGTGGTGGATGCTGGCTACAGGCAGTGCTGGGCACTGGCTGCGCTGGGTGCTGGGCACTGGGGGTACTGGGTTCTAGGCACTGGGCGTGCGGGGTGCTGGACATCTCTGAGTGCTGAGCATGTCCAAGTGATGGGTCGTGGGCACTGGGACTGCTGGGCAGTGGGGTGCTGGGGACTATGCATATCAGGGTGCCTGGCATGCCTGTGTACTGAGTGCTTGGTGCTGGGTTCTGGATGCTGGCTGTTGGGCATTGTCTGTGTGCTGGTTATTGGGCACTGGTGGTGGTAGGCATGGGAGTGCTTGTTGCTGGGCATTTTCTGATCCTGGCGGTTGGTGGCGCTGAGCACTGGACATGTCTGGGTGATGGATGGAGGGAGTTTTGGGTGCTGGGCACTAGGGGTGCTGGCTAGTGGGTATGTGCGTGTGCTGGGCATGTCCATATGCCGGATGTTGTGCGCTGGGGATGCTGGGCACTGGGGTTAGTGGGTGTTGTGCACTGGGGTTGCTGGGTGCTGGGCGGCGCGACTGCTGGGGGCTGGGAGTGCTGGGTACTATGCATAAGCGGGTGCAGGGTATGTCTTGCTGCTGGATGGTGGGTTCTGGGGCTACTGGGAGCTGGGGGTATTGGGTGCTGGGCACTGGGGTTGCTGGGTGCTGAGTCCTGTGGGTGCTGGTTGCTGGGCCCTGGGAGTGCTGGGTACTATGCATAAGCGGGTTCAGGGTATGTCTTGCTGCTGGGTGCTGGGGGTATTGGGTGTTGGCCACTGGGGTGTTGGGTGCTGGGCATGTCCTCGTCCTTGGCATGACTGATGCTGGGCACTGGGGGTTCTGGCTGCGGGGAGCTAGGGGTGCTGGCTGTGGGCATTTCAGTTGCTGGACATGACCAGGTGCTGGGCGTGTCCAGGTGCTGGGCATGTGCGGATGCTGTGTGCTCGGCACTTGGGGTTCTGGGTGGTGGGCAGTGAGGGTTCTGGACGCTGGGGATGCTGGCTGTTGCGGTGCTGGAGGCTGGGCACTGGGGCTGCTGAGTGGTGGGCATGTCCAGGTGCTGTTTGTGGGCGGTTGGGGTGCTGGGTTGTGCGCCTGTCCGGGAGTTAGTGCTGGGCCCTGGGGGTGCTGTGTATGTCCGAGTGCTGGCCATGTCTGGATGCTGGGTAAACGGGTTCTTGGGCTGTGGGGGTGTTGGGTATGCTGGTTTCTGGGCACTGGGGAGGTGCTGGCTGCGAGACGTGTATGGTGGTGGGTGTTTGGTGTACTGGGTGCAGGGCACTGGGCGTGCTGGGTGCTGGGCATGTCCGGGTGCTATGTGCTGATCACTGGGGATGTTGGGGGCTGGTTTGCTGTGTTCTGGTGTGTAGCGTGCTGGGCATGTTTGGGTGCTGGGCATGTCCAGGTGCTGGGTACTGGGCGCTGGGGGGGGTAGTCCCTGGGGGTGCTGTGTGCTGGGCATGTCCGGGGGGGTGGGTGTTGGGCAGTGGGGTTGCTGGGTGCTGGGAATGTGCAGGTGCTGGGGGCTGGGCCCTGAGGTTGCTGGGGGCTGGGCACTCGGGTTGCTGGGTGCTGGCTGGTGCGGTTGCAGGGCCCTGGTATTGCTGGGTACTATGCATAACTGAGTGCAGGGTATCTCTTGGTGCTGGAGGTACTGGGTGCTGGGCATATCCGGTGCTGGCTCTGTGCTCTGGAGTTGCTGGGTTCTGTGCTCTGGGGGTGCTTGTTTCTTGACACGTGCGTGTGCTGTGTGCTCTGTCCTGGTTGTGCTGGGTATGTGTGGGTGTTGGGCAGTGTGGGTGCTGTGTGGTGGGCGCTGGGCATGTCTGGGTGCTGGGTGATGGGCACTGGAGGTTCTGGGTGATGGGGAGCAGGGAAGCTGTCTGCTAGGCATGTCTGAGTGCTGGGCATGTCCGGGTGCTGGGTACTGTGGGCTGGCAGTGGTGGGCGGTGGTGGTGCTGGGTGCTGGGCATGTCCGGGTGCTAGGCAATGGCGGTGCTGGGTGCTTGGCGCTGGGGGTGACGGTCTTTGGGTGTGCTGGGTGCTGGGCATGTCCCTGTGCTGGGTGGTGGGGGTGCTGGGCATGTGCGGGTGTTGGTTGCCGGGCCCTGTGTGTACTGGGTGCTGGACGCTGGGGTGGTTGGTTTCTGGGCACTGGGGGTGCTGGGTTCTGTGCCCCTGTGTTGCTGGGTGCTGAGCATGTCCGGGTGCTGGCCATGTCTAAGTGCAGCGTGCTGGGCACTGGGTGCTGGGGGGTGGGGGTGCTGGATGCTGAGTGTTGGGTATGCTGGTTTCCGGGCGCTGGGCGGAAGTGTGTGAGACCTGTGGGGGTGTTGTATGGTGGGTGTTTGGGGTGCTGAGCGCTGCAGGTGCTGGGCTTGTCCAGGTGCTATGTGCTGATCACTGGGGTTCTTGGGGGCTGGTTTGCTGTGTTCTGGTGTGTTGGGCGCTGGGCATGTTTGTCTGGGTGCTGGGCATGTCTGGGTGCTGGGTACTGGGAACTGGCAGGGTTGGGGCGGTGCGGGTGCTGTGTGCTGGGCATGTCGGGGTGCTGGGTACTGGGCAGTGGGAGTGCTGGGTGCTAGGTACTGGGGGTGCTGGGCCCTGGCATTGCTGGGTAATATGCAAAACTGAGTGCAGGGTATGTCCTGGTGCTGGATGCTGGGTGCTGGAGGTACTGGGTGCTGGGCATATGCAGAGCTGGGTGTTGGGCATATCCGGTGCTGGGTGGCTGTGCTGGGGTTACTGGGTGCTGTGCTGTGAGGGTGCTGGATTCCTGGCATGTGCGTGTGCTGGGCCCCGGTTGTGCTGGGTATGTGTGGGTGCTGGGTTGTTGGGCACAGGGGGTGGTGGTGCTAGGTGCTGGGCATGTCTGGGTGCTGAGCAATGGTGGTGCTGGGTGCTTGGCACTGGGGGTGGTGGTCCCTGGGGCTGCTGTGTGCTGGGCACGTCGGGGTGCTGGGGTTTGGGCGGTGGGGGTGCTGGGTGCTGGGCGTGTGCGTGTGTTGGTTGCTGGACCCTGGCGTGCTGGGCGCTGGGGCTATCGGTTACTGGGTGCTGGGGGTGCTGGGTTCAATGCAGCGTATGCAGGTCCTGGGCAGTGGGTGTGCTGGAAGCTGGGTGTTGGGTATGCTGGTTACTGCCACTGCGGGTGCTGGGTGTGAGACTTGTGGGCGTGCTGGATGGTGGGTGTTTGGTGTGCACCCTCACTGCCCACTACCCAGAACCCCAAGTGCCGAGCACACAGCATCCAGACGTGCCCAGCACCTGCACACGCCCAGCACCCACAAGACCCAACAACCAGCACCTGGTCATGACCAGTACCTGGAAATGCCCACAGCCAGCACCCCTAGCTCCCCGCACCCAGCACTCCCAGGGCCCAGCACTAATTCCCGGACATGCGCACAACCCAATTATGCATGGTACCCAGCACTCCCAGGGCCCAGCAACCAGTAGCCCCAGTACCTCGGCTCGCTTCTGTAATTCTACACAATGAAGACTTGTGGCTTAGAAGTTAGGTAACTAGCAGGTGTGGTGTTTGCAGGTGTGTAGAATTGTAGTCGAAATCGGGTCTCCTGGAAGCATTGTTAGACTCTAGTGAAGAGTAACCTTGGAAACGAGAACTGTAAACAAACGGGGTCCAGACGCGGCTCGGAGACAAACCTCGACCTTACAAGGAAAGAAAGGAACAGGTTCACGAAGAGTTCACTACCCCGCCGACCACCAGAGACCACCCAAGACCCTCAAGGAGACCCTAAAGGTTTTAGTGTGCATGTGTCTAGGATGATGTAATATTATAATCGGTTCTCGGAAATTTAAGGAATATGTAAAAGAGAAACTGAAAATATGTATGAGAAGCATGGATACAAACAGAAAGGTGATTAGACCCGGTGTGCTTCATTTGTGGCAAGTCCAACGAGCACCCAGGCCTGAATAAAACAATCTCTCTCCTGAGCGTGTGGAATTGGTTCCTTCCACGCCGGGCAGGAATCCGCTTTTCAGACAACACCTAGCCCCCAGCACCCACACCAGCAGCACCAGCAAGCCCAGTGCCCAGCACGCAGCAACCTCAGGGCCCAGCACCCAGCCATGCCCGCCACCCGGACATGCCCAGCACCCAGCAACCCCAGTGCACAGCACCCAGCACCCCCAGCGCCCAGAAACCAACACACGCACACACCCAGCACCCAGCACGCCCACTACCCAAAACCCATCAGCCCAACATGCCCAGCACGCAGCACCACCACCGCCCACCACCCCCACTGCCCAGTACCCACCACCCACACATGCAGGCACCCAGACATGCCCCAGCAGGCAGCTTCTCTGCTGCCCACCGCCCAGCATCCTGACCGCCCAGCACCCGGACATGCCCAGGCCCCGCCACACAGCACCCACACTGCCCAACACCCAGCACCCACACATACCCGGCACAACCAGGGCCCAGCACACAGCACACGCACATGCCAGGAATCCAGCACCCTCACAGCACAGCACCCAGCAACCCCAGCACAGCCACCCAGTACCGCATATGCCCAGCACGAAGCACCGCATATGCCCAGAACCCAGCACCCAGTAGCTCCAGCACCCAGCATCCAGCACCAAGACATACCCTGCACTCAGTTATGTGTAGTACCCAGCAATACCAGGGCCCAGCACCCCAGTACCTAGAACCCAGCACTCCCACTGCCCAACACCCACCACCCGGACGTGCCCAGCACACAGCACCCCCACTGGCCCACACAGCCAGTGCCCAGTACCCAGCACCCAGACATGCCCAGCACCCAGACATGCCCAGCACCCAAACATGCCTAGCACTCAACACACCACTGCCCAGATCCCAGCAAACCAGCCCCCAACATCTCCAGTGATCAGCACATAGCACGTGGACATGCCCAGCACCAAGCACCCGCAGCGCTCAGCACCCACCACCCCCAGTGCCCAGCAATCAGCATACCAACACCCACCATCCAGCACCCCCACACGTCTCACACCCAGCACCCCCAGTGCCCAGTCCCCGCACCCAGACATGCCCAGCACCCGGACATACACAGCACTCAGCACTGTCCTGCTTCCGGCTGGGACAGAGTTCACTTTCTTCCCAGTAGCTTGGGGGGTGGGCTGGCTTTTGGGTTTGGTGTGAGAGGAGCCTTGATGGCCCCTTAATGCTTTGGCTGTTGCTGGGCGGTGCTTGCACCGGGAGAATTTTGTTCTCTCTTTTCGGCCTCCCACAGGAAGCTTGGGGGGGGGGGGTGAGGGGGCGAGGGGTGGGAGTGGGGCGGGGGGGTGGGGAGCACATCCGGGGTAGTTGACCTAGCTGGCCAATGGGGTATTCTATTGCATGTGACATCCTACTCAGTATAAAAAAAGGGGGGGGAGAGGGGACGACTCCCCCCCCCCTCCCCCGAGTTCATGACACGCGGTCGGCAGCGGTGAGCAGTTGCATTGTGCATTGCCTGCTTTGTATCGTCTGTTGTTGTTGTTCTCATTGTTATTATTACTGTTCTACTTCGTTTTATTTCAATCATTAAACTGTTTTTATCTCAACCCGGGAGCTTTCCTACTTGTGCCTTCTCGATTCTCTCCCCAATCCCACGGGGTGGCGGGGGAGGAGAGCCAGCGGCTGCATGGGGTTTATTTGCTGGCTGGGGTTAAACCAACACATGCACTCACCATACCCTCCACCCAGCACTGCCAGGGCCCAGCACTCCCATGGCCCAGCACTGATTCCCACACACGCACACAACCCAGCACACCCACCGCCAATGCACAGCACCTGGACATGCCCAGCAGCCCCGGAGCCCAGCACATGGCACCCAGCATCCCCAGCACCAGGACATGACAAGAAGCCAGTCCCCGCAGTGCCCACCACCCAACACCCCCACGACTCAAAAACGGAACATGCCTAGCAGCAGGCACCACCAATGTGTAGCAAGGAGTGCTAGGTGTGGTGGATATGGCACATTTGGGGTGCTGGAGCTGGCTGGCTGTTGGGCAGCTGAGAAGGGTCTATCAAGGGAAGGTGAGAGCCACCATCTTTCAGTCCTGCCTGTTAGTTTAAGGGAGCCCGAAGAGGGCATCGACTGCTTTGCAGTTGGGCTCTGGTAAGGTTGCTGGTTGGATGGTAGAGCGAGAGCAGCTCCCCCTGAAAGGGCTGCCACGAAAGGCGAGAGCAAGAAACAGCTTTCAATGCTGGTTCTTTCTGTGTTGGAGCGCCCTCTGGTGGGAAGCCCTTTAGGAAATGGGCTTAAGAGATGGTAAGGCAAAGGTTGATATTTAGGTCTGAGAATAAGGGAGAGGGCTGGTGGGACCGGGAAGGGGCTACTCCTCGTTTGGAGTCCATGTGGTGGGTGGCGTTATCTAATGCAGAAGGGTCTCGTTATCTACGCAGAACCTCAAACTATCCCTTATCCTCATCAGAGGCAAGCTCCGAAACGGCCACCCACCTCATCCGGCTCAGGCACAGAAATAGCCAGGACTCAAGGATGATGCTGGCCCTCACGATATCTTGGCAGCCACTTCTCAGCCCCATCAACATCGTGGCACTGTGTCTCTGCTCGCACCTAACAGCAACCTATCCCTTACGCTCAAGAGGCCCAAGCTCCGAAGGGGCCACCGACCACATGGGGGTAGGCACTGAAGAAGCCAGGAACCAAGGCTGATGCTGGCCCTCACAGTCTCTTGGCAGCCCCTTCTCAGCCCCACCAACACCGGGGCTCTGTGTCTGTTCTCCCACTTAGCCTCGACATATCCCTTACCCTCACAGGGCAAAGCTCCGAAGTGGTCACCCTCCAAATAGGGCTTGGCACTAAGGTAGCCAGAAATCAAGGTTGATGCTGGCCCTCACCTTGCCTTCGTAGCCCCACCAAATCCGAGGCTCTGTCTCTGCTCTCCCTCTTATCCTCAACATATCCCTTACCCTCCGCAGGGCAAAGCTCCAAAGAGGCCACCCTCCATATGGGGCTTGGCACTGAGATAGCCACGAATCAAGGCTGACGCTGGCCCTCACCTTCTGTTTGCAGTCCCTAGGCAGCCGCATGAACACCGGGGCTCTGTGTCTGTTCTCCCTCCTAACCTCAACCTAGCCCTGACCCTCATCAGGGCAAAACTCCGAAGGGGCCACTGACCACATGGGGCTTGGCACTGAATAGCCAGGACTCGCGGATGATGCTGGTCCTCACCTTCCTTGGCAGACTCATCAACAGCGGGGCTCTCTGAATGTTCTCCCACCTAACGTCAACCTAGCCCTGTCCCTCACCAGGGCCAAACTCCGAAGCAGCCAACCTCCACGTGGAGCTTGGCACTGAGGTAGTCAGGAATCAAGGTTGATGCTAGTCCTCACGACCTCTTGGCAGACCCGTCTCAGCCCCACCAATACCGGGGCTCTGTGTTTCTGCTCGCACCTAACAGCGACCTATCCCTTAACCTCATCGGAGCCAAGCTCCGGAGCGACCACTCTTCATGTGTGGCTTAGGCACTTAGGTAGTCACGAATCAGGGTTGATGCTGGCCCTCACGATCACTTCGCAGCCCATTCTCAGCCTCACCAACACCGGGGCTCTCTGTCTGTTCTCCCACTTAGCCTCGACATATCCCTTCCCCTCATCAGGGCAAAGCTCCGAAGCGGCCACCCTCCACATGGGGCTTGGCACTAAGATAGCTACGAATCAAGGCTGACGCTGGCCCTCATCTTCCGTTTGCAGTCCATAGGCAGCCCCACCAACACCGGGGCTCTGTGTCTGTTCTCCCTCCTAACCTCAATCTAGCCCTCACCCTCATCAGGGCCAAGCTCCGAAGGGGCCACCTACCACACGGAGCTAGGCTCTGAAGTAGCCAGGAACCAAGGCTGATGCTGGCCCTCACGGTCTCTTGGCAGCCCCTTCTCAGCCCCGCCAACACCGGGGCTCTGTGACTGTTCTCCCACTTAGCCTCGACATATCCCTTCCCCTCATCAAGGCAAAGCTCCGAAGCGGCCACCCTCCACATGGGGCTTGGCACTAAGATAGCTACGAATCAAGCTGACGCTGGCCCTCATCTTCCGTTTGCAGTCCATAGGCAGCCCCACCAACACCGGGGCTCTGTGTCTGTTCTCCCTCCTAACCTCAACCTAGCCCTTCCCCTCACCAGGGCCAAGCTCCGAAGCGCCAACCCTCCACATGGAGCTTGGCACTAAGGTAGCCAGAAATCAAGGTTGATGCTGGCCCTCACCTTGCCTTGGTAGCCCCACCAAATCCGAGGCTCTGTGTCTGTTCTCCCACTTAGCCTCGACATATCCCTTCCCCTCATCAGGGCAGAGCTCCGAAGCGGCCACTCTCCACATGGGGCTTGGCACTGAATGGCCAGGACTCGCGGATAATGCTGGGCTCACCTTCCGTGGCAGCCTCACCAACACCGGGGCTCTGTGTCTGTTCTCCCTCCTAACCTCAACCTAGCCCTGTCCCTCATCAGGGCCAAGCTCCGAAGGGGCCACCGACCACATGGGGCTAGGCACTGACGTAGGCAGGAACCAAGGCTGATGCTG
>JAJKFH010002713.1:0-81862 GCA_023333565.1 Puffinus mauretanicus | reverse complement strand
GGTCCTAGTGTGTCTCCCCCCAGGTCCTAGTGCTCACCACGTCCTCATGTCCCCCCAGGTCCTAGTGCCCCCCTCCCACCCGTCCTGGTGTCCCCCCAGGGCCTAGTGTGTGCCCCCTCCCAGGGCCTAGTGCCCCCCCAGGTCCTAGTGTGTCCGTCCACCCCCCCCGCAGGGCCTAGTATGTCCCGTCCCCCCCTCCAGGTCCTAGTGCCCCCCAGGTCCTAGTGCCCCCCGAGGTCCTAGTGTGTCCCCCAGGTGCTAGTGCTCCCCATCTGCACCCCCATCTAACCGACACCCCCACCCAGGTGAAACCCCGCCCCCACGCACCCTCCGCCCCGCTCCGGCTCCACCCCCCCTTCTCACAGCTCCCCCCCAATTCCCCTTCAGGCGACACCCCGCTCTCACCCCCACCCCCTGTGCGGTCCCCATCCTTTCAGCAACCACGCTGCCATCGCCCCCTTAAGGCGCGCGAGCCGCGGGCCGGGGTGAGTGGGCGCGGCGTGTGACGCGCTCCCCCGGGGCGGGGGGCGTGGCGCGGTCTCTGACGCGGCCGCGAGCGCGGCGGCCGCGAGACACTAACATGGCGCCGGGCGGCGGGCGGCGGCGCGGCGGCGGGGGGGGCCCCGGCGGGGCCGGGGGGGGCGGCGGGGGGTCCCAGTCGTCTCCTCCGTTGCTGCCGCCGCTGTTGTTGCTGCTGGCGCTGCCCGGCGGGGCGGTACCGTCGGGGGACAGCGTGATCCTGGGCATGAGGTTGGAGGAAAGCACGAAGCCGGCGACGGGGGCTCCCACCCGCGGGCCCATCCGTGTGACGGAAGGGAGCGAGGTGCTGCTCCGCCTCTACGGGCTGGGGTTGGGCCCTCGCACCGGCGAACGGGTGGCCTTCGCCGAACTACGAGCCGCCGCCAACGCTTCGGTTCCCAACGGCACCTGCCCGGAGCGCTCCCAGGACCTGCTGGTGCAGCCCGGCCCGGCCGAGGCCCGCGACACCTCGGCCTTGCTGCGGGTCCGCGTCCAGCCCCTGCGTAAGGACGAACAGGCCAAAACCTACGTCCTCTGCACCCAACGGCGACCCGGCCAACCCTGGTTGCCCCATCAAGGCCCCGACGGACGTATCGTGGTGTTGGAGGAGAAAAAATCGCTTTTGCCCCTTTGGCTGCAGGTGATTCTCATCGCCGGGTTGTTGCTGCTGTCGGGGATGTTCAGCGGGCTCAACCTGGGCCTCATGGCGCTGGATCCCATGGAGCTGCGCATCGTGCAGAACTGCGGCACCGAGAAGGAGAAGCGTTACGCCCGTAAGATCGAACCCATCCGCCGTAAAGGGAACTATTTGCTTTGTTCCCTGCTGCTGGGTAACGTGCTGGTTAACACCACCCTCACCATCCTCCTCGATGATCTCATCGGCTCCGGCATCGGCGCCGTCGTCGCTTCCACTATCGGCATCGTCATCTTCGGGGAAATTGTGCCCCAGGCTCTCTGCTCCCGCCACGGCTTGGCCGTGGGCGCCAACACCATCGTGGTCACCAAGTTCTTCATGCTGGTGACGTTCCCCCTCTCCTACCCCATCAGCAAACTCCTCGACTGCATCCTGGGTCAGGAGATCGGCACCGTCTACAACCGGGAGAAGCTGGTGGAGATGTTGAAGGTGACGGAACCCTACAACGACCTGGTGAGGGAAGAGCTTAACATGATCCAAGGAGCCCTGGAGCTTCGCACCAAGACGGTGGAGGACGTGATGACCCCGCTGCAGAACTGTTTCATGATCAACAGCGACGCCATCCTGGACTTCAACACCATGTCGGAAATCATGGAGAGCGGCTACACCCGCATCCCCGTCTACGAGGACGAGCGTTCCAACATCATGGACATCCTCTACGTCAAGGATTTGGCTTTCGTCGACCCAGACGATTGCACCCCCCTCAAAACCATCACCAAATTCTACAACCACCCCGTCCACGTCGTCTTCCACGACACCAAGCTGGACGCCATGCTGGAGGAGTTCAAAAAGGGTGAGAGGGGGTCAGGGGGGTGCCGCTTCCCCGGGGTGCTACTTTTTTCCCCTCGGAAGAGGCCGGCGGATGCCGGAAGCAAAACTCCAGGGAGTTTTGCCCTCCGGGGCTGGAGCTGCCCACGCTGGGGCTGCCCTGGGGACCCCACGGTTGGGGCGGTCGCGATCCGGAGGGGACCGGGCGCCTGGGGACGTGCCGTTGTGGTGCTGGGGATGGGCAGCGCGACACCGAACTGGGGGCAGCTGCTCGGTGCCCGCAACCACCCCGGGCTTCCGGGATTTGGTAACGGCACTGCGCCCGCGCCGGGGAGGGAGAGCTTCTGCTTTATCGGCTGTGAAGCAACCAGCGCTCCGAGAAACACTTTGGGAATGTTTACTTGTTCCTTGTTTTTAATTATCGGCCCTGGAGGCCCTTGAATAGCTGCTGGAAAATTGCTCGGCTCCTTGGTTTGGGCTTGGCTCCCTCCTCTGGGCCCTTCCCCGCTACGGGGAACAGCGAGTGCCGCTCGGCGCCGGCCCTCATCCCCGCTCTGCTTCCCGCTCACCGCATCGGGACACCTAAAACCCGACCGGAGGGCTGGGAGGAGCAGCGGGACCCGGGCTCACCGGAGGCTGATCCCACCGGGAGCGGGAAAGGCTGTGTTAGCTCCGAGGCAGGATTTGACCTGCCCAGGGTCCCCACTCAGGGCTTTGCCGGACCCTCCTGCCCTCCCCAGCTCCTGCCGGCGAGGAACCGGCTGCCTGCATCCGTGCCGGGATAAAATAAAGAGCCCGGCTGTGGAGCAGCTGTGCCGGGTGATGCCAGGCCAACCCTCAGCCGAGCGTGACCCCGCGCTCTCCTCCGGCTCCCGTTACACTCGCCCGGCGGAGGTTTGGGCGCGTCACAAGAGCCGGGCGGTTTGCTGCGCCCTGCCGCCGTCGGGGACGTTTTGGGGGGGGTCGTGCGGAGATTTAGGGGATCTAATAATTCCTCCCACAGCAAGAGCTTGGCTTAAGCTCGGGCGAGGGTTTGGGAGCTGGTAGGTCCGAGCCTGGCTGATCTTTGAGGGTAGGTAGGAAACAGCAACTCTGCTCCCGCCTCCCATGCTTCCCTGGCACCCAAAAATCTCGGCACGGGATCCCCTCGGTCGCGGCTCGGCGTCGTTTGTGGTTGCGGCGACGACGAGGGGATCTCATCGTCTTGGAGCTGCCTCGATCAGCGAAAAACCTTCTCGGCAAATGTTTTTCCTTCAGTTCATCTCACGCCAGTTCGAGAACGGCCGTAGGAGCGCGCGCGGCCGTCCCGCTCCAAAAACCAGCAGAACGGAAGCGGAATCCCATCGCTGCTGGAGTTATCCCGGCTGCTGGCCCCGGCTTTCCCTCCGACGAATCCTTATTAAAGGATTTAAAGCACGCTCATTCCGGTTACAAAGCCGCCCATGTCCTGTATTGTTATTTTTTTTTTTTTTTTTCATCGCTGCCTCCCTGGGTCAGGAGCCGGGTAATTTGTGGGGCGGCTGCCTGGGTTGTTTTTGGGGTCCCTCCCTGAACCCCGTTCCTCGTGGATGCAGCACCGCGACGAGACTCTGCCCTCATCCCGCTGCTCAGGACCCGGATCAGAAAGCAGGGAGACACAGCCAGCAAAAGGATAAAGAAGGAAAAAAAAAAAAATCAACCGGCTGTGCTTCCGATCGTCCTAATTGCGGCGCTGGGCAGCCGGACCTCTCCCCCCGGGTGCCGCAGAGGTGTCCCTGACGCTGGCCTCGGGGTGACGGCTCCCACAGCGACGTCCGACGCTCGGCTCGGCGCCTCTTTCCCCGTCTTCTCCTTTTCTCGGCGCGCGCCCGGCGTGAAGCTTTGAGCGAGGAACGACCCCGGCGGGGAGCTCCCGGCTTCCCTGCCGAGCTCGGGGTGTTGTTCTCCCTCCTCGTGTGTAGGAACCATCGCGGCAAAGGGGGTTCCGACACACCCCGCTGGCGATGCCGCGGCAATCGGCGCCGTGCCCTTTGCTCCGCCGGGTTCGGGCTCCCCGTGGCGTGTTTGCTTTGCCACCGGCCGCTCCCCTCCGAGCTCAGCCTTGGCTGCTCGTCCCGGAGAGAAACCTCTGCCTGACTCATCGGGGCCGATCCTTTCACCTCTCCCCGCCTCGCACACGGTCGGCGAAGGAGCCGCCGCGCCTCGCCGAGGGGGTTAGGTGGGTGGGTGAGGGGGTTTCACGGCCCAAACAACAATTTTAGGGTCTTTTTCTCCCTTTCTACGCCATGCCTTTTTGCAGCGGGGTTGCCTGAACCCGCGTGAGCTTGGCTGAAGAAGGAGAAAAAGGGGAGCTGCGCGGTGCCCACCCCTAAAATTAGGTTTTCGCTGAGTGACAAGGGGCCTGCGGCCACCAGCTCTAAAATTAAATAGCAGATAACGTCGGGGAAGGATTTATGCTGGAGCCGGAGTGGGACAGCGAGCAGGACACCTTGCCGCTGGCCTGGGGGCGAGCGTGGTGCTTGAGGTAGAAGTGATTTTATTTCGGGTTGCGCTGAGGGCAGGGAGGGAACGTCGCATTCCTCCGTGCCTCAGTTTCCCCAGGCTAAGGATACCGGTCCTGCGGGTCCATCGGCCTGCCCTGGGCACGCTGCGGTTTTCCACGCGACCGCTCGGCTCCTCTCCCCGAAGCGGAGGTGGATGTTCCGAGGAGGAGGAGTTTTTCCCAGCGGTTCGGTACGATTTTGGGACAAAGCAGGAGAAACGTTCGGTTCACGGAGAGGCTCGACGGGTGCCTGGCAGCTGGGGGCAGGAGCGACGCCAGCTTCGCCGTGAGCCGGCGGTTCGGATTTAGCTGGAATAAGGCAAACCGCGTCCTGCCTGCGTGGGGTGAGGCCGGCAGAGCGAGGGGAGTTGTTAATTCAGGGCTGGAGGGGTCTTCCTGCCAGCAAGAAGCAAGCCCGGGGCCGGCCGGGCAGCGGCTGCCTGCCCTTGGCTCTCTTCTCCCGGATGTTTTGGCTCCGGGATCGGGCGGCCGCTACGGTACCAGGTATCCGGAGCTTTTCCTTCGGGATGGGACAGCCTCGGGTCAGCTTGGCAGAGGCGTTGAGGAAATTCGGAGAGGTGGGGACTGCGTCGTTCCCTCCATGTCGGGGTGCCCTCAGCCCACCGGTGCTCAGCCGGCGCTGCCGGAACCGTGCCGTGCTCCGGTGACGTGGCACGGGCTCCTCCGGGGCCACATCCCGTCTCCTGTGACCCCCCTGGCCAAGCCCACACCCCACGAAGGTGCCTTGAGCCTTGCGGGCGCCGCTGTCACGGGCTTAATTACTGTCATTACACTGGGAATTAGCGCCCAGCCCAGTTTAGATTTTAACTGGTTTATTGTTTCCTATCCAGGAGGGTGGCGGGGAGGGAAGGGCTGGTCCCGGTGACATCCCTGGATTGCTGGGACCCAACGGTGGGGCTAGGGGTGCTGCGGGGGTGGTCTCCCTTCCAATGTCCGTGTGTCTGTCCGTAGGGAAGTCCCACCTGGCCATCGTGCAGAAGGTGAACAACGAGGGCGAGGGAGACCCCTTCTACGAGGTGCTGGGGCTGGTGACGTTGGAGGACGTCATCGAGGAGATCATCAAGTCGGAGATCCTGGATGAATCGGATATGTACAGTAGGTTTTGGGCTTGGGCCCCTCTCCCCCACCCTCGTCGTGTGCCCGGGGTCCCTCCGGCCCCCCCCCCATGACACCCTGCTCCCCACAGCCGACAACCGCAGCAAGAAGCGGGTGGGCAACCAGAAGAGCAAGCGGGACTTCTCAGCCTTCAAGGACCCCGTCAACGAGCTGAAGGTGAAGGTCTCCCCGCAGCTGCTGCTGGCCGCTCACCGCTTCCTCTCCACGGGTGAGTTGGGTTTTTTTTGGGGGGGGCAAGGGGGGGAAGCCCCCTGCAGCTCAGGGGCACCCCTGGGCTCAGTCCGGCTGCGGAGTGCCGGCACCGATGGCTCCCTGGCAGCCGTGTGGGCTCTTTTCCCATCCCCCCACCACGGAAGAGTCGTTCCAACCATCTCGTTCCGAAATTATGAGGCGCTTGCGTCTTGTCCCGCTCTCCTCCCCTCTGTCCCCCCCGCGAAACGAGAAGGGACGGGGTTCAGGGGTGCCAGCCCTGCCTCTGACGCTCGGCAGGTCCCTGTCCCTCCAGGATGGGCCTGTTCCCCAGCTGGCACGGGTCCCCTCAAGGCTGGGACTGGTCTTGCTGGGGACCTGGAGCTGGTGTTGGGGCTGGACCCGTGGTCTTCTGCCCCGGGGGGGGGGTCGGTGGGGCCCAGCCTGATCCAGGGAATGACCCCGAGGGACAGCGGGAGGGACGGGAGAGGGACAAGACCTGCGGCTCTGACCCCCCCTTCCCCTCTCGTTCTCAGAGGTGACGCTCTTCACCCCCAACTTCATCTCGGAGAAGATCCTGCTGCGGCTCCTCAAATACTCCGACGTCATCCAGGAGCTGAAATTCGACGAGGAGAACAAGAAATCCCCTCGCCACTTTCTCTACTGCAAGAACAAAGCAGCCGACTACTTCATCCTCATCCTGCAGGTACCCGGGCGCGGGGTGGCATTGCCAGCCACGCTCGTGGGGTCCCTTGGGTGAACCCTCACCCCGGGGGAAGGCTGCGATGGAGGGGGTCTCATCCAGCCCAGCGCTGCGGGATGTGGCTTACAGAGTCCGACGCCGTCTCTCCCTTGCAGGGCAAGGTGGAGGTGGAAGCCGGCAAGGAATGCATGAAGTTTGAAGCGGGAGCTTTCTCCTATTACGGGGTGATGGCGCTCAGCCCCTCTCCTGTATCCGGTAAGCACCCCTCGATCGCCTGGGTGCCAGCGTGGGCAGAGCCCTCCCACCCTGTTTTAGAGCTGCCGGTGGGAATAGGAGACGCTGGAGCCCCCACCGGTGCCCCCCCTGCGCCGTGCTGGGAGGGGGCCAGCGCCTCGCCTGGCACTTGTCCGCGGGGACCCGCACCCCGAGCGTGTCTGGCAGCGGGCGGAGGGTCCGATTTCGGGCTGCCCCCATTTCGGGCTGCCCCGATTTCAGGCTGCCCCCATTTCGAGCTGCCCTCCCGTCGCTGCCGGGTTCTGCGAGCGGCCGGACGCCCGATCTTGGCATCTTGGGGTCACCAACGCCCATCCACGGGCACCGCGAGGGGTAGAGGTACCCACAGCCGCCCTTTCCTTTGCCCCGACGGCGTCTCTTGACCTTGTCCTCTGCGTGTGTGTTGTGTTGTCGTCTCTCTGCCCTAGCCCAGCCCCGATGCCCATCCACAAAGCGAGGGTCATTGTTTGCCAGGTTGACAGGTAAACGGTGCGGCTGCATGACGTGCCAAACCCCGCTGTGACCGCATTAACCCGCCGTAGTGGGCGTCCCCACCCCATTAATGTAATGTTTTATCCCCCGTGCCGGGCCGGCTACTCGTTATCTTGTCCGGTTCCGTATACCGGGAGCCGTCCTGGTTGCCTCAGCTTTCTCGCCCCGCGTCCGAGCGCTTCCGGAGGAGGCTCCTGCCCCGGTGCGGGCTGTGGCGCGGGGCTGGAGCTGGGCAGCGCTGTCACCCGATGGCATTAGGATCCTGCGCACCCCGTAACTACCCCGATTTCTCCCGGCTGCCTTCGGTGTGGATACGGTGGAGGAACGGGGGGACAGCACCGGCTGGGCAGCCCGCTGTGGTGGCTGTCCCCACGCCGGCGGGCTGGTGAGGAGGTGCCACTCTCCCTGTTGCTGCATGTGGTTCCTGTGTCACCCCGGCTTGCCGAGCACGTCACCGTAACCCCCACCTCGTCCCTAACCCCACGCGGGGTGACTCATTCACCGGTTTGGGGAGTCACAGCGTCCTTGGGCTGGGACTGTCCCCTGGTCCCTTGTCCCCTGGGCAGCACCTGGCCCTTGGGCAAGGGGGACCGGAGGGGCTCCGGCGCCCCGGCCGTGGCTGTTCAGCAGGCGACGGGCAGGGATCAAATCCGGCGCTGCCCGGCAGAGCTGGGGGATGGCAGCGCTCAGCCACGGGGGGCACAGGGCTGTGCTGGGGTGGACGCACGTCCCATCGCTCCCTGTCACCGCTGGGCTCCGTGTCCCCAGAGCCTGCGGGTCGGGGCTCTCCCTGCCCGGCACGCGCCGGAGCCGGCGCCGGCGTCACCGAGGGGGCTCAGCACCCCGTAACCGGCAGGCGGAGAGTTGCCAGACCTCATCCCAGCACGGCGTAGGACCCTCCCGGGGGTAGGGGGTCCGCGGTGTGGTTAACCCCGTCCCTCCTGTCCCCGCAGAGATCCGCTCGCCGTCCCACGTCAGCAGCCTGAACCGCTCGGCTTCCCTCAGCTACCACGAACGCTCCGACTCCGTCTCTTCCCCAGTCAGCGGCAGCAACAACCAGCTCAGCGCCGGCACCGGCGCCCAGTACGTGGCCGACTTCAGCGTCCGCGCTCTCACCGACCTCCAGTTCGTCAAGGTGAGGCGGCTGCCCGCCGGCACGGGGACGGGGACGCCATCGGTGGGGTCCGGCGCGGCTCCTCATCCCCCACCCCACCCCACCCCCCTTATTATTTTTTCCCCGGCACAGATCACGCGGCAGGAATACCAGAACGGCCTGACGGCTTCCCGCATGGACAGTTGTCCCCAATCCCCCGACAGCAACGCCCCTAAACCGGACACCGGTTTACCGGAAAAACCGGAACCTTCCGCCACTGCCGACGAGACCACCAGTCTCCTGAACGAGAGGAACTGCCTGAGCCGCCGGAGCAACCACAGCCCCCTGGAAAACTCCATCTGACCCCGGCCCCGCCGGCACGCGCCGGGAGGGACCTCGCGTGCCCGTTTTAGGGACCCTTTCCCCGGTAGGAAACGCTCGACGTCTCCTCGGTGACGCCGTACCGGGTGCCGCGGTTGCCGAAGAAGTCCGGTTGAGCTGGAGGAGGCGGCGGTGGGAAACGGAGCCCGGGATTTGCTGCTGCTTTCCAGACTGGCTTATTTTTAATTAATTTAAACGGATGGCGGCGGAGACGGCACAACTCTCCGCCGGCCGCCCCGCCGACGGCGCTCGTTCAGCTCAGGGAGCTTCAGGTCTCGTACGCCGCTTCGGGGCGAGGGGGGGGGGGCTCCGCCACGGCCCCCCTGGCACGGGCATCCCGGCCCTGGTGGTTTTGGGGCGCGACGGTGGATGGGGACGCCCGGGGTGCGGCGTGACGGTGTCGTCTCATCCTTCTCCCGGTGAACCGGGGCGATGCCGCGACCCTTCTCCGTGCCCGTTCCCCTTTCCCGCTGGCCCGGGGCACCGGGGGATGCGGCGGTGGAGAGCTGGGCGGCAGGCCTGAGGCCGAGGGGATGGGCTCGGCGCGTTCAAAGTGTCACCGGTGCAAAACCGGGCATGACCGCGGCTGAGACCCTCCGCCATCCCGGGAGACCCCCCCCCTCCCTGCCCCGGCCCCACCGGCGTCACGAGTGTGCCGAGGACGGCAGGGACGCCCCCCTCCCCCCCACCCTCCGGCGGTTTCGGTGCCTTCCCCCCTGCCGTGGGGCGTCTCAGGGTCTGGGTGCCGGGGGGGGTGAAGGGGGTGAAGGGGGGGGGGTGCAGGATCCGGCATTTCGGCGCGGCACAAAGCTAGTGACCAAAGTTGTACAGGCAGGAGGGGGCCAGCGCCGGGTCCCCCCCCCTCCCCGGCACCAGGGGACCCCTAAATCCCCCGGTGACCTCCTTGGGGCAGGACGGGGGACGCCCGGTGAGCACCGGCCGGCCCCCCCACCCCGGTCCCCGGAGCTTCGTGGCCGGTGGGGGGGGAGGGAGACACCCCCCCCCCCCAAAAAAAAAAAGCACAAGTTCCCTGGGTGAACTCTGTAAGTTATTGGGAGAAGGTTAATTATTTTTGTTAATCACATCTCGACGATCAGGTCCTAGGTCCTTCCGCGGGGAGATACTAGAAATAATAATAATAATAATTAATAATAATAATAATAATAAACCAAGACGAAAAAAAACCAAACTTTTTTTAATTAAATCATCCTCTATGCAACCCCCCCCCTCTCTGGGAATTCGTATTTATTTTGCGCATCAGGTTTGATTTATATATTTGGGGGGGGTGGGGGGGGGCCGGGCCTCCCCCCCCGGTTGTGACACCCCCCCTCCTCCCGCCGCCCCCTCCCGGCTGTGATACCGACTGTGGAATTTTATTTGATGGGTTTTTGAGGGGGTTTTTTTTGCCAGTTGGGTAATAAAAATCTATATCTATACGTCGGTCTCCTCCGTGCTTCGCGGCGAGGTGGGGGGAGCCGCGGAGGGCGCACCCCGGTTATCGGGCCGTAGGACGCGGCCCCTTTAAATCCTTTCCCGGTGTTGTTTACGGCGCGGCGGTGAGGCACCGCCCTCGGAGGCGGTATCGGGCGGCGATTGGCTGCACTGCGTGAGGTGAGACGGCCGGCGATTGGCCCCGAGGCGGCGGGGCGGGGCGTGGGGCGGCCGGCGATTGGCTGCGGGGCGGGGGGTAGATCGCGGAGAGGCGGAGCGACAGAGGGTGAGGCGGCCGCCGATTGGCTCTCCGGGAGGAAGGCGGGCGGGGCGCTGCGCGAGGCCTGGGCGGCGGGAGCCGGGTCCTGCATCTCTCCCTTCACCGATCCCCCGCCCCGTGCCACCGGGCGCGCAGGGGCCCGGCCGTAGCCGGGTCCCCTCCAGGGTCTGCGCGGCGCTGGGCGCTCCCTCCGCCTGTCAGGCCCTCCCGTGCCGCTCAGACCACGGGCAGCCTTCTGCCTGCCCCAGGCTGCCCGCTCTCCGCGGGAGATGGAGGGGGGGAAGGAGGGACTGAAGTTCGAAAATGGAGCCTTCACCTACGACGGCGTCACCCGCAGGTGAGAGCGGCCGGTAGCGCCGGGCTCGCCCCCCGGGGCAGCGCCGGACCCACTCGGCCGTTTTTTGGGTTACGAATGGAGATGCTCTTCGGCAGGTTCCGGCTCGTCCCCGCTGTCCACCCGGTGCCGCAGCTGCCGGGATCGGCAGGCGGGCTGCGCCGGCTGCGTGAGCTGCTCCTCGTACCGCCCCGGCGGGCGCTCACCGACCTGCAGCTGGTCAAGGTAGGGGCTGGATCCGGGCTGTTGGGAGCCTGCCCCGGCCTCACCCGGCTTTTTGGGAGCGCTGGGCCCCACGCCGAGCTGCCTGCAGGTCACTGACCCGCTCTCTGCCCAGGTGATGCGGCCACAGTATCTCGGTGCCCCTGTGGCCTCCAGGACCCCAAATCCGGCTGATTCGCCCAACAGCATCGAGCCGAAAATCATCCCCAGCAGCCGGACCACGCTCCTGAACCACCGGAACACCGCGCCAGGTAGGGAGCCGGCTCGGCAGCGGGACGGCAATGGGTGCCCCAGTAGCCGTGGGCAACTGGGAACTGTGCCCTGGGCATGGCTGGGGGGTTCTGGGGTGCTGGTGGGGCAACCTCCATCTCCGGTTCTTCTTGGCAGCGAGCAGCTGAGGCTGGGCCGCAGCACGGCACGGCAGAGCAGCCGCCGGAACGCCCGATTCGGGGTGCCCCCTGCGAGGCTCCCTCCTCCCTGCATGTAAGTCGTGCGTCTCCCTCTCCCGTGTGTCTTGCCACGTTTCCCTGGCTTGGGGGCTAACCGCCGCCCCAACACGGGTGCCGCAAGCTCAGCGGCTGCTGTTCCCTCTGCTAGAGGCGACACCAAACCATCCCACGGGGAAGCGAAGAGCCAGGGCCGAAGCCCTTCTGCCTCCTTGGCGCTCCCGGCTGCTCGCCAGAGTGGGAGCCGGTGGCTGCGGCACAAGCCGAGGGCTGGGAGCGCAGTTTTGGTTCCCCCGTCACGGCACGCTCCCCGCAGGCACAGGGTGCACCCACCACACGCGCGCCCTGTAGTGTTTCCTGGTTCAACAAAAGACTATTTCCCCCATTTTAAGTGATTTTTTTTTTAAGAAATAAAAGCCACTGGAGGGGTTGGCAGCTAAAAAATGGTGCTGTGACCCCCCTGCTGCTGCCAGGCCCCCGTTCAGGGGTGACCCCCGGCCCGCACCGGCAGCTGGCGCAGGGGACAGAGAGGCAGAGTCGGCGTTGAGTGCCAGGGGCTTTGTTTATCCATCGGAGATGGGGTCTGGCAGCACCGGGTGTCCCGCGGCGTGGTGGCTCTGGCTCTCCCGGCCCCGCCGTGTCCCCCTCAGGTATCCAGCAGGTCCTGCACCGCCGGGTCGGCCACGTCGCGGGGCCGCCGGCCCTTGGCGTCGCAGATGCCGGCCAGCGCCGGGCTGTGCTGCAGGAGCAAGGCGCAGAGCTCCCGGTGGCCTTGTTCAGCCGCCTGCGGGTGACACATCCGTCATCGCCGGCACGGGCAACGCCGGTGCCACGGCGGCAGGGGGGGGACGCATCCCGTCCCTGCCACCCACCTTGTGCAGGCTGGTGCGGCCGTCCTCATCGGCGGTGGCTGGGTCGCGCCGTGGGCCAGCAGGAGCCGGGCGACGGCGAGGTGGCCGCAGTAGCTGGCGCGGTGCAGCGGGGTGGCACCGCCGGGCGTGCGGGCGTCGCAGCGGGCACCCCGCTGCAGCAGCAGCCGGCAGACCCCCAGGTGTCCGTTGCGGCTGGCGTAGTGCTGGGGGGACGGAACGGGACAGGCAGGGGTGTGGGCAGGGGGGTCTGTCTGTCCCCTCCCCGTCCCCCCGTCCCCGCGCCTCCCGTACCAGCGCCGTGTACCCCGCCAGGTCGGGCTGGCTGGGCTCCCCCCGGCGCTCCAGCAGCTGCAGCACCCGGGGCTCGTCCCCGTCCCGCGCCGCCGACCAGATCCCTGCGGGCAGCGGGGGGGGCCGCGTCAGGCAGGGAAGGACCCCCCGCCCTGCCTGTACCTCAACCCCTGCCCAGAGCATCCCCCTGCCCTGCCTGTACCCCTGCGCCACCCCAATTTCTGCCTGCACCCCTGCCTGTACCCGCACCCATAGCCCCTACCCCGATCCCTGCCCTGCTCCTGCCTCTGCCTGCACCCCTGCCCACACCCGCACCGTGCCTCCCCCCCACTCCCCGGACCCCGCTCGAAGTCCATCTCGGGCAGGCTCTGGTGCACGCTGGGCACCGCCACCCGCGACGGGCAGCAGGGACCGGGCGGCGAACGCCGACCCGCCGCCATCGCCCAGGCCGGGAAGGGCCGAGGGCAACCGGGAGGAGCCGAGCGGCAGCGGGAAGGGCCGAGGGGAGCCGAGGGGAGGCGGGAAGCGCCGAGCGGGGCCGAAGGGAGCCGAACGGCGTCGCTCCCCGAGCGCTGGAGCGCATGCGCGCTGCGCCCTCCCGCAGGGCCTCGCCGCTGCCGCCAGGGGGCGCCCCCACCCCCAGTGCTGAGCGCTGCCTGGGCTGTCCCCCCCCCGCTATGGGGGCCCAGGGCTCACCCCCCCCAGCTATGGGAGGGGGCTCACTCCCCCCCCCCCAGCTATGGGGGCCCAGGGCTCACCCCAGCTGTGGGGGCCCAGGGCTCACCCCCAGCTATGGGAGGGCTCCTCCCCAGCTATGGGGGCCAGGGCTCACCCCCAGCTGTGGGGCCCAGAACTCACCCCCGGCTATGGAGGGCTCACTCCCCATGGGGGCCCAGGGCTCACCCCAGCTATGGGAGGGGCTCCACTCCCACCCCCAGCTATGGAGGGCCGGGGCTCACCCCCAGCTGGGAGGGGCTCACTCCCCAGCTGGAGGGCCCAGGGCTCACCCCCAGCTATGGGAGGGCTCACTCCCCAGCTATGGGGGGCCCAGACTCACCCCCAGCTATGGGGGCCCAGGGCTCACCCCCCCCAGCTATGGGAGGGGGCTCGCCCCCAGCTATGGGGCCCAGGGCTCTCCCCCAGCTGTGGGGGCCCAGGGCCTCACCCCCCCCAGCTATGGGGTCCCAGGGCTCACCCCCAGCTATGGGGTCCCAGGGGCTCACCCCCAGCTATGGGGACCCCAGGGCTCACCCCCTCCCCAGCTATGGGGGCCAGAACTCACCCCTTCAGCCTGGGGGGGGCTCACCTCCCAGCTATGAGGGCCCAGGGCTCCCCCCCAGCTATGGGGGGCCCAGGGCTCACCCCCCCTCAGCTATGAGGGACCCAGGGCTCACCCCCCCCCAGCTATGGGGGAGCCCAGGACTCACTCCTCCCCCCCAGCTATGGGGGGCCCAGGGCTCGCACCCCCCCATGGGGTTTCAGGACCCCCCCGGCCCCGCTTCCCACGCCCCGGGCAGCCCCTGGCCCCGCTCCCAGGGTCCCCGGATGCTGCTTCCGCCTGGCTTCCCGGCAGGGCCTCCCCAGAGACACCCCCCTCCACGCCCCACACTGACCCCCGGCATCCGGGGGGGGGCATGGGCATGGGGCCAGGCCTCAGCAGCTTCAGGCCCCGGGGGGGGTGGCCGGGCCCCCCCAGCCTTGGGAACGGCGCCGCGATGCCCTTTTATAGCCCCGAGCACGGCCTTTTTCCATGAGCTCAGCGGCCGGGGGGGCCCCAGCACCCTCCCCACACCCCCCAGCCAGCACCGGACACGGCCCCCGCGGGCTTCGCTTTTAATATAGTTTTTTTTTTTTAACTCCTTTTTATTATTAATATAAAAATACTCACGTATTTACAGCAAATAAATATATTTCAGTAACAAATAAATTACACTGGGAGGGGGTTATACAAAAGGGGCCCAGGCGGGCGGCGTGCAAGGGGGGTGGCAGGCGGGTGGGGGGGTATTTACAGCTGGGGCCGAGGGGGTACGAAGCCCCCCGGGGCTGGAGGGGGGGTTCCCCGGGGGGGCGAGGGGGGTGTTAGAAAAGTTCTCAGGAAGAAAAACCCGATCGGTTCTTAAATCATCCCAAAAAAACATCCTGCGGCTGCTGCCCGGGGCGGGACGTGGTGCCTGGGGGGGGCTCAGTGGTCCCCAAGGCCAGTGGCGGTCCCCAAGGGCAGTCCCTTGCCCGGGACACGGTACCGAAGGCGGACGCGGTGACCAAGAGCAGCTCCGGTGCCCAAGACGGGTGCCGGTGCCCCAAACATGTGACGTGGTGCCGGTGCCACAGCCCCAAGGCGGGTGCCGGGGTGGCAGTCCCCAAGACGGGTACCGGTACCGGGGTGGCAGTCCCATCCCCAAGATGGGTGCCGGTGCCGAGGTGGCCGTCCCCAAGGCGGGTGCTGGTGCGGCAGTCCCCGAGATGGGCGCCGGCATCCCCGCAATGGTTGCTGGCGCCCACGCTGCAGCCCCAAGTCGGGTGCTGGTGCCGAGGTGGTGGTCCCCGCGGTGGGTGCCGGCACCGGGGTCCCCGCGGCGGGTGCCAGGCCGGGCCCTGAGGTAGGTACGGCTGCTCGGCGGCGGGGAAGCCGCCCGCCGGCGGCTCAGACCGACGACTCCTCAGGGTTGGAGTCGGGCAGGGGCTGGCGCTGCTGCAGCTTGCGCCGCAACTCCTCGGCCAGGTCGGCGCAGGGCGGCCGCTCTTCGGCGCCCAGCGCCAGGCGGATGTAGCCGTTGGAGGAGGAACCGCGCAGGGGACCCAGGTGGATGCGGGTGGGCGAGTGGAGGGGCTGCCCGGGGATGGCGTTGGGCGGCGAGGCGGCGCCGGGGGGGCCGCCGTTGCGGCAGGCGGCGTGACCCGGCACGATTTTGAGCGAGCCGTCCGAGTAGTAGTAGCTGGCCGGGTCCCAGAGCTTCTCGTCCGAGTCGGAGGCGGCGCTGGGCACGAAGCGGGGACTGGGGGGCTCCTTGGGCAGCTCGATGGGGTACACCAGGGTGCTCTCGATGGCTTTGGCGCCTTTACCCAGCTCCTCCCGCAGCCGCCGCCAAAGCGAGAGCACCACCAGCACCAGCACCAGGCACAGGGCACCCAGGCACACCGCCACCACCCACACCAGCCCCAGGCTCTCCAGCGGCGCCCGCGTCTCCAGCGGCACCCCGGGGCCGGCCAACACCGCCACCCGGTACACCTCGCCGCCCAACCGGGCGCCCTGCTCCTCCGAGAAGCAGCGGTACGTGCCGCTGTGCTGCGCCCCGGCTCCCGGCACCACCAGAGCTCGCAGACGGGCGTCGTGCAGCACCAGCGCCTGCTCGGCCGCCAGCGCCCGGCCCTCGAAGGTCCACAGCGCCTGGGCCAGGTTGGAGCCCAAACGGCACGTCAGCACCAGGTCGGTGCCCGCCACCACCGTCACGTTTTTGGGGATGATGGGTCCTGCGGGAGAGGGGCCGAGTCAGGAGGGGAAGCAGGACCACGTCCCCCCCTCTCCCAGCTCCATGCAGCACTGGTGGGGGTCTCACCTTGCTTGGCCACCTGCGGAAGGGTGCAGGCGCGGGTGTCGGAGCTCAGCACATCCTGGACCAGCTGGGACCTGTGAGAGGAGGCAGCAGAGGTGACAGGGGGACCCCGTGCCACAGCGGGGTGTCCCCCCCTCCCCAGGGAACCCCCTTACCCGTTGAGGCCGTCGGTGCGGACGCAGAGGCTGGCGTTGCGGCTCCAAGCGCAGTAGGGATCCCGGGCGAGGACGCAGTCCGTGCACGACTGGTAGCGGCCGCAGTCGGCCAGGGGCAACTGGGCCACCTGGAAACGGGAGCCGGCGAAGAGCAGCTTCTGCGAGGGCAGGGAGAACGGGTGAGGTGACACAGCGAGGTGACACGGCAAGGTGACACCCCGGGCGCCAGCCCCTTCCCTGTAGCACCGCTCACCTTCCGACCAGCCAGGACCAGGCTCTCCACGGGCTGCGCCGGCTCGAAAACCTGCAGCTCCTCGACCAGATGGACGTGAGTGCCCAGGTTCAGCGCCTTGTGCACCCAGCCGTCACCTGCGGGTCGCAGCGGGCGCTGAGGGACGTCCCCACGCCAGGAGCTCTCCGCGGTCCCCTCCCCGGCTTCGTCCCCCACCCCGGCGCGTACCTGTGCCGATGAAGAGCACCTCGTAGACGGTGCCGTCCAGCCCGGGCACTTGGTCTACCACCAGTTGGGTGAAGTTGGCGTCTTTCTTGAGGAGGATCGGGCGCCCGCGGTGGGGCAGGATGGGCTCGTCCATCAGCGGGTGCTTCTTGGCGAAGTTGAGGGTGTTGTCGGGCAGCTCGAGGGAGCTGGCAAAGCCGTTCTGGCGGTGCCAGTCGGTGATGCACTGGGGACGGAGGGCACCGTCAGGCGCGCGATCTGGATTCCGCACCCTCTTCGCCCCTCCTACCCCCGGTGCCGCCACTCACCGCGCCGGGACGGGGGCTCGGCACCTCATCCGAGTACCGGCCCCACTTCTGCGCCTGCTCCCGGTATTCCTTGTAGGGCCCCTCGAACGCCTTCTTCACCTCCAGGATGTGGTACCGGCAAATAGCCGAGACATCCACGTCCCCCCTGCAAGGGACAGGGCAGGTTTTTAGGGGGAGCCACCGGTCACGGGGAACCCCGGGGTTGCTGCAACCCCACGCACTCACCAGCGGGCCTGGAAGACCCCGAAAAAGGCGGTGTCCTGCCAATCGGCCCCCGGCAGGGTGAAGACGGCCTGGAGGCGGTTGAAGTGGAGCTGCTGCTCGGGCGCCGAGCACACCAAGCGAGCCTTCAGGAAGGTCGTCCACTTCTTCTGCAGCGTGCGGGCACCGCCGACGTCCCCCTGGGCACCCAGCCGGCATCAAGACAGAGCCACCGCGCTCACCGGTGGAGCAAAGCCATGCCAGGACAGCGTCCCCGGCAAGGGTTGTCCCCTCCCCGTACCTTGCAGACCCGCGCCACGCGGGCCACCACCTGCTCCGCGTAGCAGTCGTACTCCACCGCCCGCTCGCTGAAGAAGAAGTAAACCTTGTCGTCATCCCCGGTGCTGCTGGCTGCGCTCTCCTGCACGTAAGCCGAAGCCACGAAGTGGGGCTCTGCGGAGGAGGGGAGGGGGCGGAAAGGGGAGGGTAATGCCGTGCCGGGGCGGTGGGTGCCTGCGCCGTCCCCCGCCGCGTCCCCCCGACCCTACCGTTCAGCCAGGAGGTGAGATACTCCGTCTTCATGGAGTAGTGGGGGCCCAGGTTGCGGAGGATGACGGGCTCCGTGCCCAGGAAGTTGTTGAAGGTGGCCGAGTACAGCTCCCCGTCTGCGAGGCAAGGGTTTAGGGAGGGGGACTGGGGGGGTGCGGTGGGCATCCCCCCGACCCCAGCGGGTGCCTGGCAGTGCCACCTACCCACGATGAGGCCGGTGTGTCCCTTAGTGGGGTCGTATGGACACTTCCCTTTGCCATCCTCAAAAGCCACCTGGTCCAGGGTGAAGCCCGACAGTTCCTGCGGGGCACAGGAGTGGGTGGGGGTCCCAGTCCCCTCCCCGGTTCATGTCCCCCTGCTCCCAGACCAGCCCCACGCACAGGGACACCCCCCAGATGACCCTCCTGGGGACAGGGACACCCCTGGACCACCCTCCTGGGCACAGGGACAGCCCTGAACCACCCTCCTGGGGACAGGGACACCCCTGGACCACCCTCCTGGGCATGGGGACACCCCCCAGATGACCTTTTTGGGGACAGGGACACCCCTGGACCACCCTCCTGGGTACAGGGACACCCCCCAGATGACCCTTCTGAGACAGGGACAGCCCTGGATGACCCATTATGGGGACAGGGACACCCCTAAATGATGCTCCCAGGGACAGGGACACCCCTGGACAACCCTCCTGGACACAGGGACGCTCCCCAATGACCCCCCTGGGCACAGGGACACCCCTGAATGACACCCCTAGAACAGGGACACCCCTAGACCACCCTCCTGGTCACAGGGACACCCCTAGATGATGCTCCTGGGGACAGGGACACCCCTGGACCACCCTCCTGGACACAGGGACACCCCCCAGATGACCCTCCTGGGGACAGGGACACCCCTGGACCACCCTCCTGGTCACAGGGACACCCCCCAGATGACCCTCCTGGACACAGGGACACCCCTGGATGATGCTCCTGGGGACAGGGACACCCCTGGACAATCCTCCTGGACACAGGGACGCTCCCCAATGACCCCCCTGGGCACAGAGGCACCCCTGGATGACATCCCTAGGGACAGGGACACCCCTAGATGATGCTCCTGAGGCCGGGGGGGGGGGCTGACAGGTTTTGGGGGGCCCGCTCGGGGGCCGCACTCACGATATAGGTGCACTTGGGCTGGAAGGCGTAGGTGCCGCAGGCGTAGAGGTGGGAGCTGTTGTAGCTCTGCAGGAAGCGCACGTAGTTGAAGCAGTCGGTCTGGGGAGGGGGGGGAGCGGAGAACAGCCGGTGAAGTGGGTGGGGGGCGGGGGGGCGCACCGGGGTGCCCTGTAACCCCCCCCCGCCGCAGCCACGGCACCCGTGCCCCCCACCTGGTTGTTCTTGCCCTTCTGGATGCACTCGGCTTTCTTGTCCACAGGGGCTTCCCAGGAGATCTGGGGACAGAAAAAAGGTCAGCGGGTTGGAAACACAGCCCCCCCCAAAAAATATGCCCCCCACTCTGGGGGTCCCCCGGGACCTCACCGCCGCCTTGAGCTCCACGGTGCCGGTGGCCAGGGCGAAGACGGCCTCACGGGCGCCCACGTAGAGCAGCGCCTCGGCCTCGTCCAGCGTCAGCGTCAGGTAGTGCGAGACCCCCCCCTGCGAGAAGCGCTTCGCCGCGTCCTTCAGCTCTGCGGGGTTTGGGGGGGACATGGGGACATCAGGGTGAGGCCACCGCCAGGCCCGCGGCCGCCCCCTCCCCTGGTGGGCACCGCTGGCACCCCCAGGGCACTCACAACACCCCCCCCCACACACCCAACTGCCGGAAGCCCCCCGGCCCCGGCGCCGCACAAAGGGCTCTTTGTCACCGG
Organism: Puffinus mauretanicus; assembly: GCA_023333565.1. NCBI lineage: Eukaryota > Metazoa > Chordata > Aves > Procellariiformes > Procellariidae > Puffinus > Puffinus mauretanicus. The sequence continues at coordinate 62,152 of JAJKFH010002713.1, read as the reverse complement.
AGCAGGCGCTGGCGGCGCCGGGCGAACACAGCGGCCTTTGGCGAGACCCCGCGCCCCCCCCCGCGCCCCCCTGCCCGCCCCCAGGCCCCGCAGAAAGGCCCCATTGACAGGGGAGGCGCCAGGGCCCCCGGGCTGGGACGGGGACGCGGGCTGGCACGGCATGGGGACAGCACAGGGACGGCATGGGGACGCGGCGCACTGGCATGGCAAAGGGATGGGGGTCTCGGGCGTGGGAATGGCACAGGGACAGGGGGCATGGCACGGGGATGGTGGCAGGGCAAAGGGACAGGAATCTCGGGTGTGGGGACAGCACAGGGACAAGAGGCATGGCACAGGGACGGTGGCACAGCAAAGGAATAGGGGTCTTGGGTGTGGGGACAATACAGGGATGGGGACACGGCATGGGGACAGTGGCACGGCAAAGGGATAGGGGTCTCGGGTGTGGGCACGGCACAGGGACAGGGGACATGGCATGGGAACAGTGGCATGGCAAAGGGATGAGGGTCTCGGGCATGGGGATGGCACAGGGACAGGGGGCACAGCATGGGGACAGTGGCACAGCAAAGGGACAAGGGTCTCAGGCGTGGGCACAGCTCAAGGGACACAGCATGGGGACTCTGGCATGGTGCAGGGACAGAGGACATGGGGCACTGCCACCACACAGGGACAGGGGAATGGGACAAGGGATGGGGACACGGCATGGCAAAGGGACAGGGACACCAGTGCTGGCACGGCACAGGGATAGGGACACAGCGAACAGGACAGATGGGGACACAGTGTGCTGGCACAGGACAAGGGGACAGAGGGTGCTGGCACGGCAAAGGGATGGCATCTCGGGGTGCTGGCATGACAGAGGGGTGGGGACAGGGGACACGGCAGAGGGGTGGGGACAGGGGGCAATGGCAGGGCACGGGGACAGGGGACATGGCACAGGGCTGGGGCCAGGGGTGATGGCAGGGCACGGGGACAGGGGACATGGCACAGGGCTGGGGCCAGGGGTGACGGCACAGCTCAGGGACACGGGACAGCGTCCTTGCATGTCCCCTCTCTGCTCTCGCAGACCCCCAGTTTTGGGGCCACCAACCCGGGGGGTCCCTGCGGTGCTGACAAGCTCGGCAGGGCAGGGACAGAAGCTGCCCGAGATGGGGACAACTACCGGTGTCACCCCAGTGTCAGCGAGGGATGGGATCGATGGGCCCACCTGCTGTGCCTCAGTTTCCCCAACCTGCTCCCCTCTCCCTGGGGACCCGCGGGGAGGGGGGACACACTGTACTCACCCGCGTAGGGGACAGTTTTTCGGGGCACGGCGCTCCACAAGGACCCCGGGGTGGTGGCAGCGGTGGCAGCGGTGGCGAGGGCCAGCAGCGAGGCGAGGGCCAGCAGGCGGCGGGGGGCCATGGTGCCGGGGAGGGGGGGGGACACACGGCCTGGGGGGGTGGGGAGGGGCGGACACGCCCGGCCCCCGTTAGGGTTACGGGGCATCGACACCGGCTGAGACGGCGTCACGCGGGCAGCGCGGGGACAAGGCGGGCATTGAGGGCCGCGCGTCACGAGGCCGGGGGCACCCCACGCAGTGGGGGGGGGGGGGGGGGGTGACACACACACGTGGGTCCCCGACTTGCTGCCCCCCCACTATGGTCCCTCCTCCAGCCGTGACGAGTCACGGGGGGGGGGGTCACGGAGAAGGAAACGGGCCCTTCCGCTTCCCACCCCACCCGGGCGGCCCCACCTCACCCATGTCCTGCCCCGGGACCCCCCGGCACTGCCCGGTGTCCCGGGGGGGTGCCCCCTGAGTGTGTCCCCCCCACCCCGAGGCTGGGCAGGATGCGGCCGGGCGAGCGGGCGGCCGGGAATTGTTCTGCCCTGCCCGGCGGGAAGCAGGAAGCCGGGGGGGTCCGGGGGGGCCCCGCACCGGCTGGGGAAGGATTTCCGGGAGGGTGGGGGGCCGGGAACGGGCGTGGGAATGGGGGATACCCCGGCCGGGCCGCCCGCGGAGGGTAGGGGGGCTGCAGGCAGGGGGCTGCCAGTGCCGCGGGCATGGCCAGGGTGCCACGGGCACAGTCGGTGCCATGGTCATGGCCAGGGTGCCATGGGCACAGCTGCAGTGCCATGGGCACAGCCGGGTGCTACAGGCATGGCCGGGGTGCCACGGGCATGGTGAGGGTGCCATGGTCATGGCCACGGTGCCATGCGCATGGCCACGGTGCCATGGGTATGGCTGGGGTTCCATGGGCAAAGCCAGGGTGCTATAGGCATGGCCAGGGTGCCACAGGCACGGCCAGGATGCCATGGTCATGGTGAGGGTGCCATAAGCACAGTCAGGGTGCCATGGGCATGATCAGGGTGCCACGGGCAAAGATGGGGTGCTACAGGCATGGCCAGGGTGCCACGGTCATGGAGAGTGTGCCATGGGCATGGTCAGGGTGCCATGGGCACAGGTTGGGTGCCACGGTCATGCCCAGGGTGCCATGGGCATGGTCAGGGTGCCATGGGCACGGCCCTGGGGACAAAAGCAGGGCCAGGGTGCCACAGGCCATGGCCAGAGTGTCACAGGCACGGCCGGGATGCCACAGTCATGGCCAGGGTGCCGTGGGCACGGTCAGGGTGCAGCGGTCATGGCCAGGGTGCCATGGGCACGGTCAAGGTGCAGCGGTCATGGCCAGGGTGCTGTGGGCACGGTCAGGGTGCCACGGTCATGGCGAGGGTGCCGTGGGTATGGCTGGGGTGCCAAACGCAGGGACAGGCACCGTCAGGGTGCCACGGGCATGGCCGGGGTGCCACGGGCAGAACGGGGTCCCCAGGGTTCCCAGTTTTGGTGCTGGACACCCAGGGATCCCGCAGGGGGACCGGGGTGCCACGGCCCCCCCGCGGTGCCATCCCGGGTGGGGTCACGACGACGGTGCCATCGCGGGTGGGGTCCCCACGGGGGTGCCACAGCCCCGAGGCGGTGCCATCCTCGGCGGGGCCCCACGGCGATGCGTGGCCCCGCGGGACGAGCCCACCCGGCACCCGCGGGTGGGGGCACCTCCCCGCTGCCCCGCGCGTGGGGGCCGGCACCGGCGGCAACGGCTGCCTGTACCGACGGGGGCGGGGGGGCCGGTGCACCGACGGATCGGGGCGGGGGGGGGGGGGGGGGTCCCGTTACCGGAGGGGGGTCCGGCCCCTACAGCGTTGGGGGGGTGGGCGATGCCGCCGGGGGTGCCGGTCCCGATCCCCGGTACCGGGAGGAACAAAGCGCCTCCCCCTCCTCCCCCCGCCCCCGCGGCTCCGCCACAACAATACCGGGGCGGGGCGGGGGGGGCCGGGCCGGGCCCGGCGGGGCGGGGGGGGGCCCGCACTCACCTCGGGGCGCGGCGGCGGCGGCGCGGGGCGGGCGGCCCGGCCGGGGCGGCGGGAGGCGGCGGCGGCAGCGGGTCGGGGCGGCGGTGGGTGCGCGCCGCGCGGCTCCGCTCGGCCCCGCCCCGCCCTGACGTCACGGCCGCCCCGCGGGGAGGGGGCTCGGCTCGGCTCGGCCCGGCTCGGCTCGGCCCAACTCAGCCGGCCTGGCTCGGCTCGGCTAGGCTCAGCTCAGCCCGGTTCGGCTCGTCCCGGTTTAGCTCAGCCCGGTTCGGCTCACCTTAACCAGGCTTGGCTCAGCCTGGTTTGGCTCGGCCCAGTTCAGCTCAGCCTAGCTTGGTTTAACCCAGTTCAGCTCAGCCCAGCTTGGCTCAACCAGGCTTGGCTCAATTTGGTTCGGCCCAGCCCATCTCAACGAGGTTCAGCTCAGCCCAGCTTGGTTCAACCAGGTTTGGCTCAGCCCAGTTCGGCTCGGATCAGCCCAGTTTGGCCCGGCTCAGCCCAGTTTGGCCCAGCCCAATTCAGCGTAGCTTGGCCAGGCTCAGCTCAATTCCATTCAACCCAGCCCAGCCCAGCCCCGCCTGGGCTCAGCCTAGTGGGGGCAGGAGCCCCAGCACCCTTTTGGGGTGCCAATGGCCACCAACGCTGGCCACCCCAACTCACCCACAGGCACAGGAGAAGCTGTGGGTGTTTATTGGGTAGGGGGTGCCCTGGGGGCACCCAAGGGTGCCTGAGGCACCCCAGGAACAGGGGGTGGGGATGGGGACCCCCCCGCCCTACTCCAGCATCTCCTGCCACTTGACGTAGAGGAGGGTGGCCAGGCCCTTCAGCTGGGTGCGGAAGAGGAGCTGGGCGCCCTCGCGCAGCCCCCTCCCGAAATGCAGGTCCAGCTGGGTGCAGAGCTGCTTCAGGTGGCCCTGTGGGGACAGGTGGGGGGGTCAGGGACACCGCGGACCCCCCCCCCCAGGTACCCCCCAGGGCCCGGTGCTCACCCGCTGCTCGGCCGAGGGGTGCTCGGTGCCCACCACGTTGCTGGCGAGGAGGAGGAGGCTGTAGCTCAGGTAGCAAGCCTGCGGGCGGGAGGGGGCACGGGGGCTCACCGAAAGGGGCGCAGGGCACATTGGGGGGTGCCCCACAGCACCCATTTCCCAGCAAGGGGAGCACCCACCTCCTGGTCAGCGTCCTCCGGCTCCCCCAGGCCCCCGGCGAGCACCAGGCGTCGCAGGGTGTCCGGCCGCACCAGCACCAGGAGCCGGCCCAGCGCCTGCAGCTGCGGGGAGAGCGGGTGTCAGGGTGTTTGCACCCCGTGCCGGAGCCCGCCGTGGGTGCCGGAGCCCCGGCGCGGTCCCACCTCGGTGCACCCACCTCTGCGTGCGCCCCGGCGGGTGGCACGGTGCCTGGCGGCTTTCTCAGCAGCTGGGCCATGGCATGAAGGCTCAGGTGCCGGCGAAGCTCCCTGGGGAGAGGGGGAAGAGCGTGAGGGAGGGTCCGGTGCGTGCCCACGCGCCTGTCCCCGCGTCTGTGCCCATCACTGTGCCGAGCTGGGACATCCACACAGCGCCGACGTGGCCCCGGTGCCCTCTGGATGCCCGTGGTGAGGGGCGGCAGTGCCGGCAGCCGGATCCTGCCCGCTTTTGTGCCTGCGCAACCAGCTGGAATAAAGGAATTAGAAGCAGACGCATCCCAGCCTGCCCGGCCCTGGCACGGTGCTGCGGGGCTGTGCCAGCTCCCGCCGGGCTCCCCGTCACCGATCCGTGGGGCGCGGGTGGCATGGGACGCCTGGCAAGCCGTCGCTGCCAGCTCTGCCTGGAATCCCACCCGGCTGCGGCGCGGCGGGCCGGGACGTACCTGTCCCTGCTCGTGAGGTCCGGCAGCAGCCGCACGAGGGCAACCAGGTTGTGGTGGTGCCGAGAAAGCTGGCAGAGGGACAGGCAGAGGGCAGGCAGCTGGGGAGAGAGGGAGGCGCTGGGCCGCGGGCAGGGCGGGCAGAGGCCGCGGGGAGGGGTGTGGAGGGTGGGCAGGGGGCGAAGGGGATCCCCCCTGCCCTGGGTACCTGCTCCTGCCAGTCCTGGATGCCCTCCAGCAGGCAGCGCAGGAGGTGCTGCAGTTCGGGCAGGGGCTGGCAGCGCAGCGCCCGGTCGAGGCCGAGGAAGGAGAGGAGGGTGACGAGCGCCAGGCGGGCACCGTCGGCGTAACGGCACGGCTGGGTGACCACGCACAGCGCCAGGAACTGGAAGGGAAAGGCGGCGTGTCACCGAGGAGCCCCCAAAAACTGCCGTGGCGATGTCCCCGCCGGGGCAGGGACAGGCTGGCACGGCCAGTGGCAGCCCCAACGGGCACCCCTCCAGGAGCTGGCATCAGTGCCGCCCACCCAATTAGCAGGGCAGAGATAACGAAGGCGCAGCATCACGGGTGTGGGCAGCGGACTCCCACCTTGCAGATGTCACCGAGCTGCGTCACCAGGGCCAGCGTGCTGGTGGCATCGGGGCTCGCCTGTCTGGGGGAGCAGGACGGATCCGGGCTCCTGGAAGGAGCAGAAGGGGGTGGCGGGGGGCTGGCAGGGTGGGCAGCACCCTCCTGCCCGCCGCGCCGGGGCTCACCTCCTGTCCGCGGGGCACAGCTCGGGGGGCAGCAGGCAGCGGTGGCGCAGGGGGCTCAGGTCAGCGCCGAGGCGGGTGAAAGCCTGGCCGATCTCCTGCACCGTGGGGCACCAGGGCTCGCCTGCGGGCAGGGGGACGGTGAGGGTGGGCAGGGGCCATGCCGGCAGGGTTTGGGGGGCACCCAAGTGAGGCAGCCCCGCGCCCGCCCCGCGCTCACCCCCAGTGCTCAGCCAGATCTCCCACAGCGCCTGGGAAGCGTTGGTCGTGTCCGGGCAGAGGGTCATTAGCTGCCAAAAAAAAAAAAAGAAGGGGTGACCGGGTTGGCACCGCAGGAGGAGGGGACACCCTCCTGTGACGGTGGCTTACCTGGAAGAGCCAGCGCAGGACGGGCAGCGGGCAGGTGGGCACGCAGCGGTAGAGCAGGCTGAGGCCTCCGTCGCGGACAAAAGCTGCCTGGCAGGCAGGCGAGTTGCTGGGGCAGAGACGGGGTGGGTAAACGGGGCTCTGCCTGCGTCCCCTGTCCCCCCGCTGTCACCCCGATATGTCCTGCCCGCCCCGTGCCCGGTGCTCACCGGAGGAAGAACGCCTCCAACGCGCTCTGGGGCTCCAGCCCGCGGGTGTCCAGGGTGGGCGCTGGCGCCGGGTGGGCGCAGAAGACGGATTCCCCGGGGTGGACGGCGGGGATGAATCTGGGTTTCACGCTGAAGCGGGCCAGGAAATCCCTGCGGGCGGGAGGGCGGCGTCGGGCGGGGAGCGGGCACCACGCGGACCCCCCTAGCCCCCCCAGGCACGGCTGGCAGGGGTACCTCTGCTCCTCGAGCAGCTGGGTGTCCTCGTCCGGGGATTCCCAGGGACTGGCGTCATCCACGTGCACCCACGCCAGGCTGGCCTGCAGCGTGGCTGCCTGGCTCTGCTCCCTGGCACGGGGGTGGTTAGGGCAGGGCGAGGGCACCCCGGGGTGCCCCGCACAGCCCCTGTGCCCACTCCCGTGCCCGGGGAGTGCCAGCCTTACCTCTTCTCCCGGACCAGTGATTCCAGGCTGTTGGCAAGCGGATCTGGCCGCGGGCATGCAACCTGGGCAATAAAGCAAGGGAACGGTGATGTTTCAGCAGGTAGCACAATACCTGGCGGGCACCAGGCTGTCCCCAGGGGACCCCCCGATGCCCGGGCACCCACCCTTGGGCAGGGACCTACCTGCCGGTGGTCCGCAGGGCTCGGGGGCTCATCCCCCGCCAGCAGCATGTCCTTCAGTGGGATCAGGTCATCTTCCTCACTGTCTGTGGGGGACACTGTGCCTGGCGGGTGCCCCCCAAAGCTCCTGCCTGCCTGCTGCGGCACCATCCCGGCTGCAGTGCGCTGCCCTTGGTTGGCGTCACCCCCCAGGGACGCGGCAGCCACCTCCGGCAGCACCGGGATGTGCCCGGAACTGTCCAGTGCTGCCTGGCACGGTGGGGAGCTCCGGCTGGCCACATCCCGCCGGTTGGCATGGGGCTGAGTGGGGCCATGAGGCTGCCGCCCTCTGCTCACCCGTTTCCTGGTGCCAGGGGACGACTTGGGGCGCCGGGGGCCTGTGGGGACAGCACAGGGGTCACCACAGACCCTCTTGGGGCATGGGGAGGGCTCTGAGGACAACACAGGGGTGACCAGGGCCCTCCTTGGGGTGCCAGGGGACTGTGGGGACAACACAGGGATGACCACGGGGGCACAGGGAGGGCTCTGGGGACAACGTGTGGGTGACCGGGTGCCCCCTTGGGGCACAGGGGACTGTGGGGACAATGTGGGGGTAACCAAGGGGTTCCTTGGGGCATGGGGAGGGCCGTGGGGACAACACAGGGGTGACCAGGGGCCCCCTTGGGGTGCCAGGGGACTGTGGGGACAACATGGGGATGACCGGGGGGTTCCTTGGGGCATGAGGAGGGCCATGGGGACAATGTGGGGGTGACAGGGGTCCCCCTTGGGGCACAGGGAGGGCCGTGGGGACAACGTGGGGGTGACGGGGGTCCCCCGTGGGGCACTGGAAGGGCTGTGGGGACAATGTGGGGGTGACTGGGGTCTGACAGGGGTCCCCCTTGGGGCACTGTGGGCCAACGGGAGGGTCACAGCTCCCCTCACACCCATTCCCAGGGCAGGGCTGCGCTCACCTCGTGCCCCGCCGGCGCCCCGTGGGTGGTGGGAGGCCCGGGGAGGGGTGCTGGTGGGCGGGGGGACGGGGGGCCAGGGCTCCAGCAGGCCTGGGGGCGGTGGGGCGACGGGGCGGCCCACCCGGAGGTTCTTGAGGGCGCGGAGCTGCTGGTAGCGCTGGAGGCCGGCCTGGAAGCCGTAGCTGAAGAGCCCCGAGCGGGGTACGCGGGCGGAGGAGAGGGGGATCTGGTACCAGCGCAGCCCCTCGGGGTGGGGGGCCATGGCAGGGGCCCGGCCCAGGCCCCTCAGGCGAGACCTCAAAATGGCGGCCAAGGCGTCGCCATGGGGACGGGGGCGGGGCTGTGAGAAAAAGGCGGGGCTTACGCTAGGGAGAGCCAATAAGAGGCAGGCGGGCCGGGAGGTGACCCCTCCTACCCGCGGCGCCCCAGCGCTTTCAAAGCCTCAACCGTCAACGGCTCAACTGTCCGCCGCGACCAATCGGAGCGCGCGCGGCGGGTGAGGGGGCGGAGCGGCGCGGCTGAGCCAATCACGGCCAGCTGTTGGCGCGGGGGCGGGGAGCAGCCGAGCGAGGCACTGCCAGCCAATCACAGTGGGAAAGCGGCGGAGCGTCGCCGCCTCTCACCGGGGGGCAGCGGTGCATGCTGGGAGCTGTAGTCCGGGGGGCGGGGCATGCTGGGAGAGGCATTCCGGGGCGCAGAGTAAGGGGCCACCTGTGGCGCGCGCGACCCGGAAGCGCTTCCGCGGGGACGGGACCCGCTTCCGCTTGCCCCGGAAGTTCCGTTCCGCGGCCTGATCCGGTGCGCGGCGGCGGCGGCGCGGCCTCCAGCCCGGCGGTGCCATGGCGGACGTGACCGCGCGGAGCCTGCAGTACGAGTACAAGGCGGTGAGTGCGGCCGCGCAGGCCCCGGGGCCTCCTTCGCTTCACCGGGCCCGTACCCGGCGTCCCCTGCCCTCCCCTTCCCCGGTGCCGTTAACCCCGGGGGAGCCTTTAACCCCACCCGCGGGCTGCGACGGCCCCGGTTCTCGCCGCGAAAGCGGCCTGCCTGAGCAGAGCGCGGTGTAATGGCCCTTTACCGGGGCCGGGGGGGGGTCTGAGGACTAAAACGTCTTCTAAGTTTTTTTCCGGACCTTTTCCCCCTTAAAGCGGGAATTTCCGGGCACCGAGAGGTAACGGAGCACCCGAGTGAGGAGCGTGCCGGTTCCCCGGGCTGAAACAAGCCCCAGGATGGCGCCGAGTGGCTCAGTCCCAGCTTAAAGTCTAAACCCGCGCCTGGTGGGGGGCTTAAATAACCCCCCGGGGAATTAAAATGCAAATTATTTGTGCCTCGAGCAACGTGGAGCGTGTTTTAATTACAGGGAATTGCGCACGCGTGGCTGTAGCCGTGGGTCCGGGATGGGACTGTCCCCACGGCGGGACCCACGGCCCCCCCGGCGGGGGCTGCGTTACCTCCTCCCCGCCCCCCACCCCATCATCCCTTCTTCTTTCTTCTTCCCAGAATTCCAACCTCGTCCTCCAAGCCGATCGCTCGCTGATCGACCGGACCCGGCGGGATGAACCGACGGGGGAAGTCCTGTCCTTGGTGGGCAAACTGGAGGGGACCCGCATGGGGGACAAGGCGCAGAGAACCAAACCCCAGATGCAGGAGGAGAGACGAGCAAAGTGAGTGCGAGCTGAGAGCCGAGGGGGTGCAGAGCTGTTTTGACCTGAAAAACACTCTGGGCAATTATATTTTTCGCTCCTGTTTTTGAATAACGCAGCGTTGATTTGTTTTAGTCGTGGAAACGGGGTAGAATTCAACGGTGTTGGGAATATTTTGCGGCGAAAAATGTTTTGGTGGCGTGAGGCTATAAACCGCCAACTCGGAAGACGCAGAGACGTTATTTTTTTCATTTGGAGCTTGTCAAGAAACTAAAATTGAAGTGGAAAAATTAAAAAACATCTATTTTTCTTCTTTATTTTTCAAATAAAAGAGAATAACCGTACTTGAAATAGCAGGAGCCAGGCTCTGCCGCGGGACTGACCCGGGCACTCTCCTCCCTGCCTCTCTTTCCAGGCGAAGGAAGCGTGACGAGGACAGGCACGACATCAACAAGATGAAGGGTTACACCCTGCTCTCCGAGGGCATCGATGAGATGGTGGGCATCATCTACAAACCCAAAACCAAGGAGACCCGCGAGACCTACGAGGTGTTGCTGAGCTTCATTCAGGCGGCTCTTGGGGACCAGGTGAGGACGGGGATGCCGGAGGACGGGCGTCCCTGCTCCGGCAGAGGATTCAAAGCCTGTAAAATCCAACCCTTGGATGTTTTAATCCTTCCCCGTGGGGTGGCTTCGCTCTGTCGGTGCTGGCTTTTGGGCTTGGGGATGTTGCGATGGCGCTTTTGTTGTGGGGGTGGCCTTTCGGTGCCTATATGAGGGTGCAGAAATAGGAAGGACCGACACTGTACCCGTCACGTAGCAAATTTCTCCTCCGTGCTACGCGTTATTCCTTTCGCAGCCGCGTGACATCCTCTGCGGAGCCGCTGACGAGGTCCTGGCGGTACTGAAGAACGAGAAGCTGCGCGATAAGGAGAGGAGGAAGGAGATCGATCTGCTGCTGGGACAGACCGATGATACCCGCTACCACGTGCTGGTGAACCTGGGGAAGAAGATCACGGACTACGGTGGAGACAAGGAAATCCAGAACATGGGTACGGGAAGGCGTTGGGCTGGCAGAAAGTCGGGTCTCTGGTGCCAAACTCAGCCTTACTCTAGGGTAGTGTTTGCATACAGAGAAGCCAGAAAAATGTTTGGACGGTTTTCAAGCCCCGAAACCACGTTCTTTTCATCTTCTGGATGCGCCGAGGTGTGGGCGGGCGGGTGGATCTGTGAACCTTGCATGTGGTGCCCAGATTTTCTGATGAATTAACTCCGCTCTCCCTCGCAGATGACAATATTGATGAGACGTACGGGGTGAACGTGCAGTTCGAGTCCGATGAGGAGGTACGAGATGAGAGGCTGCAGGGTGGCAGCAGGGTCTCTGCCCTGTCCCCTCGCTCCGAGCCGCTCCGCAGGGACCCCCTTTGTCCCGTTGGGCTCGGTCACGTTGGGAAGTGGGCGTTGGCTCGGGCTGGGATGTCTCTGCCAGGAAGGAGAAGCCGGATTATTTTAGATGCCGCTTCCTGGCTTGGGGAGGATTTGTTGATTATCCTGCTAATCCAAGGCTTATCATGAGTCAGTACGATGGAAAACAGATGGTGATATTTAGATCTCGTGGGGAAACTTGACAGATCGGGAGGAAGAGCGCCGGTTGGAAGTGTTTCATAGAAACGCTCCCTGGGATTGTTTTTTGGAAGAGGCTGAGAGAACGATAAGAGAGACAAATACGAGATTGTTGGAGGAGTCGCTGGCGAAATCCCTCTGTAGAGAGTAGAAATAATCTTATCGCGCGGTCCTTTACCTGAACGACAGCATTATGTTCCTGTTAAAAGCACGAGCCAGGCTGTTTCCCCTCAGAAACGAGTTGCCAGATTATTCATTTCTGTCGAGGAAAAGCTTCTCTTTGATGTTTCCAAAAGCCGCTTACTGGAAGTTCTCTTTCCACAGGAAGGCGATGAGGACATTTACGGCGAAGTGCGTGACGAAGCGTCCGACGATGACATGGAAGGGGATGAAGCCGTTGTCCGTTGCACCCTCTCGGCCAACGTGAGCCACCGAGGAACATGAGAAACATGGGTTTGGGGCGGTTTGGAGGAGGGTCGGGGATCCTGTTGGTCTATGGATGGAGTTAAGGTTGTTTGCGGGTGGAGAGGAGCCTTGAAGCCGTTGTTTGATGGAGGCCAAAGTGAACGTTAATAAAATTAACAGGTCTGGCGGCTGCACAGTTGCATCTGCTGGTTCTCTGCTCCTCTGCCAGGGTAGAGAGAGGCCCCAAATGCTCGCTGCACAACACTAACGTCGCTTGGCTGCTTTCCTCTCGCAGGAAGATAACATTTCTGTTAATTTTTCTGATTTTCTTAAGCTTGTGGCCTCGGGTGAGCTGATGAGTTCAAAGAAGAAGGATCTGCATCCTCGAGACATCGACGCCTTTTGGCTCCAGCGGCAGCTGAGCCGCTTCTACGATGATGCCATTGTTTCCCAGAAGAAGGCGGATGAAGTGCTGGAGATCTTGAAGGTCAGTGGCCGCCTGATCTGCAGGATTGCAGCGGTCTCAGAATACCTCTCTCTCTGGAAGACAGGAATTTGCCCCAACGACTATGTTTCTTCTAATTAAACGCAATTCTGCATGTGCCATGTTTGTTAACAAGATAGATAAGAGCTGGACTAGTCTTAATTCACAGAAATCTTCTTCTAAGGGGAAGATGATTGGGTTTTTGTCAGCGTTTGCTGGGAGATTGTCGTAAGTTGGGTCTGTTTCCCTGCTAATTTTGGTGCTGATGTTCGTGTGCGCTGGGGGTGGTGGCTCGCTGGGGAAGAAGGGGAGTCAGAGAGGCTGGGATTTTTATCTGCAGTCTGAATCGGGTACCTGGTCTTGCGTGTAGCTGCTGTTCAGCTCCGCTTGAGTTCGCTTCTGAGCGAAGCAGGGATTCTGGTTCTGTGGGGCGCAGCGGTAACCGGTCGTTCTTCGTTTCTTCTCCTCCCAGACTGCAAGCGATGACCGGGAATGTGAGAACCAGCTTGTTCTGCTCCTGGGCTTTAACACCTTCGACTTCATTAAAGTCCTGCGGCAGCACCGGATGATGAGTGAGTGGCATTCCCTTTAACCCACCTTCTTGTTTCCCTGCTGTCCCGACGTGATTCCAGCACAACCCGAGGCTTTTTAACCGCCATCGGTGTTGCTTTGTGATGTTTGGGCCCTTGTTATTTGCTCCCTCCTTTTGGTTCGACCCTTAACCCTGCCTACCATCCCTTAATTTTCTTTCATCAGTCCTGTACTGCACTTTGCTGGCCAGTGCGCAAAGCGAAGCTGAAAAAGAAAGGATAATGGGGAAGATGGAAGCGGATCCCGAGCTGTCGAAGTTCTTGTATCAGCTGCACGAGACAGAGAAGGAGGATCTCATCCGGGTAAGGCTCGAGGGAACCGCAGGCAGGAGGAGAGGGGGAATCGTGGGATCCTTGCCTCCGTCTGCGGTCGTCGTTGGGCTGTGTGTTGTGAGAGAGGAGCCTGCTGACTCAGCTGGGATCTTGAAACCATAGGAAACGTTGGTTAGGTGACGGCTGGGACTCAGCTGAGAGGGCGATATATTTACCACTTCTTATTTTTGAGTCGCTCAGATGTCTGCTTTTCCAGGAAAACGTCAATATCTGCAAATGTCACATTTTTACGCTGGTGTTAACTGTCTTCTAACAGCACCGTTTCACCTCTGGGCCTCCTTGATGCGAGGCTCACCGCAATAAAACACCCTGGTCAGCTCTGATCAGCTCCTAATTACCTGGGGTTGGAATGTGACTCTCAACAGGTTTATTGGCATGCAGGGTTAGTTCTGCTTGGCCTTTGGATGGTAGCAGTTCCCTGACTGATTTGGGGGTTGTTTCTGGGGGGATCAATACCATATTCCTGCTTTGTTGCTAGAAAAAACCCTGGTTCTGTTGATGTGAGGGGCCAGTTTGGCGTCTCTGTGTTTGAGGAGCGCTGCTGGCATGTGGCAGGCTGGGCTTTTCCTGGGGCAGTGCAGGGTTGTGTGTCTTCACTCCCTGCTTCCTTTCACCTGCTCTCCTGGAAGGCAAGTTTTATGTCCTGTCCTCGGGGGCACTGGTTTTTACTGCCAAAAATTATTGGCTCCGGTTACGTGAATTGCCTGCGCTTGAAAGAAATCGTGGCGCTCCGGTCGCGCGGACTCGCAGGGTGCGAAGCCGTGCGTGACGGGAGAACCTGGCAGTCCACGGAGGAGGCTCGGCAGCTCTTCTTGTCTCTTTGCACAGGAGGAACGCTCTCGCCGGGAGCGTGTTCGTCAGTCCCGGATGGATACTGATTTGGAGACCATGGATCTGGACCAAGGAGGAGAGGTAAAACTCTTTGAAGTCATCTGTTCCTAGCCCTTCTGACAAGCATCCTCAGTAAGTGCAAAAAGAGTACTTGAAGTGGCGTGGGCAGGAAGATACCAAGAATAAGCCCCTGAGGTGCTAAAGAGGCACTTGCCAGTTGGATGCAGTTGCTTTTCCTTTGGTCCCAGGGTGAAAATGGCAGGAGAGGGTTGTTCCCTAATCCTTGCCCCTTTCCCGTTGCTGTTCCCAGGCACTGGCTCCCCGGCAGGTGCTGGACTTGGAGGATCTGGTGTTTGCCCAAGGTAGTCACTTCATGGCCAACAAGCGATGCCAGCTCCCCGACGGTTCCTTCCGCAGACAGCGCAAGGGCTACGAGGAGGTGCACGTGCCTGCCCTGAAGCCAAAGCCTTTTGGCTCGGAAGAGGTAGGTGCCCTGCTTTCTTCCCCCTTATTTAGCACGAGGTGCGTTGAGTGACCAGATAACCGACGTCGTCTGTGTGGACCTCTGTAAGGCCTTTGTCATGGTCCTCCATGACATCCTTCTCTCTAAATTGGAGAGAGATGGATTTGATGGATGGACTGTCCGATGGGTGAGGAATTGGCTGGATGGTTGCATCCAGAGGGTAGTGGGCAACGGCTCCATGTCCGGATGGAGATCAGTGAGGAGTGGTGTCCCTCGGGGGTCCGTACTGGGACCGGTACTGTTTAATATCTTCATCGATGACATAGACAGTGGGATCGAGCGCACCCTCAGCACGTTTGGAGTTGACGCCAAGCTGAGTGGTGCGGTCGACACTCCCGAGGGACGGGATGCCATCCAGAGGGACCTGGACAAGCTGGAGAAGTGGGCCAGTGTGAACCTCATGAGGTTCAACCAGGCCCAGTGCAAGGTCCTGGTCGGGGCAACCCCCAGTATCAATAGAGGCTGGGGGATGAAGGGATGGAGAGCAGCCCTGCCGAGAAGGACTTGGGGGTACTGGGGGATGAAAAGCTGGACACAAGCCGGCAATGTGCGCTCACAGCTCAGAAGGCCAACCGTATCTTGGGCTACGTCACCAGCAGCGTGGCCAGCAGGTCGAGGGAGGGGATTCTGCCCCTCTGCTCCGTTCTGGTGAGACCCCCCCCTGCAGTGCTGCGTCCAGCTCGGGGGTCCTGAGCACCAGAAGGACATGGACCTGTTGGAGCGGGTCCAGAGGAGGCCACAAGAATGATCAGGGGGATGGAACGCCTCTCCTATGAAGAAAGGTTGAGAGAGTTGGGGGTGTTCAGCCTGGAGAAGAGAAGGCTCCGGGGAGACCTTATTGCAGCCTTTCAGTACTTAAAGGGGCTTATGAGAAAGATGGGGACAGACTTTTTAGCAGGGCCTGTTGCAACAGGGCAAGGGGGAATGGTTTTAAACTAAAGAGGGGAGATTTAGACTAGATCTAAGGAAGACATTTTTTAGGATGAGGGTGGTGAAACCCTGGCGCAGGTTGCCCAGAGAGGTGGTGGATGCCCCATCCCTGGGAACATCCAAGGTCAGGTTGGATGGGGCTTGGAGCACCCTGGTCTGGTTGAAGATGTCCCTGCCCACGCAGGGGGTTGGACTAGATGACCTTAAAAGGTCCCTTCCCACCCAAACCGTTCTATGACTCTACGAGTTGTTGCTAATACCGTGACAGATACTTCCTGGGACTCCACTTTGATGTGGCTGTGACGCCTTCTCAGATTTCTTGAAGAACCTTTATTTTAAGCTAAGAGATTTCGCGTGTCTGAAGAGAGTTCCTGATTTTTAGTTTCTTACTTCTGGAGTCTGTATCCTGTGCTGGTGGTTTCTGTCTCGGGGCTCCCCTGCCCTGTTTAGCTGCTCTGCTGAGCCCTCGGCTCTGCTTTCGCTCCCTCCCTGCTGTGATGTGCAGCGTGGGCCAGAGATCTGGCTGATTCATGGCGTGCCTTGTGATAAATTGCCTCTTTTGATCAGTGCTGGCAGCTCAAATGTCGTCTGATCTGTCCCATCATGAAAACATGGTGGGGATTTGCTTTTTCTGATGGTGTAGCCAACTATAACTTGCACTCGTTGGAGTGCACCGGCCAGCTAATGAGCCTCGTTTGATCTCTTCCTAACCTCCACGATCTCTGGGCACGGGGCTTCTCTTCTGGCCATCTGGAGACAACATGACCCTGCTACTCCCCAGGGCGTCTCCGAGGTCTCACATATGCCCTGCAGCCCGCGAGGTACTGAAACCAAGGCATTAAGCTTGGTGTTTTCCCTTTTCAGCAATTGGTTTCTGTGGAAAAGTTACCCAAATACGCCCAGGCTGGATTCGAGGGATTTAAAACACTGAACCGTATTCAGAGCAAACTCTACCGCGCTGCGCTGGAGTCGGATGAGAACTTGTTGCTGTGTGCTCCCACGGTAAGGATCCTGATATTCGGGTTCTCGGTGATGGGGAATCCGGAAGGATGATGCGTTTGGGCAGAAAAGGCTGGCCGCTGCGGACGAGCCTTTACCCTGGAGAAGACACGAATTCGATGGGACTGGTTCTGCTTGCGTTCCAGGGTGCTGGGAAGACGAACGTGGCGCTCATGTGCATGTTGCGAGAAATAGGGAAACACATTAATATCGACGGAACCATCAACGTGGACGATTTCAAGATTATCTACATCGCGCCCATGAGGTCCTTAGTGCAGGAGATGGTGGGCAGCTTCGGGAAGGTAAGGAGAGGGTTGGTCCTGTCCCTGCTTGAACCGTAGGTTGGGGAAGACGAGCTTTATTGCGGTGGCTTCCTTATATTACGCTTACAGAAGGATATAAGCGCTGGCAGAAGCTTGTCGGGAGAGGCTGAGTTTGGGTTTTGCCTTTAATCTCTGCTCGTGTAGTCTGCATTCGCTGGGCTCTGTGTGCGTGTCGATACGGGGTTTGGATGTCAGTGTGGGCTATGAGATCCACGCGTTTCTTCCAGCGCTATAGTGGGACGAGTATGAAACTCTGCGAGCGTCTCGGAGCTGCGCTGGTTTAACGGGGAACGCGGGTTTATCTGGCTTAACCGCCTGTGGGGCTTCCTCCTAGCGCCTGGCGACTTACGGCATCAACGTGGCTGAGCTGACGGGGGATCACCAGCTGTGCAAGGAGGAAATCAGCGCTACCCAGATCATCGTCTGCACCCCGGAGAAGTGGGACATCATCACCCGCAAGGGAGGAGAACGCACTTATACCCAGCTGGTGCGGCTGGTTATCCTGGTGAGCGGCGCCGGTGCCTGCAAAGCCTTGGCGTGGAGGAGGGGGGCGATGATGGGTGCCAGGTCTTTCGGCATCGCGGTTCCCGAACGTGCGTTAGCGATTGAAGATGTCTCTGGTGTTCGGTTGTGGCTTTGAGCTGTGGGATGAGTGTGCCTCAGTCCATGCAAGCAGGTCTGCTAAAAAACTAAACCAAAAATGGGTAAATAGAGCTGGTTTGGAGCGGGGATAAGTCTGTTCCTGGTTTCCTCTCTTTAGGATGAGATACACCTACTGCACGATGACCGAGGACCCGTCCTGGAGTCTTTGGTAGCCAGAGCCATCCGCAACATCGAGATGACTCAGGAGGACGTGAGGCTCGTTGGCTTGAGTGCCACCCTCCCCAACTACGAGGACGTGGCTACGTTCCTGAGAGTGGACCCGGCCAAAGGCTTATTCTATTTTGATAACAGGTACCGTGGAAAGCTGGGAGAGATCTTTACGATCAGATGGTGGGTGGCTGTTGAGAGCTGGGAAAGATCTGCCTGCTGTGGAGGCAGTTGAGTGTTTATCTGTCAGATGGTGCCAGGGTCTCACCGGGCCTTCAGCCTATTTTCAACCTGCATTTATTTGCTCTTAGATGTGCCGGTAAATGCATGTTCAGGACTAGAGCAGTTAAATACAGCCTCAAAATGTGTGCCAGGGTTCCTGCGTTGTCATACGTGCAAGAAGGTGCTTTAGAGAAGGCGGATAAACTCTGCTGTGTGCTGCGGAAGCTGTTTGAAGGAAGCCCAAAAGAGAATTATGGTAGTTTCTGAAACACCATTTTTGCTCCCTGAGCGTGTGTGTGGCAAACGGATTCCAGGAAATAGGAATACATGTTACTGTCCCCTACTGTTTTATTTAACCGAGCAGAACTGAAGCTATCAAATCTCTGAGTAAATTGAGGCACAAAGGAAGCGTATTGAACTTGGTAGCGCAAAATACAGGATGCCTTTTGATGGGACCTTTGTGTCAGGGTTTCTCCATTTTTCTGCTCTTTTATGGACTTGATTTTTTTCCTTACAGCTTCCGACCAGTGCCCTTAGAGCAGACATATGTGGGTATTACAGAGAAGAAAGCAATCAAACGCTTCCAGATAATGAATGAGATTGTTTATGAGAAGATTATGGAGCATGCCGGAAAGAACCAGGTTTGATACTTTATTTTATCGTTCCTGACGCACTTAATCCTGGTTCTTGTCTGTTGCTGGTGAGACTCTTTCGAGTTGCTGTCGCTGCAGAAACGCTGCAGTGGAGGAGAGGGTAGGTTTGGGTGGTCGACGGCAGCTGAGAGAGGAAGGAACACAGGTTTTATCTCTGTGCCAGCTGTCTGATTAACGTATGACCTGTCCTTTTAGGATGAGGAAGTTTTTGTGATGCTGCCCTGTTAGATCAGGAGCTCTGTGCATGGTTCACAGGGCATCTGGATTAATTCGAGATCTCTTCCCACCCTGAATACCAGGAGCAGGTTGCGTCAAGCATCTTCTGTCAGCTGCAGCCGTAGTGATTCCTCTCTCAGCGATGGTACTGTGCGCTTGTTTAACAGGTGCTGGTGTTCGTTCACTCCAGGAAGGAGACCGGGAAGACAGCCCGGGCCATCAGGGATATGTGCCTGGAGAAAGATACCCTGGGCCTCTTCCTGCGGGAGGGCTCAGCCTCCACCGAGGTCCTGAGGACCGAAGCTGAGCAGTGCAAGGTAACTGCCCGGCCAGGGCTGTTCTGACACAGCAATAGCAGGAGCGAAGATGCTGCCAGTTTGGTGCAATTTCGCAAACTTTCCTCTAAGATATGCGCTACCTTCTGTTGCTTTTTTTCTCCCTGGTGTTACTTGGCTCGGGTAGAAAACCTAAAGCTGGTTGTGTTTCCGCTGCAGAACCTGGAGCTGAAGGACCTCCTTCCCTACGGCTTCGCCATTCACCACGCCGGGATGACGCGAGTGGACCGGACACTGGTGGAGGATCTGTTTGCTGACAAGCACATTCAGGTGAGCCTCACTTCCCAGGAGGAATTACTGTGTTTGGGGTAGGTACTTCTCAAGAAACGCCTGAGCCGTGTTTTCCAATAGCCCTTTGGGCAAAATCAAGAGGATCAAGCGTCGCCAACCTCCATCTGGCTCTACTAAAGCTGGTGCCCGATGAAGGCAGCCTTGATTTTTGCGTAAAGAATAGAAACTAAAGGCATGTGGCCAGGAGCGGAGAGGGCAAAAACTTCTCCCCTAGGCCTAGCTGAGTGTTTAAAGCTAGAGGCCTGTCCTAGAGCAGGCTGACTCCTCCACAGTTGCCACTTTGGCAAAACCCCATCCAAGCAATTTCCTGGCTGCGTTATGGAAGGCAAAGGATTTTCTCAGGGTCATGCAGTGAGCTGGGAAATATGGGCAAAGATCTTGCTGTTTATCTGACCTTCCTCTGCTGAGCTGTTGAGACAGTCATCGTTCTCAGACTTTGTCCCTTTTGTGCCTGTCTCTAATGTCAGGACCAGCATTTTAGATCCCTTTTTTCCCTAGGAAGAGGCTTCTACCTGGCTTTGATCGCTGTTTCGCTCCTGCAGGTGCTCGTCTCCACAGCCACGCTGGCCTGGGGTGTGAACCTGCCCGCTCACACCGTCATCATCAAGGGGACGCAGGTGTACAGCCCCGAGAAGGGGCGCTGGACCGAGCTGGGTGCTCTGGACATCCTGCAGGTGAGGTTCTGGTTACAAAGATGCTGCCGGGACCCGGCGCAGGATTTTTTTCCTTTCCCGCTGAGGCACATTTAAGGTTTGCTTTTATATTTTCTCAGTGCAGTCGCTCCCTGTTCTCTACTGTCAGACTGTCTCAGCTGTTCTGGGAACAGCCCTGCTGTGAGGGCAGAGGAGAAACAGATCAGTAGGAGAGCAAACGCATGATTCCTCTCCCAGTATCTTGTCCAGACACATCTGAGATATTTCCATGTGTCTCCTGCCAGCTAGAAGTAACAGCAGCCTGAGCAATCTGGCAGTAAAGCCCCAGGACACGGCAGCAAGGAGAAATTGCCAAGCTAAAAGCTTTTCTGTTTTGCTGACCTCACTTTCTCGTTTCTTAGATGCTGGGGCGTGCCGGGAGGCCTCAGTACGATACCAAAGGAGAGGGGATCCTCATCACGTCCCACGGCGAGCTGCAGTATTACCTGTCCCTGCTCAACCAGCAGCTCCCCATTGAAAGTCAGATGGTGTCGAAGCTCCCAGACATGCTGAATGCGGAGACTGTGCTCGGCAACGTCCAGAACGCAAAGGCGAGTGCGAATCTTTGCTTTCCCCACGTACGTATGCCCCTGGTTGCACCCAGAGAGCTGGTGGGAATTGCAGGGGCCAGAGGATGATCCGTGTTGGGGAAACATGTCATCATTGTACAGGAGCAAAGAAACTTGCAACCTTTGGTGCCTGGGGAGCAAATTTTTAAGAGATCTGGAAGGGCAGCCACAAGAACTACCAGTCTGTAGGAGTGGCAAGTGGGTAGATGCTTCTCTAATTCAGAGCAGATAGAATTCTCCACATGGAGAAGGGCACTGGGGAAAAGTCTGCATGTGGAGGGTGGGTTTTTTTGGTTTTTAATTCCTTAATATTTTTCTGGTATGGGAGAACAGTTGTGAAGGGCGCTGCTGGGCTTCCAAGCTCTGGTTTAATGTTGATGCGGCAGGATTCAGCTGGGCTCAGCCTGCTGTGTCCTACGCTAGTGCTGGGAGCACCTGGCTCCGAGCCGGAACGTCGCCTTTGCTTGTGGTGAGGCGTGTTCATCGGCTCTTACGGTGCGGTGGTGTTTCCTCAGGATGCGGTGAATTGGCTGGGCTATACCTACCTGTACATCCGAATGCTGCGCTCCCCAACTCTCTACGGGATATCCCACGATGATCTGAAGGGGGATCCGCTGCTGGACCAGCGCCGCCTGGATCTGGTTCACACCGCGGCCCTCATGTTGGACAAGAACAACCTGGTGAAGTACGACAAGAAGACGGGGAACTTCCAGGTGAGACAGGACCTGGGAAAGTCACTGTGACCAAGCAGAACTGGACGGGAGCATCCTCTGGCTGAGAGAAAGGATGCGAGAGGCATCTTGCTGATTAAATACGGATCCCAGGGAATGCTGCTGCGTCGTTCAGACCTGCTGTTATGCACGTCTGTGATTCCAGGGAGCTGTTTGCTGGCACAGAGTGTGCTGGTGTAAAACTTGACCCTCAGTCTGTCACCGTTGTGTGTTTGCTGCTGCCTCCTAAGCAAATTCACGTTCCCGTTGCATTTTCATTGCTTCAGAGGCAGTGAGATGAGAAAGGGGAGGCTGTGATGTATGGCATTGTGTGCCAGCTTTCCTGGGTGATTTGTAGCCTGAGAGTTTACGCTTAGCTTGTCTGGAGACGTCTCCCCTGCTGCAGCCTAGTTCCTGTTCAGCGTCTTCTGCCTGTGCCACGAACAGTCGGGTGTCTTTCTGCTGCTTCACTCTGGCTGTTGTCCTTGTGGCAGGTGACGGAGCTGGGCCGCATCGCCAGCCACTACTACATCACCAACGAGACGATGCAAACTTACAATCAGCTCCTGAAACCCACCCTGAGTGAAATCGAGCTGTTTCGGGTCTTCTCGCTGTCCTCGGAGTTTAGGAACATCACCGTGAGGGAGGTATGGAGCCAGACGCCCGTCCCGAGTGAGACAGCCCTGAGGCATCGGTCTTGATGCTGCAGGGGAAGATGCAGAGCTTGCCCTGTCAGGGACCGTTCTCATCTCTCCTGCCTTGGTTTTCTGCAGGAGGAGAAGCTCGAGCTTCAAAAGTTGCTGGAGCGAGTTCCCATCCCGGTGAAGGAGAGCATAGAGGAGCCCAGTGCCAAGGTGAGCCCTGCCTGCCCCCTCGAGGGGACTTCTCTGCCTGTCTTGAGGGGAGCAGTGATCCTTGGGGGAGAGCTGTCATAGTAAATGCTCCCCCCCCGGGGGCTATTTCTGTTCTCTTCCCTCTGTGGGACATCCTGGGCTGTGTCAGAGATGCTCAAAGAGCTGCAGGTGCTTCTTGTCTCTGGTTGAGCGCCCTGTCCTGCGGCCTAGGACAGCCGGTCCCCGTTGATGGCTTCTGTCCTGCCACGCGTCAAAGCCCAGCGGGATCAGGCGCTGGTGCGGAGGATGCTGAGAGCTCCTCTGTTCTGCTTCCCCAGATCAACGTGCTCCTCCAGGCCTTCATCTCCCAGCTGAAGCTGGAAGGATTTGCTCTCATGGCAGACATGGTGTACGTTACCCAGGTGAGCGAGGAAACATGGCTGGGGCCTCTGTTTCCATTGAGGTGTGTGCAGTCCAGCCATGTCTCAGTCTCGGACAATTATTTGCACCTCGGAAATTTAGTTTGTGGTCATAAATGGCTTGGAAAATAACTAGAGCTGTCAGCTGTGAGAAGGTCTAACCCCTATCAGGATGGGAATTAGATCTTCATTGGAGTTTCCAATTTGTAATCAAAATAATTCAGCGCTAGAGGACTACAGCGTAGCCTTATTCTTCTACCACAAAGGCCGAGTTCCCAAGGCTGGGAATCGAGTAATTGCTCCACCTGTAGGTGTTTGGGATGAAGAACCTTTAAGTATAATGCAATACTTAAAGGGGGCTTATAAGAAAGATGGGGAAAGACTTTTTACCAGGGCCTGTGGTGGTGGGACAAGGGATAACGGTTTTAAACTGAAAGAAGATAGATTTAGGTTGGATGTAAGGAAGAATTTTTTTTACGATGAGGGTGGTGAGACACTGAACCGGGTTGCCCAGAGACGCTGCGGCTGCCCCGTCCCTGGAAGTGTTTAAAGTCAGGCTGGATGCAGCTCAGAGCAACCTGATCTAGTGAAAGATGTCCCTGCCCGTGGCGAGGGCGTTGGATTAAATGATCTTTAAAAGATCCCTTCCCACCCAAACCGTTCTATTATCGTGTGACTGGGCAGGGAAATGGGTAGAAAGGAAGGAAGAGTTAAATGCGATGATCGCAGCCAAGCTCTGAGAGCTGCTCTCCGTTCCCCCAGTCTGCTGGGCGGCTGATGCGTGCCATCTTCGAGATCGTCCTGAACCGTGGCTGGGCCCAGCTCACCGACAAGACCCTTAACCTCTGCAAGATGATTGACAAACGGATGTAAGTGAGATCTCGGAGGTATTTTCTGATTGCAGGCTGGATGCCTCTGGCAGAGGATGAGATTCTTTGGCGTAGCCTGGCTAAGTCGGCAGCGTTTGGGAAGGAGAGTGCTTGTGCCTGTCGGGGTGTAAAGGAGCTGCCGCGTGTGTCTGGCCGAGGGCTGGTCTTCGGCAGGGTGGGGAACCTTGGTGCTCTGAAGGCTTCGTCTCTGTTTCTTTGCTTGTCTCACCCCGCGGTGTCCTCGCAGGTGGCAGTCCATGTGCCCTTTGCGCCAGTTCAAGAAACTGCCTGAAGAAGTGGTGAAGAAAATCGAGAAGAAGAATTTCCCGTTTGAACGGCTTTATGACTTGAACCATAACGAAATAGGTACGGAGACATGGGCAAATGCGGCAGGGAGAGGTGTCTGCCTCTTTGTTCTCCTCTGCCCTCTTTTGACCCAGAAACTGGGGGGCTTGTTCCTGTCTGATTGAAGGGGCAGAACTGGTAAGGGTCTTGGTACAGCCTGAAGAGCACAGAGGGTTTGCCCTGGCACCTTCCAGCTGCTTGGATTGCCGATACCGAACACCGCTCAGTTCGGGAGCTGTTGGTCACCCTGTTGTCCGTCTGTCCTGACAGCAGCGCCTTTTTGTTGCAGGGGAACTGATCCGAATGCCCAAGATGGGCAAGACAATCCACAAATACGTTCATCTGTTTCCAAAGCTGGAGCTCTCGGTCCACTTGCAGCCTATTACCCGTTCCACCCTGAAAGTAGAGCTCACCATTGCCCCCGACTTCCAGTGGGATGAAAAGGTGAGCTGTGCGCAGGAGATGATCCACCCTCATTAAAGGGGTGCAGCTAAATATCACCGTGCTGGGGGTAGGAGGGCACTTCTGGGGCAGGATTGCTGTGGGAGGGCTGGTGTTGAGCTCCTGGAGGTCTGGAAAGGGGAGATCTGGACCCTGATACGAAGGTAACAGCCGCCCTTGCTCAGGTACACGGTTCATCCGAAGCTTTCTGGATCCTGGTGGAAGATGTGGACAGCGAAGTGATCCTGCACCACGAGTATTTCCTGCTGAAAGCCAAGTACGCGCAGGACGAGCACCTCGTCACCTTCTTCGTGCCCGTGTTTGAGCCGCTGCCCCCGCAGTACTTCATCCGGGTGGTCTCCGACCGCTGGCTCTGTAAGTCTCATTCCCCCAGGAGCACCTCGGTTACGCAGCAGGGGTTCTCCCTGGGGTCTGAGGGGGCAGTTCAGGCCCTCTCCTAGTGCTGTGCCGGGGAAAAGACTTCTGACATCCAAGTGACAGCAGGGCTGGGGATGCCGTTGGCAGAGGGAGCTCAGAGATGAAACCGTTGGAGTGCTTTTGGAGATGAAAATGTTTTTTTCATGTGTCTTGACAGCTTGCGAGACCCAGCTGCCCGTTTCCTTCCGCCACCTGATCCTCCCTGAGAAGTACCCTCCTCCCACCGAGCTGCTGGATCTGCAGCCGCTGCCCGTCTCGGCTCTGCGAAACAGTGCCTTCGAGAGCCTCTACCAGGACAAGTTCCCTTTCTTCAACCCTATCCAGACTCAGGGTGGGTATTGCCTCTGCTCGCCTCCTCCAAACCGCCTCTCAGCGAGCCCTGGCCCTTTTGGTATTCACTGTCCCGTCGCCTTGGTTTTGTGGGGTTTATTCATGTAATGTGAACAAATTCTGTAGCAAATAGTGTATCCCCTCTATCTCCCCGAGCCTTGGAGGTTTGATGGCTTGAAATCTTTCTCCATGGGTCAAAGTATCTTTGATATATTCCTCAAGTACATCAAGCAGCCGGTCCGGGGCTGTCTGGCAGCAGTAGATTTGCTCCTGGAAGCCGTGTCTGTGCTACCAAGGCGGCTCAGGTTCACAGAGCTGGCTGGCCCCAAACTCCTCCATCTCTGCTGCTTGTAGGGATGGAGTTGTGAGCCAACCAAAGCTGCCCTGTCCGTGTTTCACGGCCTGGGTTTAGCCAGAGAAGGGAATTCACACTTAAGAGCTGCTGTGACAGACTAGAGCCTGTTTTGCTCGGTGGATCCTGGGCTAAAACTCTTAAACAGCCTTTTCTGTAGCTCCTTGTGCGGGCTGAGTCCGGGCTGTGTTTTCCCTGCCCGTTTCTAGAGCTTTGATAGAAATCCATGAAGATTTTGCTAAACTGCTCTCTTCTGTGTTGTCCGTCTGTCCCCAGTGTTTAACACGGTTTATAACAGCGACGACAACGTCTTTGTGGGTGCCCCCACGGGAAGCGGAAAGACCATTTGTGCTGAATTTGCCATCCTGAGGATGTTGCTCCAGAACTCGGAGGGACGCTGCGTGTACATCACCCCCATGGAGGCCCTGGCAGAGCAGGTAAACCCGGCACCCTGGGGAGAACTGGAGCCTTACCCCGGTTTAGATTTGCTTCCTCATCCCCTGTTTCGCTTTTCTTCATCCCTCCTTTGCTGTCACATCCCTCAGGATGACTCTTTTGATTAATCGTGGTCTCTCTGAGGGAGCAAAGAGACACCGCCCCGCTGCCGACCTGCTGATGTCGGTGTGTGCACGTGTGTGTCTCCAGGGATTTGGTAGGATTTGTTCTAATTTGAGGTTGACGACAGCATCCCTTGCGTTTTTGGCAGGTCTTCTTGGACTGGTACGAAAAGTTCCAGGAGCGTCTCAATAAGAAGGTGGTCTTGCTGACGGGGGAGACCAGCACCGACCTGAAGTTGCTGGGCAAAGGGAACATCATCATCAGCACCCCTGAGAAATGGGACATCCTCTCACGACGCTGGAAGCAGCGCAAGAACGTCCAGAACGTCAACCTCTTCATCGTGGACGAAGTCCATCTCATCGGGGGTGAAAATGGGGTGCGTCTGGGAAGGGAGGAGGGCGCTACTCGTTTGAGTGATGCTCGTTATCGTATTGGTCTTGGTACCAGAGCCGCTGTGGGATGGATCGTTGCTCGCTCCTAATACCTGGTCTAATTTCCTGCTGGGAGTTTCCCCAAGCTGCAGGATTTGGGATAGGAGGGCCATATCCTTTGGGAAGCTCAGGAGTGGTATCCCTGGGGGTTTCCGTGGGGCTGAAGGGGACGGAGCTCAGCCAGGAGAGGCAGCCGTGGCGCGGAGAGCTCGGCGTTCCCCTCCTGTTCCTGCTACAACCTGCTCTCTCCCGCCTGCAGCCGGTGCTGGAGGTCATCTGCTCCCGCATGCGCTACATCTCCTCCCAAATCGAGCGACCCATCCGCATCGTGGCCCTCAGCTCGTCCCTGTCCAACGCCAAGGACGTGGCTCACTGGCTGGGCTGCAGTGCCACCTCCACCTTCAACTTTCACCCCAACGTCCGCCCCGTGCCCCTGGAGCTGCACATTCAGGTAGGGTTTGGGCAACCTCGTCTCCTTTCCCTTCTGCCCGGTTTTCCAGACAGCGTCACTGCCTGCTCCTCTTCCCCTGCAGGGCTTCAACATCAGCCACACGCAGACTCGCCTGCTCTCCATGGCCAAGCCCGTCTACCATGCCATCATGAAGCACTCGCCCAAAAAACCGGTCATCGTCTTCGTCCCGTCCCGCAAGCAGACGCGGCTCACGGCCATCAACATTCTCACCACGTGCGCCTCGGATGTCCAGAGGCAAAGGTAACGGTGCTGGGGCCTGTGTCCCCCCTCTGACAGAGGCAAGGGCAAGTTTTTTGGCTGTTTCGCTGGTCTGAGGGACAGCTAATGATAGGAAATGGTCTCATTAGATGTCACTCAGGCATCTGCTGTGACACCAGGGAGGGACAGGTTTGCTGGACCTGGCAGTGGTCTTTTTACTCCCCCTCTCTCCGGCAGGTTCCTGCACTGCGCAGAGAAGGATCTGGTACCGTACCTGGACAAGCTGAACGACAACACTCTGAAGGAGACGCTCGTCAACGGGGTGGGCTACCTGCACGAGGGGCTGACTGCCATGGAGCGGCGAGTGGTGGAGCAGCTTTTCAGCTCCGGTGAGCGGGAGCGGGACGGGGATACGCCACTTCATCTACCCGTAAACCCTTTTCCCCAGAGCTTGGCAGCGCCCGTAATCTCTGGACTGGAGCTTGCCCAAGCCTCGTGTCACTTCTCTGCCCTTTGGGTCCAAAAAGACTGTGATTTTAAACTTCACCATCTCTCCTGGACCTCTCTGTGTGCCGAAACCCATCTGCCCGAGCGCAGAACCCCCAGATCTTTCTTCCCCCCCCCCCCTCCCAGTTTCTGTGACCCAGAGAGGTGCTCTGACCGCTCTCCCCGTGCGCCTTTCAGGTGCGGTTCAGGTGATGGTCGCCTCCCGCAGCCTCTGCTGGGGTATGAACATCGCCGCTCACCTGGTGATCATCATGGACACGCAGTACTACAACGGCAAGATCCACGCGTGAGTCTGTTGCGCTGCGGGCAAGACCAGCCGTGGCTTTCCTCGGTGTCCACCCTGCTCGTTCAGGCTGAGCACGAGGGAACGATGCCCTAATCCCGAAGGGCTTCATCCCTGTCCAGCCAGAGGTTGGAAATCACGGGAGAGCAGCGGTAGCTTTCCGTGGAGCTTCGTTAACTCTCTCTCCCTGTCCCAGGTATGTGGATTACCCCATCTACGACGTGCTGCAGATGGTGGGCCACGCTAATCGCCCGCTCCAGGATGACGAGGGCCGTTGCGTCATCATGTGCCAAGGATCCAAGAAGGTGGGTGAGGAGTGGGGTGCGGTTTCTGGCCTGCCGATGTCTGACTCCTACCCGGGGCCTGGATTTCTTCTCCGAGCTTTGGGCAGGCTGATGCATAGCCCTCACTCGGAGCCCTGCTCCAGGATTTTGAAGGTGCTGGAGTTTATTTACCCCTTCCCTCTAATCCTGTAGGATTTCTTCAAGAAATTCCTCTACGAGCCCCTGCCAGTGGAGTCGCACTTAGACCACTGCATGCACGATCACTTCAATGCCGAGATTGTCACCAAAACCATCGAAAACAAGCAGGATGCGGTGGACTACCTCACTTGGACATTCCTGTATCGCAGGATGACGCAGAATCCAAACTACTACAACCTGCAAGGTGAGCAGAGGGGGTCTGCACCGGTCAATACGGGGTTGGAAGATATTGGGGACCCTCTGCCTATGGGCTCTGCTGTCACAAGAGCAGCTTTTCTCCATCCTGGGGAGTTTCTGAGCCCCGCTGCGACGCTGCTGTACCCGCAGGTGTGTCCCACAGGCATCTCTCGGATCATCTGTCCGAGCTGGTGGAACAGACCCTCAGTGACCTGGAGCAGTCCAAGTGCATCAGTATCGAGGACGAGATGGACGTGGCTCCTCTGAACCTGGGGATGATCGCCGCCTATTACTACATCAACTACACCACCATCGGTAAGGGCTCCGCGAGCGACGGGGACCGCAGGCGAGCATTTTGGCCGGTGTTCCTGCTCGCTATCCCCTCTCTGCATCTCTCCCTGTGCCGCGGGTGATGGAGAGAAGGTGCCGTGTGCGTGGTCGGGCACGTCAAGCTCCGTCCTTTAGCACGAGGCTGCGCTTTGTCTGCCTGAAGGCACCTCTTGTACCGTGGGGTTTAATGCTGTCTGGTTTTCCCTGACCCCTCTACCTCTCCGGCTTCCCCAGAGCTCTTCAGCATGTCCCTCAACGCCAAGACCAAGGTGCGAGGGCTAATTGAAATCATCTCCAACGCTGCCGAGTACGAGAACATCCCCATCAGGCACCACGAGGACAACTTGTTGCGGCAGGTGAGCTGGCAGCGCCTCAGATCTGGGGCCGGAGGGGACAGACCTGGGTTCCTGCAGGGTCGGGGGAAGGAAACTGCCCGTGTTTTCGGCTCTGTAGGGCTAAAGCACCGATGGGTTTATCATTTCTCCCCGTAGCTGGCCCAAAAAGTTCCTCACAAGCTGACCAACCCCAAATTCAACGATCCCCACGTCAAGACCAACCTCCTGCTGCAGGCTCACTTGTCGCGCATGCAGCTGAGCGCCGAGCTGCAGTCGGACACCGAGGAAATCCTCAGCAAGGTACGAGGGGGGCGGCTGGGAACCTCCTCGCCACGCCTGCGTCGCTGCGTTGTGTCGCTGCGTTGTGTCGCTGCCTTCTGACCTGTCCCCGTCCCTCGCGTCCAGGCGATCCGGCTGATCCAGGCCTGCGTGGACGTGTTGTCCAGCAACGGCTGGCTCAGCCCCGCGCTGGCCGCCATGGAGCTGGCGCAGATGGTGACGCAGGCCATGTGGTCGAAGGATTCCTACCTCAAGCAGCTTCCTCACTTCACCTCTGAGCACATCAAGCGCTGCACGGACAAGGTAAAGCTTGGGGGGGAAGAGCCGTGGTCCTGCCCTCGCCCACCGAGGAGCCCTGGGGAAGCGCCGGGCTGAAAACTTCTTCCTTGCAGGGGGTTGAGAGCGTCTTCGACATCATGGAGATGGAGGACGAGGACCGGAATGCCCTGCTGCAGCTCTCGGATGCCCAGATTGCCGACGTGGCTCGCTTCTGTAACCGTTACCCCAACATCGAGCTTTCCTACGAGGTGGTGGAGAAGGAAAGCATCCGCAGGTGAGGCGGGGAGGGGCGGCGCGGGCCCCTCGGTGCTGTGCCGGCACGACGGGGGGACGCCCTGACCCTCGGTCTCGGATCTCTCGGCGCAGCGGGGGGCCCGTGGTGGTGCTGGTGCAGCTGGAGCGCGAAGAGGAGGTCACCGGGCCTGTCATCGCTCCCCTTTTCCCACAGGTACGTGCCAAACCCGGTGACACCGGGGTGGCAGAAGTGAGGGGGAGGGGATTGTCCCCCACTGCCCCCACCCCATTAACTCTTACCTCTCCGGCAGAAACGCGAGGAGGGTTGGTGGGTGGTGATCGGCGACTCCAAATCCAACAGCCTCATCTCCATCAAGCGATTGACGCTGCAGCAAAAAGCCAAGGTGAGCGGGACCGGGTAAGGGGGCGACCGGCACCCAAACGGACGCGGTTTGGGCAAGCCGGATGGGTGCCCGCTCTCCCCTCCGCCACCCCCAACGCCGGTTTTTCCTCGCCGCGTAGGTGAAGCTGGATTTCGTGGCCCCGGCTACGGGGACGCACAACTACACGCTGTATTTCATGAGCGACGCTTACATGGGCTGCGACCAGGAGTACAAATTCAGCGTGGATGTGAAGGAGGCGGAAAGCGACAGCGACTCCGACTGACGCGGGGCCGTGACGGTCCCCGAGGGGCCGCAGATCCCGGCGAGGCTCCCCCCGTAGTTCAGCCACTGAACCCCAACTGTGATAGCGTTTGTGTCGCCTCCCTTTGTGTGGCTTCCGTGTATTTTCCTGTTTGGTTTTTTTTTTCTTTTTTTAAGGTGTTGATGCTTTGTACAGTGTTTTGTAGACAGGAGCTGCGCGCAGAAGCGCGACTGCGGCAGCTGAATAAATCTCGAGACCCACCTTGCCCTCTGCGCTGCTGGGTCTGGGGGGGGGAAAAGGGGGAGAAAACAGGCACGGCTGCCTCCGCTTTGACCCCGAGGCTGTCCCCCAAATCATCGAGTAGCTCTGTTCCTTCACTGTGGGGCTCAAAAAAGTTCATTAGCAGAACTAATTAAGGCAGAGTTGGCTCGGTAGCCATTTCTAGGTGCGCTGTGCCGGCGCCAGCGGATCTAACGCTTCCTCTCGGGCTGCGCTTCACCGGGAGGTGTAAAACCAGCTCCCCCGCGGGCCTGTCCTCCTGTGCCACCTTCTCGGCTCCCCGGGGAGCCCCTACACCCCGAGGGTGACGGGCACCTCGGTGACGGCACCGAAAGGAAGAGCTGGAGGCTTTGGCCAGTTGAGCAGAGATTTATTGAGCGTGGGGCAGAAGGAGGGGGGGGGCGCGAGTCCTGCCCCATCTCCCAAAGCCGGCCGGATCGCGGCAGAGGGTGCCGCGCTCCCGGGGAGGCCGGTGGAACCCCCGCGGTCCTGGGCATGCAAAAGTCCAACTGGTGGGGCAGAGGAGGTCGGTCGCCGTCTTCCCTGCCCCGCTCTCCGCACCGGCACGGGGCCACGCGCCGGTGGCAGCGCCGAAGGGTCCCGCCGCGGGGTAGGGGGACGCGCAAGAGGATTGAACCTCTCAGCAAACTTCAGGGCGCTGGTACTTCCAGAAGGCGATCTCGCCGTCGTCGCTGCAGGAGGCCAGCAAGCCCGGCTCCTTCGGGTTCCAGGCCACGCAGTTGACGTCCTGCGAGTGCGCCCGGGGAACGTGGGCGGCGAGGCCGAAGGTGGGCTGCCGCGGATCGGAGGACGCGTTCTCCTCGAAGACGCGGATGGCGTCGTCGCCGCAGGCCGTCGCCAGCGCCCCGGTGAGGTGGCACCTAGAGCGGGGGAAGTGCCAGGCGGGTCACCCGCGCTGCCGCCGGGAGAAAACGGAGCCTGGTGGCTCCGCCGCCGTCTCCCTCCACTCACCACGCCACGTCGTAGATGGTCCTCGTGTGGTAGCCAGAGAGGTTGCAGACGCACTTCCATGTGGGGTCGGTGCCGCTGCAGGCCACCCCTGGAAGGCAAGAGAATAACCTCGGCTCCCTGCCCGCTGCTTTTCCCCTGCCCTTTCTTTTCCCCAGCAGCTCCGAGCCCTGCGACCCGCAAGACGGGCTAGGAGCCTCACCTTCCTCGTTGCCCGGTTTGTACCGGCGCCAGATGCGCACCGTCTTGTCGTCGCTGCAGGAAGCCAAGCGCTCGCCGCTGCGGTCGAAAGCCACGCTCCACACGGTCGACTCGTGGCCCTCCAGCGTGGCGCAGCACACCCAGTCGTCCTCCTCTTCGTGGTACAGCTTCACCGTGTCGTCGTAGCTGGCCGAGGCCAGGAGCTGAGGGCGGGCGGAGGAATCAGCCAGGCGGTTGCCCTTCGCCCGCAGACTGAGGTTGGTGGAGCTGGAACGGGACCACGTCGCCGCTCTCCAGGCCCGTTCCCAGCGCTGGGGTAGGGTCTGGGGTGGTAAAACCAGCGTGTGTGTGTGTGTCCCCCCAACCCAGCCCCCTTCTCACCTCCTGGTTGGGGTGCCAAACCACGTGCTTGACGTCCTGCGTGTGGGAGTTGAGGACGCTGACGCACTCGTACTCCTCCTCCTCATCCACTGCAGAGGGAAAACTTAGGGTGAGGCCTTGGGGGGGGGGGGCAGCCCCCCACTGTCCCCCCCTTATCCCTTCCAGCCCCGGGGGGTCCCCCCCGGCTCTCCCCTCACCTTCCCAGACCCAGACGCTCTTGTCTCGGCTGCAGGTGGCCAGCAGGGTGCCGGAGGGAGCCCAGGCCACCGACTTCACCTCGTTCTCGTGCCCCTCCAGCGTGGTGACGCACTGGGGAGGGAGAGGAGAGGGGAGGAGCGGGGTGGGGGGGACACGGGGGTGGGGGATGAGCTGGGGCTGGGGGGGGGGGGGTGTCTCACCTCGAAGCCATCTTCTTGCTTCTTCCAGATGCAGGTGGTGGCGTCGAAGCTGGCGGAGGCCAGGTAGGAGCCGCAGGGGGACCAGGCCACCCTGCGCACCGTGCGCTGGTGCCCCTCGCCCAGCACCGCCCGGCAGGACCAGCCCGGCCCTGGGGAGAGCAGGATGGCACCCACCCTGGGGGGGACAAGCCCCGCCCCTGCGCCAAGCCCCGCCCCGACTGTGAGCTGCCCCTCCCACACTGCCCCTCGGGTCCCGCCCCCATCATGGTCCCCGCTAACCCCGCCCCCTCAATACAGCCCCTCCCTCACTGCCCTCTGGCCCTGCCCCCTCCCTCTCAGCCCCTCTGGCCCCACCCCTCACCCAGCCCCTCCCTCATTGCCCCTGTAGCCCCGCCCCCTCACCGACTCCCTCCCTCCCAGCCCCTCAGCCGCGCCCCTCACCGCAGATGCTCCTTTCTAGCCCCGCCCCCTCACCTAGCCCCTCCCTCGCTGCCCCTCCAGCCCCGCCCTTCCCTCAGCCCCGCCCCCTCACCGACTCCCTCCCTCCAGCCCTTGTGGCCCCGCCCCTCCCTCCAGCCCCTCAGCCCCGCCCCCTCGCCCAGCCCCTCCCTCATTGCCCCTGTAGCCCCGCCCCCTTACCGACTCCCTCCCTCCAGCCTCTTATCCCCGCCCCTCACCACAGATGCTCCTTTCTAGCCCCGCCCCCTCACCCAGCCCCTCCCTCGCCGTCCCTCTGGCCTCGCTCCTCCCTTCTAGCCCCGCCCCCTCGCCCAGCTCCTCCCTCATTGCCCCCCCCTCGAGCCCCTTAGCCCCGCCCCTACCCCAGCTACCCCTTTCTAGCCTCGCCCCGCCCCTCCCCTCCCTCCGGCCCCTCGGCCCCGCCCCCTCCCCAGCCGCTCCCTTCCCGCGCCGCCCCTGCGGCCCCGCCCACCTTCCCGCCCCCAGAGGCGCACGAGGCGGTCCCCGCCGCAGGAGGCCAGCAGGCCGCCGCCGGGGCTCCAGGCCAGGAACCAGCAGCGGGAGTCGGGGTGCGCCGGCACGCGGCACAGCAGCTCCAACGCCTCCTTCATGGCGACGTTCCCGGCGACGCAGCGTGACGTCAGCGCGCCGGAAGCGGAAGCGGCACCGACCGGAAGCGGGGTGGTGGCGGAGGCCTCCGAGGCGGAGCCGCTGTCGCTGGACCCGGAGCGCGGCGGCGGGGCGGGATGTACACCCCGGGCGGGCCGGGGCTGCCCGGCGGGCGGCGGCGGCGCGGGGGGGGAGCGGCGGGGAGCGGCCTGCCCAAGCAGCCGGAGCGCAGCCTGGCCTCGGCGCTGCCCGGTGCTCTCTCCATCACGGCGCTCTGCACGGCGCTGGCCGAGCCCGCCTGGCTCCGGATCCACGGCGGGACCTGCGCCCGCCAGGAGCTGGGCGTCGCCGATGTCCTGGGCTACGTCGACCCCGAGCTGCTCCGAGGTGAGGCTGGGCCGGGTGGGGGGGGGGGGGGTCGCCGGGCCCGGTATCGCGGGGGGCGGCCAGCTCTCGGGGGTTGGAGGGGAGGCTCCGGGCCTCGCCTGGGCCGTCCCCAAACACCGCTGAGCCTCAGCCACGCCCCTGCGCCTCTTCGTGAAGGTTAATAATAAAGGTTTTTGTCCTCCAACAGCACCAAAATGAGGTGGGATTTCCCCATTTTAGTACTAAAACCCTTCAGGCCTCGCTGTGCCGCCCCGCCGAACAAATTCAGCTGCAAATACCAGCAATAAACCTGTGTGTTCGCGGTTACCGGCAGTGAAACGGGCCTGACCCCCTGCCCGAGCAGCCCCGGTGCCATTAAATCAGTCAAGGAAGCACAAAAATGTTGTTCCCACCTTATTTTGAGCTAATTTATGCGTTGTTGGGGTTTGTGGGTTTTTTTAAATGAGTTTTTTTAATGAGTTAAAACAAGAAGCCGATGCAGGTAAAGCCTTCAAATGCGCAGTTCCGATGGCCCCCCACCCACTTGCCTTCCGTCGTCGTCCCCCCCCAGCTCTTTTCCAGCCGTGTATCACGCCAGTGTCTTTATTAACGCTTTTTAATATGACGTTAAAACCAACGCCTGCCTTTATTTATTAAAATCTCCGGTGGATCGCAGAGGGGGAGGTGACCGGAGCCCCTTCCCCTCCTTCCTTTCCCCACTGCCTCGTGGTGACTTTGACCCTCCGGATACCCCCAGCGCCAGCTGCGGAGCCGGTAACGGATGGACAGAGCCCGCACGCGCTCTAACTGAGATGGAGGAGAGCGGGATCTCTCTCGCCGCGGGGGTTACGTCCTCCTCTTGTTCGCCGGTGGGACGTGGCGTTAATTAAAAGACTTTCTAGTAACGCCCCCAGCTTCGCTTTAAACGAGGAACCCGTGCAACCTGCTTTGTTATCTCGGCCGCTTTGGTGTGTCGGAGGTGTTTATTTAGCTTTAATTTCCATTGCAATAATAGTTTGTAAAGCGAAATACTTGCCCAGGCCAACTGCTGCTGTATAAAGGAGGTTCGTTTTCTAGAGCCTAATTAAAAGCGCCCCGCTGTGCTCCGGTTTCTGTCGAGAGCCGCGTTTTTAAACCTCAAAGGAAAACGCGGGATCGGAGCAGGGGGGTGTTGTGGTACCGGTTGCTCTGTTTGGTGAATGATTTGGGTGGAAAAAAGGAGTTTTCTGGTGCTTAGCAGCTGCCTCTCTTCTTCACCTGGCAGATTATTGCATGAACCCGCAGACGGTCCTGCTGCTCCGGGTCATCGCCGCCTTCTGCTTCCTGGGAATCATCTGCAGCCTCTCGGCTTTCCTCCTGGATGTCTTCGGCCCCAAGCACCCGGCGTTAAAGATCACTCGCCGCTACGCTTTCGCTCACATCCTCACAGGTAAATCAAAAACCTCACAGGATGAGTTTTCTTTTTTCCATCCCTGACCCTCAAGGAGATGGAAAAAAAGCCCCCGAAGGTTTGGTTTTTTTTTTTTCCCCAGCCTTCGATTCGGAGCTGCGGCGCCCATCCTACCTGCAGAGCTTCCCCTTCGCGACGTTTCGGGTCTGAAGGGCAACAGCAGCCTCACGCAGCTAAAGTTGGAGTTAAATCTTGGGGGAAAGAAGTCAAGGATGAATATTAAGCGTCTGCTAATGGGTCTTATTTTTCAAAGAGATCCCGTAGCGCCTTTCTGAGGAAGGAGGTCATTTTTTTCTGGCTCGTGAGGTCGAAGGAGCTTTAACATCCCTTATCCCTGGCAGAATTACCCGCGTCAGACCTGAGCGGCTCAGGGAAAGTCCGAGCTGTCAGCCTGCCCCAAACCCCGAGCGCCGATTTGTCCCTGCCGCTCCTTCTAGGTCGCAAAAAAACCCCAAACAAACCCCTTCCAAAGCGTTCGGCTTTGGTTTGTGTTGCTGGCTGCCCCGCTCGGCCGGGTTCGTTCTCAGCCCGTGATCCTCCACCGTGTTTTCCCCTCTCTCGGGCCGGATTTTGGGCATCTGCCGCCCGCTTTCACCGCAGGCTCTCGCACTCTGCTCGCTTAAACCGCCGGCAAGCAGGACTCGGCGTCCCTTTGCCGAATCAGCCCGTAAAACCAACTTGCTGATTTATTTTTTTGCTGGTTCCTCAGCCTTTCTCCCCGTCTCTCTCTCAGTCCTGCAGTGTGCCACCGTCATCGGATTCTGCTACTGGGCCTCGGAGCTGATCCTCGCCCAACAACAGCAGCACAAAAAATACCACGGTTCCCAAGTCTACGTCACCTTCGCCGTCAGCTTCTACCTGGTGGCGGGCGCCGGCGGAGCCTCGATCCTCGCCACCGCCGCCAACCTGCTGCGGCACTACCCCACCGAGGAAGAGGAGCAAGCCCTGGAGCTCCTGTCCGAGATGGAGGAGAACGAACCTTACCCGGCCGAGTACGAAGTCATCAACCAATTCCAGCCGCCGCCAGCATACACCCCCTGATGCTGCCGGCACCGGGACGCGGTCACGGCTTTCTCCCACCCCCAAACTTCACTTTCTCGGCACCTCCTTCACTCTTCTGATCTCTCCCGTGCAGCGGAAAGAACTTTTCAGATCAGATATCAACATTTTCTTCCTATCCCTTATTTTATTAACTCCACTGTGTGATTTTTAACCCCGCACCAGCTCGGCTGGTCGAAATAACGACGGCGTCATCCCCCCGCGCGGCTTCTCCCCGGCCCCGGGAGGGGCGGTGGGATCCGCTCTTCCCCGTCGGACGTCTCCTCCCCACCCTGCGCCGGGAAGGAGCGGGGGGAATCACGCTGGATTCCCAGCCCGGCGCGCGGCGAACTTGCTTTCTCTCCGCCGTGACGCACGCGTGTGTGTATATATTTATATATATATATAGGGGAATCGCCGGCCATGGCGTGCTGGTGGGAGAGGAACGGCGCTTTATAGCGGCTGTACGGCAGGAGGAAGGTGAAGCGACCCCCTCCGCCGCTCCATCTGATCCTCTTTTCTGACCACACGAGCATTTTGCACTTTATTTCAGGCTCGGGAGAGAACGGTGACGGTTTCGGGGCCGGCTGTTGGGGACTGTCACCGCCGTAAAAACCCCCGAGCGAGGTTTGCAAGCGGGCGGCTGATTTCAAAGAAGTTCTGATGCCGGCGGTGGTTTTTGGGGGGGGGCTCTGTTCCCCTCCACCGTGGCATCCGGCTCGTCTCGGCGTCTCAGCGAGCAAATCTTGGGGATTTTTTTAGCCAAGATACAACCGGACTTTGGTACAGCGACAGCTCCCGGGAAGCAGGTTGAGCCTGCACTGGAAAACCGGCCTCTCTGCCTGTAGCTTTTATGCAAGTTCCTGATCTCCTCGCCAATCTGACTCTTCTGCTTTTTGCTCCCACTTTTAATCTCAGCGTTTTTCTGTCCTGCTCTTAGTTTATTACCTCGTTCCTTCTGCGAGCCCTGAGAGATGCCGGACCTCGAGGAGCGAACGCTTCCCCGGTGCCGGAGAACCCAGGGAAAGCCGATCCGGCGCATCCAGACCTGCAGCCCAACCCGGAGGTCGCCGGCAGGGACAGAGAGGGTTTTTTTGGGGCTGTTTAAAACAAACCGAATAGGAAAAAAACCACGCAGGGATACATCGACGTCAGCACCGCAGCACCGAAAAACTCGAGGCTGGCTCCGCAGAGGGTACGATGGTTTAGGGAAGGAGTTTTAGGACAGGTTGTAAGCTCCCGGTGATCCCTTTAATTGCTTTTATTACCCATTTTCTTGCTGCCGGCTGTCTTGCCCAGCTCAGCCCTTTTTCCCCCCGCACCCACAGCAGCACTGGCTATGCAAGAGCTTCGGCCGCTCGCCGGGGCTCGGGCTTGAAACCAGAAAACTCGGCTTGGGAAGAGCGCTGCCTGCGCCCTGCCAGACTCCAAGGAGGAAAATCCCTCGAGGGTTTCGTGGGAAGGGCTGGGAGCGTGGGGGGAAGCCAGCAGCGTGGTGTTCGGGGGGGGGTTAGCGGCCCCGGGGCGGCTCCTCTTCCTCCTCCATCCCACCTCCGGGTCCTCGGCCAAAGAAAACATCCCGCCGGCTCTTTCCCGGCATCCGGCTGGAAAAGAGTTTGGATTTCCCCACTTATATGCAAGAGAGGGGCTTGAGTGTAAATAGTCTGTGCATAAACATACTGTATTTCTGTAAAAACTCCAAAAGAGACAAATGACGTCATTTCCTCCCTCCGCTGGGCCGCGTCGCTGGGTGGAATCCAGACGGACGCGGGGACGCGGGTGCCTCTTCAGAGGGAAATAAAGGGGGCAAAGAGCCGTGTGTGTGGAGCTTGCATGAGTTCCGGAAAGGGGGTGCCCTCCTGCGCCAGGCCCTTAAAACAGCGCTGTAAGGCACCTACAGCTCCTGCACCCCAATAAACACCCCTGCCTTGTCCCCCGGGCTGCCCTGCACCCCACACACCAGCCTGACCTTGTGCTCTGCTGCCCTGCACGCTACTGCCCCCAATATCCAGCCCCTGCCTGCACCCTTCACAAACACCTCTGCCCCACATCCGTAGCTCTGCACCCCAATAACCAGCCCTGCCTGGACCCCAATAAACACCTCTGCCCTACACCCACAGCCCTGCACCCCAATAACCACCCCCCGCCTGCACCCACTGCCCCCAATAACAACCCTGCCTGCACCCCAATAAACACCTCTGTTCTACATCCACAGCCCTGCACCCCAATAAGCGCCCTGCCCCACGCCAGCCCTGCACCCACAACTGTAGCCCTGCCTGCACCCACTGCCCCCACCAACAGCCCTGCCTGCACTCCCACTGCCTGCACCCTGCTGCACCCCAGCACCCCTGCCTGCACCCACTGCACCCCAATAACCCCTGCCTGCACCCACTGCACCCCAATAACCCCCTGCCTGCACCCGCTGCTCCCCAATCATCCAGCCCTCCCTGCCTGCACCCCACAACCCCCGCCTGCACCCACAAGCCTTCATCAACCCCTGCCTGCACCTGCTGCCCCCAATATCCAGCCCTGCCTGCACCCCAATAACCCCCCTGCCTGCACCCGCTGCCCCCCAATACCCCCCCTGCCTGCACCCGCTGCCCCCCAATATCCAGCCCTGCCTGCACCCCAATAACCCCCCTGCCTGCACCCACTGCCCCCCAATAACCCCCCCTGCCTGCACCCGCTGCCCCCAATATCCAGCCCCTGCCTGCACTGCTGCCCCAATAACCCCCTGCCTGCACCCGCTGCCCCCAATATCCAGCCCTGCACCCCAATAACCCCCTGCCTGCACCCGCTGCCCCCAATATCCAGCCCCGCCTGCACCCCAATAACCCCCTGCCTGCACCCGCCCCCAACATCCAGCCCTGCTCTGCACCTCCCAATTAACCCCCTGCCTGCACCCGCTGCCCCCCAATATCCAGCCCTGCCTGCACCCCAATAACCCCCCCTGCCTGCACCCGCTGCCCCCCAATATCCAGCCCTGCCTGCACCCCAATAACCCCCCTGCCTGCGCCCCACTGCCCCGCACTCCGCTGGTGGGGGCGTGTCCCCGCGGCAAGCCCCGCCCCTCCCGCGGCCGGCACCGCCCCCCACTGCAAGCCCCGCCCCCGGCTCTCACCGGGCCGCCCCGCCCACCGAGCCCTCAGCGCCCCGCGCGCCCTTGCCCTCCCTCCTTCCCCCGCGTCCCCGAGCATGCAGGGGCGGGCGCACCCCGCCGCCGCCCAATGGTAGCGCGGGGCGGTGAGGCGGCGGCCAATGGCGAGGCGGCGCGGCGCGATGACGCATCGAGCGCGACGCGGGGCGGCCCGCTGAGGGAGCGGCGGCATGTTGCAGCCGCGGCGGCCGCTCGTCGGCCTCGTCGCCCGCTGCGCCCGCGCCGCCCGCCTGGGCCCCCGCCCGCCCGGGCCCGCCGAGGCCCCCCCCGCTGCCGGCGGCCAGGCGGGGGGCGGCGCGGGGCGGCGGGGCCTGCTGAGCCTGCTGGCGCGGCAGTGCAGCTGCGTGACGGGGCAGCGGGCGCGGCGGGCCCGGTACCGCGGCGGCGGGAGCGGCGGGGACGGGGCGGCGGAGCGGGCGAAGCGCGGCGGCGGGTGGTGGTGGTGGTGGTGGCGGGGGGGGCAGTTCCGAGGCCGCCCCGCCTTCGCCGCTACCGGCCGCCTCATGGCGACCCTGGCCGGTGTCTTCGTCTGGGACGGGCAGCGGATCGAGGAGGAGGAGCTGCAGCGGTGGGTGTCCGCCGCGGGGCCCCCCCCGGGACCGGGATACCCCCCACACCCATCCTCGGTGGCCCGGGAACCCCCCTCAAATCCTCGGCGGTTCGGGGTTCCCCACTCCTGGGGGGGGTCTCAAACCCCCCCGGACCCCCGTTCCTTAGGGCCTGGGGTGCCTCCCAAATCCTCAGGGGTGCCCCCCCTTGCAGTAGGGCTTGGGATGTCCCCGCCAAGCTCTTTAGAGATGCTCCCCCCCCCCCAATTCTCCCATCACTAGGGGTGCACCCCAATTTTCTAAAGCTGGAGGGTGCCCCCCCAAATCCTTGGGGGTGCCCCCCAAATTTTCTTGGGTGGGGATGGGCAAACCTTCCCAGGCCTGGGGGTGCCAGCCTCTGCAGGTTCTACCCCATGTTTTACTCTGGGGGTGCATCCCTCAAGTCCTCCCCCCACAGAGTGCCCCCCTAAATCTACTGGGGTGCTCCCCTAAATATTTCCCCGGCTGCTGTCCTGGGAGGGTGTCCCCCACCCCTTTTTTAGGGGTGCTGTGTGTGGGGGGGGTGCACCCTTCGTTCCCTAAATCCTATCCCTGCACGGTGTACCCCCTGCAAATTCACTGGGGCCTTGGGGTGCCCCCCTACCCCCCCAATTCTCTGCTTGGTGCCCCCCACCCACCTCCCCCCCAACCCTTGGCCTCTGGGGGTGCACCCTCCACCCCCCAAATCCATCCCCAAACCCTCCCCGCTGTGGTTTCAGGATGTTCCCCCGCCCCCCCGGGGGGTGCTGTGGAAAGGGGTGCCCCCCCCTCACCCCAATACCGGGTGCCCCCCCTCATGCTGCTGCGCATGGGGACACCTGGGGGACAGCGCTGGCGTGCGGGGCGGGGAGGACACGGTGCCCCCCGATCCGACGGGATGACGACAGAAGGACCCTCCGACCTTTCCGGCTGCTTTTTGAGATGGCCGTGGAAGCGCGCGGCTTCGTTTAGGCGTAATTATCCAGCGTGGCGTCTGAGAAAGTGGGGCTGAGTCAGGAGAGGGTAATTAAAACTTAATGAGAAGCTCGGGCTGCGATGGGGCATCGCCGGCTTTCCCCTCTCTTAAATTCTGCGTCCGGTCCAGACCGTCCTGTGGGTGTTAAATACCTGGTATTTGTTTAAGTAGCTTACCTAAGGCTTAATTAAATCTTAGAGCTAATGAGAAACAACCCTCACCCCACGATTTTACGACACCTTCAAACATTTTAGAGAGATGTCCGGCCTTTACGCGCAGCCAACGCTGGATAAAAGATCAAATCCTGGTTTTATTCCCGAACGAGGAGCCGCCGCTCTGCATCGCGCGGCATTTCGGCTCCCGGCGCCGGGGATAAACCCTGCCTGATGTTTTCCAGCGGGCTCAGCAGAGCTTGGCTTAGGCCTGGGATTAAAAGTGGAGTCGGTCTTTTCTTGTTCAAGGTTACTCCTCGCAGGCTTGAGCCTCCTCACCTTAATTTAAGGACTCCTCAAGCCCAATCCTCCTCTTTACCGGCCAAGGGAGAGTTTGCTTTTATTACTCCTCTTTATTATTTACTTTTTCCGTATTGCTTTAATCATTTACTCTCCGACATGGCTCATTAGGCTTCAGTCTAGTTGCGGGAATGATAAAAATCCTCAGCAAAGTCTTTACTCGTTGTTATAACGAGTTGGCGTCGCAGGAGGTCTCGGCAGGAGAGCTTTGCTTTCCTCTCTTCAACAGCCAATGTATTTTTTTACGAGACGGGTGGGAATACGCCACACCCGGGCTGGAAATGACAGCAGAAATAAATAAATAGGATAAAACCGTGCGGTGAAACTTTCTGGTTAGCTCGCCCGTGCCTTTGGGTCAGCCGGGGAGCCGTGTCCCCTCCCGCGGTTTAAAATAGCTCTGTGCTTCGGTGTCGTCTTTCTCCTCCTCCTCTGTCCCCTCTCCTTTTTTTTTTTTTCTTTTTTTTTTTTTTTTTTTTTTTTTCCCCTTGGTAAAACCAAAACCCCTGCTCCGCTGCCATCCCCACCTTCTGGCATGGTGGTTTGGAGCCATCGGGGGGGAGGGGGGGTGTCAAAAATGGCAAGGGAGGCCGGCATCACCTCCAGCCTGCCCCGCCGGCCCCTGCGGCGGCATCCCACCCGCCGCCGGCGTCGAACCACCGCCGCAGCCCCCGCCGGTTAAGCGAGGCCGGGGCTGGCCGCCGGCCAGGGAAGCGGCTCAGGCATCTGCCCGTCCTTCAGCCGTTGGCTAACGAAGGTGCCTCGTCCTCCGCCGGTCGGAGCGGGCTGCGCTGGGCCATGGAGCCCCTGCTGAGGTGAGAGTTTTGCTGCCGGGTTGGGATCTTCCTCCTCCTCCGGCAATTAGCTTCGTTTAGAAATTAAAATGAGCGGGTTTAAGGCGCGGGGCTGCGGTGGAGGGGGTTTTGCAGCGAGCGCCGATCAGACGCTGGTTTGGTTTTTGCCCCCCCCTTCCTCAGGGCGAGGGGAATCGTGGATTTGCTTTCTTATGCCGTGAGACGGGCGGGCGGCAGCCTCCCGCAGCGATGCCGGTCGATCCCGTGGCTGTTATTTTTCTAGTTCGTCTCCGATGAGGATGGAGGTGATGAAGCAGGAGCAGGGAGGCTTTGTTCCCTGCCCCGATTTGATCCCATCCCATCCCGCTGCTCTCCGTGGAGCAGCTCGGCTACGATCACGGAGATGATCCAGCTCGGAAAGTTTTCCCGGTCCCGATTCCCTAGCTCCCCGCCGCTCCGCACCTCTCCAACCCCATCCCAGTTTCCTAACCCAGCCGGTTCGGGTTTTGCCACACCAGCGAGAGGAGTCGTCTCACGGAGGGACGGAGCGAAGGCCATAACCAATAACCCAGAGGTGGGAAGGAGGGGATGGAGGGAGCGGGGCTCTCCCTGCTCGGTGAGGGGCTCCGTGGGGTGCAGAGGAGCGTTCGGGGGGGGGTGTCACCCCCCCCAAACCTTGGGGACGGCGGCTTTGTGGATCAAATTTGTCCTGCGAAGCTTTCAGCCCAGTCCGGGGGAGGCTGGGAGCTTGGCGATTTCCAGGGACCGTGAACATTAATTCAACCAGACCAGTGAGACCTGCCTTGTAGGTTATAAATTGGTGCTTTAGTTCCGGCTGATGCTAATTACTTTAATATAATTAGTGTCTTCAGGCACCGCTGGGAGGGTTGAAAGCTGCAGACAGCGAGTAATCCTCCTTCCTTGAGGTCGAGGACTCCAGGTGTAGATAAACCAGCCGTTCTTCTCCCTAATGTTTTCTTTTGGGGGGCTGAAACCACGGCTCGGAGGGGTTTATCCCGGCGCTGGGAGGTTTTCCTGCCCTCTTCTCTTCCCCCCGTATTTTTGAGACCCGAAATCTGAATCCAGTTTCTGTAGGTGAAGGATGCTGAAACCGGG
Organism: Puffinus mauretanicus; assembly: GCA_023333565.1. NCBI lineage: Eukaryota > Metazoa > Chordata > Aves > Procellariiformes > Procellariidae > Puffinus > Puffinus mauretanicus. The sequence goes on along the minus strand of JAJKFH010002713.1, from coordinate 18,392 downwards.
GGGGGGGGGTTGATGGTCTGTGGAGCCACCTTTGTGGGAAGCCCCCGCTTCTTCTGTCTCCTTCCCTCTCGCAGGAGAGGCTGCTGTTCCCCTTTGCTGCCTTGCAAACTCTGGCTGCCGTCGGCGATCCGCTTCTTCTCGCTTTGCAGACCGAGACGGTGCCAAGCCACCCCCTGAAACAGCGGGGACCCCCCCTCTCCTTCCCTCCCCTCTTCCTTTTGCCCCCCAAGTCTCAATCCTGCGAACGACTTTGTACCTCGGCGCCTTCCATCCGAAGATCCTTCTTTTCCTTAAATCCGTCTTACTTTCTGTCTCATCCTGCGCGGCTTCTATTCGATTCAGCCGGGAAAACAAATCTTTCTTTGCGAGCATCCGACGGCGACTGCTGCGGGTTTATTTTTTGCTTCGTGGAACGGCTGATATTCGCCGAGGACGGACGGTGGTTTGTCTGCTGGATCTCACCGGGACGGGGGAGAACCGCTTCCCATCCGTACAAGGAACAAGCCCTTACACGTTTCCCTTAAGAACCAGCCCCCGCAATGCCGCTGCCACCATCCCGCGGGGTTTTTTTCCCTTCTTTTCCTTTGAAGAGCAAACCCCGCGGGTGACGTTTCGTGGTTCTGCAAGGGCCAGCTGGCTTAGGGACTCCCCAGCAGCTACGCTCAACCCCGGGCTAGGTTTCCACCCTGCAAGAAGACGTGGGAAGCCTCCCCTGAACGCACCACGCCGTGATTTTTCGATGCTGTATCCTATATATAAGCACAAGACCCTTAGGATGGAAAAAAAAAAAAAAAGGCTGCAGGGGGGAGTTTTCTGTGATCCAGGCGGGAGGGGAGAGCCCAGTGTTCTAAAAAACCTCTGGATGAAGCCTGGACCGTGCTGGGAAGGTTTTGCCGGTCTCGAGGGAGCTCTGTCTATAGCAGAAAGGCTCCGGCGAGGCTTTGGTTATTAAGTCTTTTGGTTTTTGTCTTCCCCCAGGTCCGCGCAGGAGATGAAGCACATGGAGAACATATCCAGCCTGTTACAGGGCAGCAGCGCGGGCGAGTATCAACGGCCGGATCCCAAATCGGAACGAGAGGCGGTCGCCGCTCCCGGGGAGCAACCCTGGGAGATGATCATGGACAAGAAGCACTTCAAGCTTTGGCGGCGGCCGATCGAGGGCACCCACTTGTACCAGTACCGAGGTAACGGTGCTCCCCGTACCCCGCCTGTAGCTCGCACCGAGTCCTCGGGGGGGTGAGCCTCCTGCGTCCCACCTGGCCTGTATTTATAGGAAACCGGAAAAAATGGGAATTGTTGTCCTTTGCGTCCCTCTCCGCAGATCCCGACCCTTCCTCAGCCCTTCGGAGGGGTCCCAGCCTTAGCAAATGCCTTTTCCTTGTAATTTTGCTGCACTGAGTTAAAGTCTTGCGTGTGCCTGGGACTAAAAACTTTCTCTTTACCGCAGTGTTTGGGTCGTACACGGATGTGACTCCCAGGCAGTTCTTCAATGTACAGGTGAGCGCCTTGGGCTGCGTGGCATCTTAGAACTAAAGTACAGTCTCTGCCGGAGGGGTGGGGTAGAGAAACCGTGAATATTCTCTTCTCTTTATACCATTTACGTGATCTAGAGCCAATCCCAATATCGAGCAGAAGCAGGGTGAGTTATCCCACGCCCCGAGCGGGTTTTGCCGCCCGTCCCTGCTGGAAATGAAGGATTGACCCACGTGGGTTGCGATCGGCTGCGGGAGCTCGGCGGGTTTCTGGTCCTGGCTCGCTCTCTGCCTGCCCTGCCAGCTCCTGCGCTTCCTCTTCTGGCGACTTTCAAAGAGTATTTAATAATTTCCGGGTGGGTAAAAAGCCTGACCGTGACGCAGCTTGTTTCCACAGGATGAGGAAAAGGGCCGGTTACCTTCCTTTAACGACGCTGTTGGACTCTGTTGTGACTCAGCCTCTCTTTCTTGCCAGCTGGACACTGAATATAGGAAGAAGTGGGACTCGTTGGTCATCAAATTGGACGTAATCGAGAGAGACCTGGCCACTGGATCGGAAGTGATTCACTGGGTCACTCATTTCCCGGTGAGTGGTTCCTTCTTTCCTGCTCCGGTGATCCTCCTTACCCCGGGCAAACGGCCGGCGGGGTTGATGCCTGTTCTTTCTCATCCCCAGTACCCTATGTACTCGCGAGACTACGTATACGTTCGACGGTACAGCGTAGACAAAGAGAACAACCTGATGGTACTCGTGTCACGGTAGGTATTGCCGGGCCGACCTCCCGATGGCTTTCTGCCGTTTCCCATCTGGAAAACAAAGTTGAGAGCTGGGTATAAATTTCAGGAGCTTTTTGTTTTTTAAACTGTGTCAAAACCTCAGGGATCCCTCTCAAAAATAGAGCCGCCTGCTCTGGGGGTGAAAACGTTGTTCTCTTAGTAGCCACCTCCAAAATATCGGCAGATGCTCGGTGAAGTCCACACCCGGAGCTCATCTCCTGCTGCTCCCTCCTCTTGTTCCCTCCAGGGCAGTGGAGCATCCAAGCGTCCCCGAAGACCCCGAGTACGTTCGGGTCAGAACCTATGAATCCCAAATGGTCATCCGTCCCCACAAAACCTTCGACGAGGTACGTACTGGGAGCGGGCTGGGAAACGGAGGGGAAAGTTTGTCGCAAGATTGCTTCCTCCTGCTCAAACCGCTGCTCCGAGGGGAACTGTACCTTCCTGTCATCCGTAGCACTAAGCTGGGGTAAATAGTCCAGAGTCGGAAAAGAGGGGTGAGTTTGTTTCCCAAAGGCGAGGGAAATCCATCCGTGTGCGGCTCTGGAAGGATTTGAAGCTCTATCCCAGTAGCTCAAGACTCTTCCTGCGGGAGCCTGGTGCTCCTGGAGAGCCAAACACGCCGCTTCAGAGCACCAGGCTCCTTAAAAAGCCTTAAGCCTCACAAATCTCTTTCTTTCCTTAAGAAAAAGCATTGCTGGCTCTTTGCAGGGTATGCAGAGCCCGAAGCGAGCGTGCTGGCTCAGTGCAGGACTAAAAAAACCTCCTGGGTCTTGATGGGGCCGCGTCGCCTCCTTCTTAACCCTGCAAGCGGCCCTAAAGGGAATTTAAGTGAGGCTGCAAAGCCCGGCAGAGTTTCTCTGCCAGCTCAGGCTCACTCGCCTTCTCCTTTCCCAGAACGGTTTCGACTACTTGCTGACCTACAGCGACAACCCGCAGACCGTGTTCCCCCGTTACTGCGTCAGCTGGATGGTCTCGAGCGGTGAGTGAGCTTCGGTGGGGAGGGTTCAGCCCTTGGTGAGAAATTCCTTCGGTTCCTTGGTCTGGAACAAGGATGGTGGCTCCTGCCTTCCCCTTCCTGCACTAAATAAGACGGAGAAGCTTAAAAATTGAGATCTGGAGGATTTTGGGGGTATTTTTGGTGCTTCGGGTTGTTTCTTACGGGGAGGAAGTCCTGCCTGGATTCCTGGCCGTGAGGAGGAAAGGAATCCGTGCACAAGGATGCTCTTTCTCTCCAGTCTACCCCAGGCAGAATGAAAAAAAAAAAAAAAGCAATATCTTTTTTTTTTTTTTCCTTTTTTTTAATAAAATGAGCTGGTTTTTCCTTACTTGAGAGCAGCGTTGGCTCTGAACTCTTTCTGCAATTGAGTTCTTCCCCCGTAGAGCGAACAGAACTCCTCCTAGTTAGAGGTGCAGCGTCTGCGCTGAGGCTCCCACCAAGGAGCTTGGCTTTAAGTAGCGGCGCGGGGGAAAAGCGGCGTTTAAAGGATCTGGGGGAGCCCAGGGCAGAGCCACCCACACATAAGAGCCCGAGCCTGAGCGTTGCAACACCCAGCGCTCTCCTCCGAGCAGGGGAAGGATGGACAGCGCCGCTTTATCGTGGGATTGGGAAAAAAAGGGGCTGTCGCCACCTTTAATTCTCGTTTTATTCGGCAGGGAGGGGAATAGAACCAGAAGTGTCGCCTGCGGTGATTTTTTTTTTTTTCCCCCCACCACACATCTCGTGGTAGAGACTGACGCGAGAAAGAGTTGAAATACGTTCATTCAGCACACTCGAGCATCAGACCAACCTTTTTTTTCTTGCACCTCCCTGCTTCGCCAACCACTGAAACCTCTTTTCTTCCGGAGTTTGTTCTTTAATCCATCTAAAAAGGCGTCTAAAGCTCCGGGGCGGGGCTGGTGTCACCCACGCACCCCCGTGCCGCAGTAACTGCACTTAACCCTCTTTTTTTTTTTTTTTAATAGAATAAAAATGATGAGTGGTGGGAGAACAGCATCTCCAGATGGACTGGGCGGAGCTGGTGCAGCCCTGCCTGGGGCAAAGGCGATAATTTTAAACATTAAACGTGAATTAATGTGTCACGGACTGGCTCCCGGCTCACTTATAACGTAGCCAGGAGGGGCTGCCCGGCTCTGAGGTCCTCGTACTCCTCTTCCAGGAGAGATCTCAGCGAGGCAAACGAGTTGATTTATTTTTTTTAATTCAAAAAAAACCCCAAAACACCGTAAAGCACCTTAACTGCAAGGTTATAACGCAGCAGGGAAGCGGCAGAAACCCCTTAAGGCCAGCAAGGCTGCGGGGTTCCCCCTTGAATAAAGTGGCAGGGCTGCAATATTAGGAGAGAGAAGAAAATCACGAGGGGGGAAGAAAAATCACGAGGGGGGAAGAAAAATCACGAGGGGGGAAGAAAAATCACGAGGGGGGAAGAAAAATCACGAGGGGGGAAGAAAAATCACAGGGGGGAAAGAAAAATCACAGGGGGGAAAGAAAAATCACAGGGGGGAAAGAAAAATCACAGGGGGAAAAGAAAAATCACAGGGGGGAAAGAAAAATCACAGGGGGAAAAGAAAAATCACAGGGGGAAAAGAAAAATCACAGGGGGAAAAAGAAAAATCACGGGGGGAGAAGAAAAATCACAGCGGGAAAAGAAAAATCGGGGTGGGAAAGAAAAATCATGGGGGGGAAAGAAAAATTACAGGGGGAAAAGAAAAATCGGGGGAAAAGAAAAATCGGGGTGGGAAAGAAAAATCGAGGGGAAAAGGAAAATCACGGGGGGAAAAGGAAAATCACGGGGGGAAAAGGAAAATCACGGGGGGAAAAGGAAAATCACGGGGGAAAAGGAAAATCACGGGGGGAAAAAGAAAAATCACAGGGGAAAAGAAAAATCGGGGTGGGAAAGAAAAATCAGGGGAGGTGGGAACGGAGCTGGAGAAGGGGTAGGACAGGAGGATCTCCCCTCCGGCGTCTCCAGAGCCCCGCGGCCGCGGCGCCGAGCGGATCCCCGTCCCCCTCCCGCCTGGCTCACCCTCTCCCGCTCCTTCCCCCCCCAGGTATGCCGGATTTCCTGGAGAAACTGCACACGGCGGCCCTGAAAGCCAAAAAAATGGAAATCGAAGTGCGGGACTATATGGCTGCCAAGCCCATCGAGAGCAGCGGCGGCGGCGAGGGGAAGGCGAGTATGGCGACGGCGGAGCACAAGAGCGATGGTAGCCGCAGCCCGGCCCAGCTGGAATACGCCTGAGGAGCCGAACCTCCGCAGAGGGAACCTGCGCCGGTGCCGCCGCCGCCGCCCGGGTTCGGTTTTTCCCTCCCGGTTTCATCTCTAAAGCTCTGCTCCCTCTCGAGGACGGGGAAATCCACCCCACGCCGTCGGTGTTCGTGGCCGGGCCGATGAAATCTCCTATCGTGTAATCATTTTTCTGTACCGGTAAAATATTTTCTTTCCCCGCCAGGAAAAAAATACCCTAAAAAAAAAAAACAACCCCAAAACCCTCTCCCCCGCCCACCTCCTCCTTTTTCTCATCCCTCTTCGGACTCTCGACCCCAAATATTTTTTGGGTCTTGCTTTTCTACCGCGGCGGCTGGATGCGGATGCTCCACGGCACCGTTTCGGGGTGGGTTTTTTATTTCCCCCCCCCAAAATCCTTCAACCTCCTCCACCCGCGATGCCGGGGGGGGGCGGGGAAGAGCAGCCTGAACTGGTAAAACTGGGGGGAAAAAAATGCTATTTTGGGGTGGTTTTTAGCTGCTGGTTTGTTGTAGGGGAGGGTAGAGCTTGCGGGGGGGCACCTTTCTGCCGGCGCTAACCGGGGACACCGTGACCCCCCCACCCCCCCGCCACCGTTTGGGGTGGTACCGGGCCTGATCCCCCCCCGGTTGCGGCACGAAGGGGGGGGTCAGCGTCAGCCCTTGGGCTCGGGGAAAGGTGTAAAAGCAAGAAAATACCAATAAATAATCTGTCGTAGCCACAGCCGCCGTGGCGGGTGCCCCCTGGGATCCTAATTAGCTCCCCACGTTAACGAGGGGGGTCTGACGGATGGGTCCCTCTCCAGGTTGGGGGTTTGTCCCCTACAGCAGCGTTAACTGGGATCCTCCCCCCCCTTGCACCCCCTTTAATCCCCACCTTAGAGTAAATTTATCATCGATATTAAATATAAATATTAATTCCCGCCTTAGAATAAATTTATCGGAAATTTCTCACCCCCTTCACGCCTGCTGCTGGGAAACTGCGTCACCCCCCCCCCCGCCCCCGATCTCCTCCCAGCCCCAATTAGCATCGTTAATTAGTCCTTTAATGAGGCTGAGCTCCAGGATCGGGACCCTCCTGCCCCATATAAAGAATTTGGGGGGGGGGTGTCCCCCCCATTTGGGGTTTGGTGGTGCTGCGGCTCCGCGTCGGCACGTGCGGCTGCTCCGGGGCAGCGGGGGGGGCGAGGGAAGGGCCCCCCCAGGGTGCGGGGGCTTTTGGGGGGGATGGGGGGCCAAGGGGGAGCCTTCCCCCCCCCGGGTGTTTTGGGGTTCACAGATGCTGCTCAGGGTTTGGGGGGGCACTGCTGTGGCCGTTGGCACAAATCAGGGGTTTATGGCCCCGAAATGTCCCCTTGGTGGGGGGGGGGGAATGTCCCCACTGAGGATTTGGGGACAGGGGTGATGGGGTGCGACGGGGCGGGGGGCGGTCGGTGGCTTCCCCCCCCCACTCTGTCCCCATCGCACAGGGAGCTGCCGATGGAGGGGATTTGGGGTGCAACGGGGGGACCAGGGGGGGTGGGGGCTGAGGGCTGGGTCCCTCCCGGCCCCCCCCCACCCCCAGGACCCTGTAGATGGTGGGTGCGCACCCATGGGTGCTGGGGCTCACTATAGGTGACACAACTGGGTAACGTATATACTGTCACCTCGCAGGGTCCCCGACCACCACCCCTACCGGGGTGGGGACCGAAATGGCGGCGCCGGCGGCATCAGCGCGGGGACAGAGGCCACCGCCACGTATGTGTCCCCCCCCCCATGATGCCTGACCCCCCCCCCCACCCCGGTTGTTTTGGGGACACGCGGGGGTGGCAGCGGTGGGACACCCACACCTTTATTGCACGACGGCGAGCAGCAGGCAGCGGGCGCGGGGAGGGGGCGCAGCGGCGACGTTTTTGGGGGGGTTGGGGGGGGGGGCTGGGATCCCCCCCCACCCCTTTTTTTTTTGGGGGGTGGAGGCATCTCCCTGAGTTTCCCCATCCTTAATCCCAAGTCCCCCCCCTCCCCCAGGTTGGCTCAATACTGGTGGTGCCCGAAGGAACCTCGTACCGGGGTGGGGGGTGGGGGGGTGTGTGTCCCCCCCCCCCAATGTCCCCATGTCCCCCCCACCCCCCCCTGGGTCCATCACAGCAGGTTCTTGTTGCGTTTGGGGATGATCTTCCTCACCGTCCGGCGCTCGGAGATGTTCCTCTTGACGCGGATGGTGGGGGCCATGGGGGGCTCGGGGACCAGCGAGGGGCTGGAGTGGGCTTTGGTCAGGGTGGGGGGGTCCGGGGGGGCCACCACTGGCCCCGCTTGGGCTTCCCACTCCTCCAGGTCCTGGGCGCCGGCGCTGATCCAGGTCTCCAGGACCTGCACGTAGGTCTCATAGCGACGTCTCTGCCGGGGGGAAGATAGGGATGGAGGTGAGGCACCACCATGGAGACGTCCCCATGTCCCCAGTGTCCCCTGTAGCGGCATCTCTGCCATGGGGAAGATAGGGATGGAGATGAGCCACCACCATGGGGACATCCTTGGTGTCCCCCATGTCCCCAGTGTCCCCCATGTCCCATAGCAGTGTCTCTGCCGTGGGGAACGTAAGGATGGAGATGAGTCAACACTGTGGGGACGTCCCTGGTGTCCCCAGTGTCCCCTATAGCAGCATCTCTGCCATGGGGAAGATAGGGATGGAGATGAGCCACCACCATGGGGACATCCCCGGTGTCTCCCATGTTCCATAGCAGCATCTCTGCCATGGGGAACATAAGGATGGAGATGAGCCACCACCATGGCGACGTCCCCATGTCCCTGATGTCCCTTATAACAGCATCTCTGCCATGGGGATGATAAGGATGGAGATGAGCCACCACCATGGGGACATCCTTGGTGTCCCCCATGTCCCATAGCAGTGTCTCTGCCGTGGGGAACATAAGGATGGAGATGAGTCAACACTGTGAGGATGTCCCCATGTCCCTGGTGTCCCCAGTGTCCCCTATAGCAGCATCTCTGCCATGGGGAAGATAGGGATGGAGATGAGCCACCACCGTGGGGACGTCCCCGGTGTCCCCCATGTCCGTGGGTGTCCCATATAATTAAATTAATTAGGAATTAATCCGCCCCACCTCGTAGAGGAGATACTCCTTCTTCAGGCGGTACTCGTCCAGGTCGCGGGCTCGTCCCCGTTTTTCGGGGAGGTTGCGTTGATGCTCGAAGAGCTCCTGGGCCACCCGCTCCATCCACGCCTCGTGAGAACGGTGCTGCTCCTCCTGCCCACGGGGAGAAGGCGTGGGTGACGGTGGGCACCCAGGGGTGCACCCACCCACCCCATCCCGGCAGCGGGGGCTCACCGGGGGGCTGCGGCTGGGGGCGGCGGGGAGGATGGGACGGACGAAGCGACGTTGGGAACCGACGGCGGCGGGAAAGGGGGGCGAGGAGAAGAGAGCGGCCACCAAGTTGATACGGGAGATCCAGGAGAACATCTCCTCTGGCGTCCTAGCATGAACATATGAGGTCATGGGTGATGTCATCACCCTCGGGGACATCTCTATCCCCACCGCGGGGGGAGGGGGTGGTACTCACGGGGCTTGGAAGAGGAAGACGCGCCAGTCGGCCGTCTGCAGGCGGAAGACGTTGGGGCGCTTGGTGTATTTGCTGGCGCGCTCGGCCAAGGCGTGGTGGACCCCCAAAGGTTCCTCGGCCTCGGGTCCTTCCTCCTCCTGGGGAACCGGGAAGGGTCCCGGCTCGGGGGGCCGGCGGGGGACCCCCGTTCGCCCCCCAGGTTTGAGGAAATAGAGGACCGTTCCCTTTAGCACGGCCTGGAAGGGTTTCCAACCTCGTCTGCCCCACGGCGCTGGGGAGGGGGGAAGAAGTTGGGGGGGCATGGTTGGACCCCAAGGCTGGACCCCAAAAGATACCACCCCCCCACCCCCCCCCAAAGCTGGGACCCCCTCCCGGTTCCAACAGACCCTGGTGTTGTGCCCCCTCCCCCCAATGGCCCCCCATCTGCCCCCCCACCCCAGAGGGCAGCCCCAAATCTGCCCCCAATGGATCCCCAAATCACCCTCCTGGGTCCTGTGAGAGGCTGAGCGCCCCCAAATCTGCCCCCCCAACCCTAAAATATCCCAAATCTGTCCCCCCCTGCACCCCAACAGACCCCAAATCTGTCTCCCTGAATTCCAAAGCACCCCAAATCCCCCCCTGGACTCCCCCTAGACCCCCAATCTGCCCCCAAACCACCCCAAATTCCCCCCCAAAACCCCCAAACCTGCCCCAAAAACACCCCATATCCCCCCCCGGACCCCTCAAAACCCCCAAACCTGCCCCCAAGCCACCCCAAATCCCACCCGGACCCCCCAAACCTGCTCCCAGACCACCCCAAATCCCCCCCTGGACCCTCAAAAACCCCCAAACCTCCCCGCAAACCACCCCAAATCCCCCCCTGGACCCCCCAAAACTCCAAACCTCCTCCCAAACCACCCCAAATCCCCCCTTGGACCCCCCAAAACTCCAAACCTCCTCCCAAACCACCCCAAATCCCCCCTTGGACCCCCCCCCAGACCCCCAATCTGCTCCCAAACACCCTAAATTGCCCCCCGGACCCTCCCTAGACCCTCAATCTGCCCCAAGTACCCCAAATTACCCCCTGGACCTCCAAACCCCCAAATCTGCCTAAACACTTTAAGTCCCTCCAGACCCCAAACCTCCCCAAACCACCAAATCCCAGGGGCCCCTCAGGAAACCCAATCTCTGCCCCAGAGCCACCCCAAATCCTCCCCAGACCCCCAAAACCCCACAAGCCTCCCCAAGCCACCCCAAATGGCCCTGGACCCTCCAAAACCCCAAACCTGCCCCAAGCCACCCCAAATCCCCCCTGGACCCCAAAACCCCAAACCTCCCCCAAACCACCCCAATCCCCCAGTGCCCCCCACTCACTTTTTTTGCCGTCAGCCTCAGCCAGCACCTTCCTGGCCACCCAGCCCCGGCGGTAGGTGACGGCCCCGGCCCCCCCCGGCAGGTCCAGGAAGGGGTTGCTCTTCTTACGGCCGGGGGGGGCCAGGCTGCCCCCCCCCCCGGCTTCTTCCTCCTCCTCCTCCTCCTCCTCATCCCTACAGGGTTGCTCAGCATCACGGGGTGCCCCCCACCCCATATTTCCCCCCCCCCCATAACCCCGTACTCACGCCGCCCACGCCAGCTTCTCGTTGCGGATGGAGCCGTATAGAGCCTGCGGGGGTGGGGAAAAAATGGGGTTCGGGGGGGGGGGGTCCAGAGGGGTGCCCCCCCTCTTTTCCAGCCTCACAGACACCACCCCACCCCCCCCCCCCAAAATACCTTCAGCTGCTCCCTGGGGAAATCCTGCCCGTCCATCATCCCGCTCAGGTTGGCCACGAATTCGGCGCTGGTCATGGCACGGCCGAGGCGCTGCGGGAGCGGGGTGGGTGCATGGGTGCCCCCCACCACCACCACCCCAATTTTGCAATGCCCCCCCCTCCAAAGCACCCCAAAAATGCAGGCTGTGGATTTTTGGGGTGTCCCCCCCGCCCTTTTTCTTACCTGCCCGTGGAGGTCGGTGTTCAGCAGCATGATGGCACAGGTCAGGGAGTGCACGGCGTCTGTGGGGGGGTGTGGGGGGTCAGGGTGGGGGTCCCCCCCCCTACGTGAGGACCCCCAGCACTGTGAACCCCACGCCCAGCACCGTGAACCCCAATGGGTGCAGCTGAGGGTACCCCGTAGCGCTGGGAGGGGATGGGTGGTGGGTGGGGAAACTGAGGCACGGCATGGGATTGGGGTGGAGGAGGTATGGGAGCTGGAGGGGGGGGCGGATCTGGGGGTGTAGGGGGGGACTGGGGGTGCTCCCCCCCCCCTCGCAGGGTCTCACCTGGGGAGGGGAAGGCGCCGGGGTTGCAGCGATGGTAACGCCGGGAGAAGTGGCCGAGGATGCGCTCGCGCTCCTGCGTCTCGCCCGTCAGCACCAGCGCCTGCAGGAAGGATCTGGGGGGGCCCCCCCACGATGGCAGAGGGACCCCCAAAATACCTACCCCCCCTCCCCAGGGCACCCCCCTCCCCGGATGCTGGCTACCCCCATAACCCACTCCCCCCAAGACCCCTCCTGGTCCCAAAATACTCCAAACCTGCCCCCCCTGGACCCCAAAACACCCCAGATTTGCCCCCCCCCGACCCCAAAATACCCCAAATCTGCCCCCCTGGACCCTCCATCACCCCAAATCTGCCCCCCCCCAACCCGCAAACACCCCAAATTTGCCCCTCCCGACCCCAAAATACCCCAAATCTGTCCCCCTGGACCCTCTGTCACCCCAAATCTGCCCCCCCCGACCCCAAACCACGCCAAATCCGCCCCCCTGGACCCCAAATCTGCCCCCTCCAGACCCCAAACACCCCAAATCCACCCCCCTGGACCCCAAATCTGCCCCCCTGGACCCTCCATCACCCCAAACTCTGACCCCAAAATAAATACTCCCAAATCTGTTCTCTTGACTCCTTAAATTGCCCCTTGACCCTCCATCACTCCCCACCTGCCCCCCAACTCCAAGAACACCTCAATTTGCCCTCCCGGTTCTGCTAAAATACCCTGCAACTGTCCCCTGGATCTCTGTCACTCCTAAATCTGCCTCTCGACCCCAAACTGACGCTAACTACTTGGATTCCTAAATCTGTCTCTTCCAGACCCCAAACACTCCTAAATCCACTCCCCCTGACCCCAAATCTGCTCCCCTGACCCCTCCATCACTCCTCACAATCTGTTCCCCCCTAACCCCTGCAAACACCTGAATCCACCCCCTGACCTCTGAAATCTGCCCTCCAGATCCCCCCAAACACCCTTCATAAATCTGCCCCCTGGATTCCTCAAATCTGTCCTCTAGGTTCCAAACACTTGAACTACTCCCCTGGACCCTGAATTCAGCCCCAACCCTAAAACACCCCTTAAATCTGCCCCCTTCCCAAATCTGCCTCCCCCTGACCCTCCATCAGCCCACCTGCCCCCACCTCAAACACCTCATCCACTCTGACCTAGAATCTGTCTCTCCAGACCCTTCCAAAACACTTGTGAGATTCGCCCTCCTGGACTCCCAAACCTGCCTTTCGAACTCCTCACCCCCTAAATCTCTCCCTCCCTCAATCCTCCAACAGCCTCCCCATTCTTCCCCTCGCCTCCCAGCCACTCCCAGCCATGCTAACGGATTTGGGGGCTCTTGGCTTCTCAACATCCTCCCATCACTCTGAGCTATTCAGCCAGCTCCAAACTGGAAGAAGTCCAGGTACTCCTTGGGCCACCATCCCCGAAATCTGCTGGGGGACACACGAGCTGAGGGGGTCCCTAGGGGACACTCCCCCCAGAGCGTCCCCCCTTATGGTCTACCTGGGACCCTTGAAGCCATCAAGGTGGAAGAGGCGGCCAAATCTGGCTCTGCCTGCCGTCCTGTCCCCGCTTGGCAGCTCGGGTAAGTCACTGGCTGATCATGGGGACCTGGGGGAGGGGGACACGAGGAGAGGTCGGGTGGGTGCTAGGGTGGGGGTCCCTTAACTCTGCCCCACTGGCTGGTGGCTCTGGGGAGGGGAATGGGGGAGATGGAGGATTGGGGGGCAATGGGGTGCTTGGGGGCTGGGGGCAGAGGGGCTGGGGGTGGTTGGGGACAGACGACAGGAACAGACAGGGGTTTGGGGGGTCAGCCAGCACTAGGGGGGTCATCCCCACCTGCCTACCCTCGGCCTGGGAGGGGCTGGGGGGAATGGGGGGGCAATGGGGGCTGGGGGCTGGGGGGTGGCTGGGGACAGACGGATGAACAGACAGGGTTTGGGGTCATGAGCACTAGGGGGTCCCTAATCCCGAAGGCCCTGCACTGGCTGGGGTGGTTTGGGAGGCTGGGGGAAATGGGGGAGATGAGGGATTGGGGAGATGGAGGGATTGGGGCAATGGGGCTGGGGGCTGGGGGTAATAGGGGCTTGGGGGTGGTTGGGGACAGACTATCAGAACAGCTAGGGTTTGGGGGTCAGCCACACTAGGGGTCCCTTAACCTGGCCCCACTGGCTGGGGGTGGCCTGGGAGGGGCTGGGGGAAATGGGGGGGAGATGGAGGGATTGGGGGCAATTGGGGGGTCAGTGGAGGGGGGGCTGGGGGTGTGGTTGGGGGACAGACGGACAGAACAGACAGGGGTTTGGGGGGGTCAGCCAGCACTAGGGGGGGTCCCCTTAACTCTGCTGGTTGAGAGGGGTTTGGGGGGACTGGGGGGGAGGGATGGGGGGGTTGAGGGGGGTCGGGGGGATAGAGGGGTGCTGGGGGGGGGTGGACAGACAGATGGAAGTCTGGGGGGCGGCTGGACAGACAGGATTTGGGGGCTGGTGGGGGGGTTGGGGGAGCAGACAGGGGTCTGGGGGGGGGTGGATGGGGATTGGGGGGTGCAGATGGACAGACAGGGGGCTGGGGGGGACAGACAGGGGCTGGGGGAGCGGGGGGGGTCTGGGGGGGGACAGACGGGGGCTGGGGGGGGACAGACAGACAGAGGGGGGTCAGGGGGCACAGACAGGTGTTGGGGGGGGTGCCGGGGTTCTGGGACAGTGTTTGGGGGGGCAGATGGATAGATGGGGGGGGTCTGGGGGGACAGACGGACAGAGTGGGGGGTCTGGGGGGACAGACAGGGCTTTCGGATGGGATTTGGGGGGGACGGAAGTGGGGGGACGCCCACGTGGGCCTGGGGGTGCTGGAGAGGCCACGTGGCCGGCGCCGGCGTCCCTCACCCATGGGTGCTGGCGGGGGGGTCCGGCGGGGGCTCCTCGCCCGTCTCGGGGGGCAGCTCCTCCATGGCGGGGTGCGGTGGCGGGGTGGCGGGGGGGGGGCCCTGCGCCACTTCCCTCCCCGGGCAGGAAGCGCCCGGGGACACCGACAGCCAGGCACAGCCATGTCCCGGCATGGGGGGGCCCCCCCAGGACCCCCCAATAACCCCCAGTCCTGGGGGACCCCGCGGCGGCAGGGAGGAGAGTGGGGAGGGGGTCTGGGGGTGATCCAGGGGGGGCAGGGGGTTGGGGGGGGGCTGGTACCCCCCTCCCAGGGGATGATATGGGGGGGTTGGGGAGCTGGGGGGGCGCTGGGGGAGATCTAGGGGGGTCAGGGGGTTGGGGGGGGGCTGGTAGCCCCCTCCCATGGGCTGATACAGGGGGCTGGGGGGGCGCTGGGGGTGATCCAGGGGGGTCAGGGGGTTGGGGGGGGGCTGGTAGCCCCCTCCCATGGGCTGATATGGGGGGCTGGGGGGGCGCTGGGGGAGATCTAGGGGGGTCAGGGGGTGGGGGGGGGGCTTGTACCCCCCTCCCGTGGGCTGATATGGGGGGGTTGGGGGTTTCTGGTACCCCCCTGCCTGGGTCAAATCTGGGGGGGGCAAGGGCTTGGCGGGGGGCTGGTACCCCCCTCTTTGGGGCAAATCTGGGGGGGTTGGGGGGGTCTGGTACCCCCCTGCCTGGGTCAAATCGGGGGGGGGCAAGGGCTTGGCGGGGGGCTGGTACCCCCCTCTTTGGGGCAAATCTGGGGGGGTTGGGGGGGTCTGGTACCCCCCTCCCTGGGGCAAATCGGGGGGAGCCAAGGACCTGGCGGGGGGCTGGTACCCCCCTCCCAGGGGTGGCTTTGGGGGGGTCGGGGGCCTGGGGAGGGGCAGATCCTGGTCTCCCCCTCCTGAGGCCACAGCTGGGGGGTAACCAGGGCTGGGGGGGTCCCGGTCACCCCCCCTCGGGATCTCCAAAGGGGTTGGGGGTCCAGGGGGGTCCCGGTACCCCCATTCTGGCTGCAGCCGTAGGGGACTGGGGGGATCCCCAGATCCTGGGGGCAGATCCGGGGGGTCGGAGAGCGCCAGGCCTGGGGGTCGGGGGGGTCCTGGGGGGGGAGAAGACACAGCGGGGGGGGGGGTCCCCATCAGCATCAGTGCCCCCCAAAATAAACCCCAAGGCTGGGGGGTCCCCGCACTCACCCCGCTCCACGGCGCTGTCGACGTCCCCTCCTGCCGGGAGGCACCCAAGGGGTGGGGGGGTGTGGGTGGGGGGGGGACACCCCCGTCCCTCCCCCGTGCCCCCCATGGCGTCGTCCCCCTCGGTGATGAGCAGCGGCTGCAGGGTGGCACCGTGGGGCCGGTAGACCGGCACCCGCCGGGCACCCATGGGTGCCAGCACCCGGCTCTGGAAGAGGGGGTTGGTGTGGAAGTGGGGCTCCTCCTCCTCCAGATCCTCCTCTTCCTCAGCATCTTCCTCCCGGGAGGAGGAGCCATTGTCATCTTCATCATCATCTTCCTCTTCGCTGCATTGGGGGTCCCGGTGCTCGGGTGAGGTGGTCCCATCCGTGGGCATGAACTTGGGTGAGATGGTCCCATCTGTGGGCGTGGACTTGGGTGAGACGCTCCTATCCATGGGCACGTGCTCCTGCAAGATGGTCCCATCCGTGGGCATGAACTTGGGTGAGATGGTCCCGTCCGTGGGCATGAACTTGGGTGAGATGGTCCCGTCCGTGGGCATGAATGTGGGTGAGATGGTCCCATCCATGGGCATGAACTTGGGTGAGATGGTCCCATCCGTGGGCATGAACTTGGGTGAGATGGTCCCATCCATGGGCGCAGACTTGGGCGAGATGGTCCCATCCATGGGCGCAGACTTGGGCGAGATGGTCCCATCCATAGGCGTGAACTTGGGTGAGATGGTCCCATCCATGGGCACAGACTGGGGTGAGATGGTCCCATCCGTGGGCATGGACTTGTATGAGATGGTCCCATCCTTTGGGACCTCATGCGAGATGCTCCCATCTGTGGGCACGGACTTGGATGTGTTGGTCTCATCTGTGGGCGTGGACTTGGGCGAGATGGTGCCATCTATGGGCACATGCTCCTGCAAGATGGTCTCATCCACGGGCACGGACGTGGGGGAGATGCTCCCATCCATGGACATGGACCTGGGCGAGATGCTCCCATTTGTAGGCACATGGCCACGGTGCTCGTTTGAGATGCTACCACCCATGGACACGTGCGAGATGCTCTCATATGCGAATCCCCAGCTTTGGTGCTCGTGCAAGATGCTCCCATCGACAGGCATGGACTTGGCTGAGATGGTCCCATCTGTCGGCAGATGCTCATGCAAGACGCTCCCACCTGTAGACACGTGGAAGATGGTCTCGTATGTGGAACCACGGCCTTGGTGCTCATGGTAGATGCTCTCATCCGTGGGCAGGGACTCAGGTGAGATGTTCTTATCCATGGGCATGGACATGGGCGAGATGTTCTTATCCGTGGGCATGGACATGGGTGAGATGTTCTTATCCGTGGGCATGGACATGGGTGAGATGTTCTTATCCATGGGCATGGACGTGGGTGAGATGCTCCCACCTGTGGACACGTGGAAGATGCTCTTGTATGTGGATCCACGGCCTTGGTGCTCATGGAAGATGCTCCCATCCGTGGGCAGGGACTCAGGTGAGATGCTCCCACCCATGGCCACGTGGAAGATGCTCTCACGTGTGGATCCACGGCCTTGGTGCTCACACAAGATGCTCCCATCCGTGGGCATGAACTTGGGTGACCCGCTCCCACCCGTGGGCAGGTGCTGGTGCGAGATGCTCTCCTCCGGAGACCCAGGACCACGCCGCTGGTGTGAGATGCTCGGCGCCGTGGCCGCGCTCCCGGCCGTGGCCCGGTGGTGCCAGATGTCCTGCGGCGCTCGGTCGCGGTCGCCGCCGTCCGGCTGCCCCTCGATGGCACCCTGCAGCTCCCAGACGCACAGCTGGGCTCGCATCAGGCTGGCCCAGAAGACGTCGGTGCCACCGGGTGCCACGGCGGGTGCCACGGCGGGGGGGGTCACCCCTTCGGCACCCGCCCCCGAGAAAACGATGGCGTCCTGCGCCGCCAGGACCCCGGGGAGGGGGGTGGGTGGGGGGGTGCCCGCCGGCTCCATGGCGCGGTGCCCGCCGCTACGGCTGCCTGCCCGCCGTGTGCAGGCAGCTGCCCGTCCTGCCCGGCGTCCCGGTGCCAGGTCCCATGGCCGTGGGTCAGCCCTGCGGGGGGGAGCAGGAGGGTGGTGGGTGGGGGTCCCTGCACCGGGGGAGGGAGAGGGGAGAGAGGGGGGAGGAGGGGATGGAGGGAGAGAGGAGGGAGGGAGGAGGGAGGGGGGAAGGAGGGAGGGAGGAAGGAGGGAGGGAGACGGGAGGAAGGGTAGGATGGAGGAGGGAGGGAGGGAGGGAAGGAGGGAGAAGGGAGGGAGGATGGAGGAAAGGAGGGAGGGAGAGAGGGAAGGAAGAAGGGAGGAAGAAGGGAGGGAGGGAGAAGGAGGAAAGGGAGGGAGGGAAGGATGGAGGAGGAGGGGGAGGGAGGATGGAGGGATGAAGGAAGGAGGGAGGGAGGAAGGAGGAAGAAGGGAGGGAAGGAGGGAGGGAGGGAGAAGGAGAGGGAGGAGAGAAGGGATGAAGGAGGAGGGGAGGAGGATGGAGGGAAGAGGGAGGAGGGAGGAAGGAGGGAGGAGAAGGAGGAGCAGAGAGGGAGGGAGGGAGGGAATGGAGGAGGAAGGAGGAGGGAGGGAGAGAGGAGGAAGGACGAGCAAGGAGGAGGAGAGGGGAAGGAGAAGGAGGGAGGGAGGAGGAGGGGAGGGAGAGGGAGGGAGAAGGGGAAGAGGAGGGAGAGAGAGAGGAAGGAGGGAGGGAGGGGAGGATGGAGGAGGGATGAAGGGAGGGAGGTGGGAGAGAGGGAGGGAGGGATCAGAGGAGGAAGGAGGGAGAGAGGGAGGAAGGAGGGAGGGAGAAGGGAGGGAGGGGAGGAGGGAGGGAGGAGGGGGGGAGGGAGGGGAGGAGGGGGGGAGGGATCAGAGGAGGAAGGAGGGACGGAAGGAGGAAGGAGGAGGAGGGGGAGGGAGAGCCTGGGGAGGGGGGGGAGGGAGGGAGGGGGTCAGGG
>JAJKFH010003806.1:0-12673 GCA_023333565.1 Puffinus mauretanicus | reverse complement strand
ACCAGATGTCGGAGTGACCATGGGTCGGAGTGGGAGTGTGTTCCCGGAGTAATGATGAGTCCCAATATGGGTATGATCATTCTCGTTTATTTCAAAATACTACGCTACTTTTATAAGCCAGCCACATTAACACGCGCACCTACGAATCCTCTATTGGTTACAGTCAGCAAGCACACGAATCTTAATATAGACAGATTGGTCAAAAGCAGGAGTCCACGCGAACGCTTCCTGCGCCTGCATTCCGTTACCTAATCTACTGATAGTTACATTCCTCAGCCTGTTTTCCCTATTCTGCTATCGTTTCAGAGACTCTAAAACTACAATTGCTCTTTAGCAACCCTTTGCCTTATACTATTGCTAACAAATCCTCAGTGCTTGGAATGTTCATAGGATGTCCGTTATTTAATAAAAATCCTTCCACAAATTCCCCTTTTTGTTTTTGAACAATCCAAGCCTGATTTACTACTTTCGATACAGCTTTTTTTTTTTTATACAACCAAAAGCAATACAAAAAGCATACACACAATATTAAGATGATAATCAATATACGCAAGCCTTCTTTTATCAAAGCTATCAGCCATTACGACAACTCTCTAAAAATATTCATGAGCCATTCATCTAAAATGCCATGATTTTGTGGTATCATGCTTACATGGTTTTTTAACCATTGTAATTGTTTATGTGTATACTCACCATGATCAAATAGGTTCATGCAACACATAAACTCTTCTACCCAGAAACCAGGCACGCCCACCAAACAGGTTCTGAAAGGCTCAGTTGCCATAGCAAGAAACAAAACAAAACGCAGATTGATCTGTTTTGTTTGCCCAGGTAACCCACATATTTTCCTAGGCTCTATGTGATGTATGGACATAGTCACAGGGACTACCATCACTACTACTAATGTTCCAATCACCAGGTTTCGTAATTGTTTTGCTTTACTTTCCATGCGAACTGCTTTTGACATTTTTCTTTTGTTGCAACCCATTGGTTAAAGGGTACTTTCCAGATCTCTGGCACCAGGTTATGTCATTTACACTCAACACCTAAAATAATAGACAAGCAAGCTTTTTCAGCGGTTAATCTAGTCCACTGGTTACAGCTGATCTGATATGAAAGTGTGTTAGTTATCTCATGCCCAGTAATCAACAATATTTTAGTCAAATCAATTTCTTTTGATAACAGTGATCACACCACCGATTAGCGTGATTAAGCCAAACCCACCATTTTTTCCACATTGATAACATTCACATAACACCCAGGGTTTACATCGGTGACAGTCTTTGCATCTGATTTTGCTTTTTTTCTATTTCATAAGGAGAGTTCATAATAACGTACAGTCTCAGTCGTTACAATTCCTTTGATACATCTTCCTCTTCTTGTAAGAGTGCAGGCTTCACCGCTCGGCTAGGCACCCATATTGGTCCCTTATCTGTGGAAACACACATGTATCCCCTCCCATTAAATATTACCGAAACTGGGCCCAGCCACATGCCAGTGATTGGGTCTCGATACATTACTTGTAGTTTTGGAAGCGTTGTATGAGAGTTAAACTTAAGGTTTTGGTGATGTATTATAATCGATGGCTCTTCTCTGTCTCCCATCAGACACAAATAATTTAGAGTAAATAGGACTTTATGCAGTCTCATCTGTGGGTCCTTTTCTCCCTCCTTTTGCTTTGCTAGATAGTCCTTCAATACCTGATGCGTACGTTCTACTAGGCTTTGCCCCGTCGGTGAGTTTGGGATGCCTGTAATATGCTTGACCCCCCATCTCATCAGAAAAGTTCTCAACTGCTGACTGGTGTAAGCAGGGCCATTGTCTGTTTTCAGTTGTTCTGGCACACCCAACACCGCGAAGCAAGCAAGGAGGTGCTTACACACATGATGAGCCTTCTCACCCGATAAAGCCGTGGCCCATATTACTTTAGAGAAGGTATCTATGGTGACATGTACATATTTGAGCTGCCCAAACTCAGCATTATGAGTTACATCAGTCTGCCAGAGCTCTAAAGCCTTGAGACCTTTTGGATTAACGCCCAGCCCTATTCCAGGTCCATGATTTCCACACTTGGGACAGGCCTGTATGATAGAGCGAGCTTCATTTTCTGATAACCCATATTGCCTTCTTAAACCCTTTGAGTTTTGATGAAATATTTCATGACCCTGCCTAGCTTGTAAAAATTTATCTACAGGTGGTACATGACACGCTGGACTGACAAGATTGTCCGCTATCTGATTGCCTCGTTGTCGTGGTTTAACCTGGCAGGCAGCCAAATACCACGCGAGTCGTCATTAATTTCATCTCCCACCTCTGTGCGGGACGGGAGACTCGTGCGTAAGGAGAGTGAGAAAAACCCGTGGGCTGAGATAAAGACAGCCAATAGAACAGAAAAGGAAAATAATGATGGCAATGATAGAATATACAAATGAGTGGATGCATACGTAATTGCTCAACACCCTGATCAAACTGCGAATGTACATTCCTGGAACATTACTATTCATATATACTCGAGAAGGACGCTACATGGTATGGACACCCCATTATTGCCGGGCTGGTCCATTATGTTCCTCCCATCTTGTGTGCCTAGCTCAGTCAGTAGGCATGGGAGTTGTCCTTGGACTAGGAGGGTACTTAGCACCAACTGAAAACATCAGTGTGTTATCAACATTCTCCTCATACTAAATCCAAAACACAGCACTAGGAAGAAATTTAACCCTATCCCAGCCGAAACCGGGACAGTATCCACCCCTTATTCCATACCATTTACGTTATGCTTAGGTCTCACATTTTTCAATACATTTCTATTAATCACCACTATCCTTTTTTATATATATACCTATATAATACATATACATACATATATACATATACATACATAAATATATACAAATGTTCATTGAGTTCATTTAGTCCACGACTTTGGGCTCCATCTGTCATAACAGTCTTTCAGGGCCAGAAAAATGGTGTGTGGTGTTGGGCTGTTGCATCCTGAAGACAGTTCTCATTTTGGTACATTTTGGTACTGCTGCACTTGTTCAGTTCTATCATCGTTGCACTTTGTTCAGTTTCATTGGCTATTTTCACCCAAAATCAAATCCCCTTGAGGTACACACCGGACTTCCCCATCCTTTCGCATCACCCACCAAGTGCACCCGGGTCCTTGAGCAAAAGCAATCCCACGGATGGGTTTTCCCTTGCCAGAGGCAGGAGTAACCCAGACTGTCTTCCCCAGCATATTCCTCATATGCACAACAGGGACTTTATCCCCCTCTACAGTATGTAAGAGTCTTGACTGGGCAGGGCTAGCTCGATTAACAGATCCCCTAGTGTTGACTAACCAGGCGGCTTTTGCTAAATGTGTGTCCCAATGCTTGAATGTCCCACCACCCATTGCCCTCAGTGTTGTCTTTAGCAGTCCATTGTATCGTTCAATTTTCCCAGAGGCTGGTGCATGGTAGGGGATGTGATATACCCACTCAATGCCATGCTCTTTGGCCCAGGTGTCTATGAGGGTGTTTCGGAAATGAGTCCTGTTGTCTGACTCAATTCTTTCTGGGGTGCCATGTCGCCATAGGACTTGCTTTTCAAGGCCCAGGATGGTGTTCCGGGCAGTGGCATGGGGCACAGGGTATGTTTCCAGCCATCCGGTGGTTGCTTCCACCATGGTGAGCACATAGCGCTTGCCGTGCTGGGTTTGTGGGAGTGTGATATAATCAATCTGCCAGGCCTCCCCATATTTATATTTCAACCATCGTCCTCCATACCAAAGAGGCTTTACTCGCTTGGCTTGTTTGATAGTAGCGCATGTTTCACATTCATGGATAACCTGTGCAATAGCGTCCATGGTTAAGTCCACCCCTCGATCACGAGCCCATCTATATGTTGCATCTCTTCCTTGATGGCCTGAGGCATCATGGGCCCACCAAGCTATAAATAATTCACCCTTATGTTGCCAGTCCAGATCCACCTGAGCCACTTCAATCTTAGCAGCCTGGTCCACCTGCTGGTTGTTTTGATGTTCTTCAGTGGCCCGACTCTTGGGTACGTGAGCATCTACGTGACGTACTTTTACAGTCAGGTTCTCTACTCGGGCAGCAATATCTTGCCACAATGCAGCAGCCCAGATGGGTTTACCTCTGCGCTGCCAGTTGTTCTGTTTCCACTGCTGCAACCACCCCCACAGGGCATTTGCCACCATCCATGAGTCAGTATAGAGATAAAGTACTGGCCATTTTTCTCGTTCAGCAATGTCCAAGGCCAGCTGGATGGTTTTCACCTCTGCAAACTGGCTCGATTCACCTTCTCCTTCAGCAGTTTCTGCAACTTGGCGTATAGGACTCCATACAGCAGCTTTCCACCTCCAATGCTTTCCCACAAGGCGACAGGACCCATCAGTGAACAGGGCATATTGCTTCTCGTTTTCTGGCAGTTTGTTATACAGTGGGGCCTCTTCAGCACGTGTCACCTCCTCCTCTGGGGATATTCCAAAATCTTTGCCTTCTGGCCAGTTCGTGATCACCTCCAAGATTCCTGGGCGACTGGGGTTTCCTATTCGGGCCCGTTGTGTGATCAGTGCCACCCACTTACTCCATGTAGCATCGGTTGCATGATGTGTAGAGGCGACCCTCCCTTTGAACATCCAGCCCAGCACTGGCAGTCGGGGTGCCAGGAAGAGCTGTGCTTCAGTCCCAACCACTTCCGAAGCAGCTTGAACCCCTTCATATGCTGCCAATATCTCCTTCTCAGTTGGAGTGTAGCGGGCCTCGGATCCTCTGTATCCCCGACTCCAGAACCCTAAGGGTCGACCCTCGAGTCTCCCCTGGTGCTTTCTGCCAGAGGCTCCAGGTAGGGCCATTCTCCCCGGCTGCGGTGTAGAGCACGTTCTTCACATCTTGTCCTGCCCGGACTGGCCCAAGGGCTACTGCCTGAACTATCTCCTGTTTAATTTGTTCAAAGGCTTGTTGTTGCTCAGGGCCCCATTTGAAGTCGTTCTTCTTCCTGGTCACGTGATAGAGAGGGCTTACGATCTGACTGTAATTTGGAATATGCATTCTCCAAAAACCCACAACGCCTAAGAAAGCTTGTGTTTCCCTTTTGCTAGTTGGTGGGGACATGGCTGTTATTTTGTTGATCACATCCATTGGGATCTGACGACGTCCATCTTGCCATTTTATTCCTAAAAACTGGATCTCCTGTGCAGGTCCCTTGACCTTACTTTGTTTTATGGCAAAACCGGCCTTCAGAAGGATTTGAATTATTCTCTCCCCTTTCTCGAAAACTTCTTCTGCTGTGTTGCCCCACACAATGATGTCATCAATGTATTGCAGGTGTTCTGGAGCCTCACCCTGTTCCAGTGTGGTGTGGATCAGTCCATGGCAAATGGTAGGGCTGTGTTTCCACCCCTGGGGCAGTCGGTTCCAGGTGTACTGGACGCCCCTCCAAGTGAAAGCAAACTGTGGCCTGCACTCTGCCGCCAGAGGGATTGAGAAGAACGCATTAGCAATGTCAATTGTGGTGTACCACTTGGCTGCCTTTGACTCCAGTTCGTATTGGAGTTCTAGCATGTCCGGCACGGCAGCACTCAGTGGTGGCGTGACTTCGTTCAGGCCACGGTAGTCTACTGTTAATCTCCACTCTCCATTAGACTTTCGCACTGGCCATATGGGACTGTTAAAGGGTGAGCGAGTCTTACTGATCACTCCTTGGCTCTCCAGTCGACGAATCAGCTCATGGATGGGGATCAGGGAATCTCGGTTGGTGCGGTATTGCCGCCGGTGCACTGTCGTGGTAGCGATTGGTACCTGTTGTTCTTCAACCCTCAGCAACCCCACAACAGAAGGGTCCTCTGAGAGACCAGGCAAGGTGGACAGCTGTTTAATTTCCTCTGTCTCCAGGGCAGCTATACCAAAAGCCCACCGGTACCCTTTTGGGTCTTTGAAATACCCTCTCCTGAGGTAGTCTATGCCAAGGATGCACGGAGCCTCTGGGCCAGTCACAATGGGGTGCTTCTGCCACTCATTCCCAGTCAGGCTCACTTCGGCCTCCAATACAGTTAACTCTTGGGATCCCCCTGTCACTCCAGAAATACAAATGGGTTCTGCCCCTTTATAGCTTGATGGCATCAGGGTACGCTGTGCACCAGTGTCTACGAGAGCCTTATACTCCTGTGGCTCTGATGTGCCAGGCCATCAAATCCACACAGTCCAGTAAACCTGGTTGTCCCTTTCCTCCACCTGGCCGGAGGCAGGGCCCCTCTAGTTCTGGTCATAGTATCCGCTTCTCACTTCTTGCAAATGTGAGTCAAGAATTCCTTCATTACAATCCAAAGTAAGATCAGCCCTTCTACTCTGTCTGGGGAACTGTTCACTGGAAACTGGACCGTCGTGAGACAGGTTTTTTCTGACAACTGGAGCAGCATTTTTCCTGGGAGAACCCCCTTGTGTGATTGTTTTTCCTTGCAACTCACGTACACGTGCCTCTAGGATGAAGGTAGGTTTTCCATCCCACCGCCTCATGTCCTCTCCGTGGTCACGCAGGTAAAACCACAGGGTGCCCCGTGGTGTGTACTTTCTATATCCTCTCTCTTGAGGAGAAAAACGCTGACTCCTAATGGCTGAGATACTGGTCCGTACAGGTGGAGAATAGGACCTATCGTCTTTGAGTTGCTGGACCTCTCGGGACAGTTTCTCTACAGCCGAGACAAGGGAGGAGGAGATAGTTTCTTCGAAATCCCGAAGTCTGCTAACTAAGACATCCACCGTTGGTGCTTCTTCCTCTGCCCAGGACAGTACTGCCAATGAACTGGCATACGATGCTGGTGCGCTCCGTACCAACTTCCGCCACATGGGTCGCGTGCACTGGACTTCATCTGGATCTTTGGGTGTTTGGTCATCGTCCAGGTCACTATAAACTACCTCCAGCACACCTAGTTCTCTCAGGTACTGGATACCTCTCTCCATAGTGGTCCATTTGCTTGGGCGATATATAACATCTTCCTTGAAGGGATACCTTTCCTTCACGCCTGACAGCAGTCACCTCCAGAGGCTGAGGACCTGTGTCCCTTTTCCAATTGCTTTGTCAATGCCTCCTTCCCTAGCAAGGGATCCCAGCTGTTTGGCTTCTTTCCCCTCTAATTCCAGGCTACTGGCCCCATTATCCCAGCATCGGAGCAGCCAGGTAACAATATGCTCGCCTGGACGTCGGCTGAAATCTTTCCGCATATCTCGCAGCTCACTCAGGGATAGGGATCGGGTGGTTTCCGTCTCATTTATGAGTTCTTCCTCTTCCTCCTCCTCTCCTCGTGATGGCCCTGCTCTTTCATCATCCCTTTCTAAACGACCTGACCTCCGCTTCCAAGATTTCCTCTTCTGTACAGGGGCAACGGATACCAGCAAGGGTTGGTCCTCTGGTTCAGCTGTAGTGCCTGTTGCTGGGGTTTGGGTAGATGCAGTGCTTGTCATGGGGGTTGGAGTAACTGTGGTGCCTGTTGCCGGAGCTTGAGTGGCTGCAGTGCATGTTGCAGGGGTTGGAGAAGCTGCAGTGACTGTTGCCGGGGTTTGAGTAGCCACAGGGGTTGGCGTGGGGGTTGAAGTAGCCGCAGTACCTGTCGTGGGGTTTTGAGTAGCTACCGTGTCTGTTGCCGGGGTTGATCTCCTGCTGCTTACCGCCTCTGAGACTCGCCGCTCCGACGAGGCAACGCCGTTTGCCCTCCCTCTTTTCTTATTCCTGAGGGTTGATCTCTGGACAGTATTCCTGAATAGTTGTTTAACCCTAAACAAGGCCTGAACAACATTCAGGAGACATAGTAGCAATATGAACATGCTTGTTTGAACATCCCAAGGATATTCAAAATTCTCAGGGAATATTGTGGACATCTTCGTGAAGAGGATAGAAGAAAAAGGAGTTTCTGACAATATGGAAGGGAAGATGAACAAGTGGGAGAAAGTGTCCCATCCTGTCTCCCCCTTAAATTCATTCTCTGAGGAGAAAAAAGTGCAATTACTAATAATTTCTAAGAGGTGGTTCCCGATGTACAGAAATGATGGCAGTACCGAGTACAGATACCAGATTAGACTTATGACCAATGATTTTATCACCTCATAAAACAGCAGCAAAATGATAATCTTGGCCCAGTTCCGACTGATGATAAACAGCACAAAAGGGAACACATACTGCAAGCAAGGTATTACATGACCCAACATTGAGAGCCAGCCCCACAACTTTGACAGCCAATACATCAACATTGTGACCAATCAATATAATGAATGCTTATAACAATTTTGCCTTAACACACTTTGGTCAGATCTATTGTTATCTCAACCCTTCAAGCCCCACGTTGGGTGCCAAAAAAAGGACTGTCGTGGTTTAACCTGGCAGGCAGCCAAATACCACGCAGCCGCTCACTCACTCCCCCCACCCCCAGCGGGACTGGGAGAGAATCGGAAGGGTAAGAGTGAGAAAAACTCGTGGGTTGAGATAAAGACAGTTTAATAGAACAGAAAAGGGAAAATAATGATAATAAATAATGATAGAATATACAAAATGAGTGATGCACAATGCAATTGCTCACCACCCGCGCTGACCGATAACCAAGTAGCGATCGGTACTTCCTGGATCACGCCTATCGTTCATATACTGCGCATGACGTCACATGGTATGGAATACCCCATTAGCCAGCTGGGCTGGCTGTCCTGATTATGTTCCCTCCCATCTTGTGTACCTAGCTCAGTCAGTAGGCACGGGAGCTGTCCTTGGACTAGGAGGGCACTTAGCAACAACTGAAAAACATCAGTGTGTTATCAACATTCTCCTCATACTAAATCCAAAACACAGCACTAGGAAGAAATTTAACCCTATCCCAGCCGAAACCGACACTGTCCTAAACCCAACTCCCATTGATGGCTACGGATATGAATAACACAACACGGAGCCGCTCGCTGAGAGATGGTTGATCTTAATTGAATAAACAGTTTCCCTAGCTGAGGATTATTTGTTTCCCTAATCAGTGCGTCTTGAATTCTTGGTATAAGCCCAGCTACATATAGAGAATCAGTCACCACATTCAAAGGATGATCAGGCCAGTTCCCTAATGCCCATACCACCGCCATTAATTCTAAAGTCTGTAAGGTATCTCCAGCTTGCCCTTGCAAAATCTTTTTGCACCATTGATCTGTTTCCCACCATACGCATGCAGCTTGTCTAGAGCGTTTTCCCGCATCTGTGTATACCGTCAACCCCTCGAGTATCGGGCTATCAACCACTGTAGGTTTTTCTAGCCACTGATTTTGTTTTAGAATCTGCCACAATTTCCCTTGAGGTTGCTGAGAGTGCACCTTTCCGCTAAATCCTAACAGAGATTCTTGAATGGCCAGCACGTGGCGTATCCACCATTCTAAATCTACAGCATTAACAGGAATACTGATGTCTGCTGGTTCCTGTCCTGTCAGCTCTATAATTCGCATTCTCCCTTTTCGGATTAATTCCCCTACGGCTTCAGGACGAGTTTGTATACTGAAACGTGGTTGTACCCGTAAGAAAACCCATTCCAAAATTTGAAAAAAGGAGGAATTTGGCAAGTTATCATTATTCTTGTTGTCAATGGCAGTCACGGAGTTCATTCCCTGTTGTCCCTTCATCTCCCCCTTCTTGTTTTGCCATTGACATATAACAGCAAAAGGTGATTCTTCGGTGTTACAGATAAGCAAAGAAAGTGGCAATTCAAGGATTCTTCTTGAGGTCACACGTACAATGCAGACACTCAGTCACACAAACGAGCCCGTTACACTTCTCACTCACACCACAAACTGTACCAATTAGAATAATAATCAAGCTCACATATAGCATAAATCGTTAACCGTAAACCGTTTGCCACAAGTCCACACAGATCAGTTTAAACCATAATACACGGTACCGGATTTTACAACAGATGACCATAATTATGGCAATGCCACATACAACTCCTATCACTACAGTTAGGAGACCCCAAGGGCAATCGCTCTTCAGTCATGGGCCACTGGTCAACCCAAACAGGGTCATTAGCAAGCCATGTTATGTGGAGGCAACCCCCCACTGTCCGTCCAAAATAGCATCTCGAACACTTCCTCTCCATCGGCCGGGATGGGTAGCTGCGGTAGGTCCGGAGAAACAGGGTGGCAAATTGTCTCTCAAACCGGTGGTTGACCAAGGTTCTCCTTTTTTCTGAGTCTGTGTAGTTAAGTCCTTTAGTTGTTGCACAACCTCTTTTAACAGCTGATTAATACTTTCGGTGTGGTAGCACCGGAGGAATCATTGAAGAGTGGCAAGGGCGGGGGGTAAAGAGGAGGGGCAGTGGGAGGAGGGCGGCACGTTTCCCCGTCTTGAATTAGGGGGGTGGGTGGAGCTGGCCACTCCTCCCCCTTCATGCCCGGCGGTTGCTCTTCCGCTTTTACCTCACACTGCTGCTGTGCTACAGCCCCGGCAACTTCCGGCTGCTGTGGCGTAGATGATATTGTCGGGGAAGATGGCAAACATAGACTGTCGGGCGTTTTTAAGTCCTGCTCAACTCTATCGCGCAATTCGGCAACAGTCTTACAGGTGGACCCCGTCATACCCTTCACAGCAGACAGCCCAAAAAATCGCGCAATCAGTCCCGCCTTGGATCCCATGCTCTGAGACTTTTCCGGTATGGGGTCCGGAGCCAGCATCTGAACAGCCGCACACGCCACCTCCCGTTCAGCTTTCATAGTTCTTAAAGTGTCCAGTACGTCTCCCCACAAGTCTATCACAGACTCAATCTCCTTCTCCAATTTTTGAGAGTCAATCTCCTTCTGTAATTTTTCATCACGTTCAATAAGCTTCTGCAACATTAGTTCACCCAGCTCCCGCCATTCAGGCACAGAAAACAACGTGTGAGTGTCCTTAAAAAGTCCCAAACATTGTCCTAACTCAATTAGCTTAATAAGCTGTTTCACCGTTGTCTCGATCCCTCTCTTAGAGAGTAAACCAGCGAGCAACGTAGCTGCTGCCTCATTCTCCATGATAGCAGCGCACCCTCTGGGAGGCAGTTGGCCAGACTGCACCGTTATCTATTCTATCCATTTGGACACTAGAATAGTACAACTCCCAGTCGCTTGTTTCCCACTCCCCTTCTCTCGCTGCGCTTACCGCAGTCTCGAAGAATTGTAGTCTCTGCTAGCAGACCTCTGGGTTACGAGCCCAGCATGTTTCCGCATCCTCTGCTACCAGATGTCGGAGAGACCATGGGTCGGAGTAGGAGCGCGTTCCCGGAGTAATGATGAGTCCCAATGTGGGTATGGTCATTCTCGTTTATTTCAAGATATTGTGCTACTTTTATAAGCTAGCCACACTAACACGCGCACCTACGAATCCTCTATTGGTTTACAGTCAGCAAGCACACGAATCTTAATATACACAGATTGGTCAAAAGCAGGTGTCCACGCGAACGCTTCCTGCGCCTGCATTCCGTTACCTAATCTACTGATAGTTACATTCCTCAGCCTGTTTTCCCTATTCTGCTATCGTTTCAGAGACTCTAAAACTACAATTGCTCTTTAGCAACCCTTTGCCTTATACTATTGCTAACAAATCCTCAGTGCTTGGAATGTTCATAGGATGTCCGTTATTTAATAAAAATCCTTCCACATCAAAACACTATTCGAGTACCAACAGATGTATCTTAACTACCCAGGGATGTTCAAGGTACTGACAAGTTATTTTAACAAAGGAGATGACATCATAGAGGAAGGTAGTGAGGGTGCCATTCTCTATTTCCTCCATAAAAAATCTCTCAGAGGAAGAGGTATAATTGCTAATGGTCTCCATGAGGTGGTACCCAAAATACAATAATGGCTTCATTACAAATCCCAAATACCAAATAACCCCCAATGCCAGCGTTTTAGTAACAAATCTCCCAGGCAAAACATCATTAATCACTGCAGAGCACAGCAGACTACAAAACCCAACTCCAATCTTTAACAGGTACAGTAAAAACAAGAGCATGGTGCAGAACAAATTAATATGTTAACAGATATAAATTCCTTAATATGCTCTAGTTAATCTGTTGTTATCTCAACCCTTTGCTGCCCCACGTTGAGCGCCAAAAAAGACTGTCGTGGTTTAACCCCAGCCAGCAAGTAAACCCCACGCAGCTGTTGGCTCACACATACACCACCGCTCCCCCCCCGGTGGGATGGGGGAGAGAATCGGGAAGGCACAAGTAGGAAAACTCCCGGGTTGAGATAAAAACAGTTTAATAATTGAAATAAAATGAAGTAGAACAGTAATAATAACAATGAGAACAACAACAATAACAGAATACACAAAGCAGGCAATGCACAATGCAACTGCTCACCGACCGCCGACCGCGTGTCACGAACGGGGGGCGAGGCCCCCGTCCCTGGTTTTTATACCGAGCATGATGTCACATGGTATAGAACACCCCATTGGCCAGCTGGGTCAACCACCCCGGCTGTGCTCCCCCCCGCCCCAGCTTGCCCTGCACGTGGCAGGGCATGGGAGGCCGAAAAGAGAAACCAAAAGTTTCCCCGGTGCAAGCACCACCCAGCAACAACCAAAGCATCAGTGGGCCATCAACACTCCTCTCATACCAAACCCAAAACACAGGACACCCCCAAGCTACTGGGAAGAAAGTTAACTCTGTCCCAGCCGGAAC
>JAJKFH010000169.1:0-11261 GCA_023333565.1 Puffinus mauretanicus | reverse complement strand
CCACGTCCACCTCTGTCTCCACCTCCACCTCCACCCCCACCTCCACCTCCACCCCCATCCCACCCCATCCCCGCAGATCGAGAAGCTGAAAGCGGAGCAGAACAAGCAGCCGCCGACGCCCCTCCTGAGCCGCAAATTTTTGGGGGAACCCCCGGGGGGATCAACGCCGTCACCGGGGGGGTCTGAGCGCCCCGAAAGCCGCCGGCTGGAGCCCCGCGTCGCCTACGTACGCCACGAGCTCCGTCCCGAGCGCCTACAACCCAAGCTTGACCGCGTCCAAGGACCTCCCGAGGATGGGGGGCCCGGGGGGGAGCCGCCCCCCCCTTCCACCGCCGGTGAGACCCCGGTGCCCCCCAAAACCGACGAGCCCGGGGAGGGGAGGACGGGGCTGCTGGAACGGCGCCGGGAGCGGCGAGAGCGTCGGTTGGAACGGCAGGAATCCAGCGAGCCGGAGCCGCCGCGGCACGACGGCAAGGGCGGCGGGTGAGCGCGGGGACGGGGACGCCGGTGTCACCGGCAGGCGGCCGGGACCGACGTGACAAACACCCCCTCCCCCCCCCCCTAAAATCTCCGCCGACAGCAAAGCCACGCTGGCCGACATCGTGGAGCAGCTGCAGGAGAAGGAGGCGGGTGGCCCCTTGCCAGCTTCGGTAAGTCATTGGCGTCCCCTTGGTGTCCCCTTGGTGTCCCCTTGGTGTCCCCTTGGTGTCTCCTTGGCAACTCTTAGCATCTCCTTGGTGTCCCCTTGGTGTCCCTCAGGTCCCCTTTACGCCCCTCGAGCC
Organism: Puffinus mauretanicus; assembly: GCA_023333565.1. Taxonomy (NCBI): domain Eukaryota; kingdom Metazoa; phylum Chordata; class Aves; order Procellariiformes; family Procellariidae; genus Puffinus; species Puffinus mauretanicus. The sequence continues at coordinate 10,479 of JAJKFH010000169.1, read as the reverse complement.
CCCTTGACGCCCCATGATGTCCCCATGGTGTCCCCATGTCCCCATGGTGTCCCCATGGTGTCCCCATGGTGTCCCCTTTTTGAGCCCCCTTTGGTGTCCTCTTTTGACATCCCCCTTGGTGTCCCTCTTTTGACTTCCCCTTGATGCCCCCTTGACGTCCCCATGGTGTCCCCATGGTGTCCCCATGGTGTCCCCTTTGGAGCCCCCTTTGGAAAACCTCCTGACTTCTGACGCCTTGACATCCCATGGTGTCCCCTTGGAGCCCCCTTGGTGTCCCCTTGACATCTCCCCTCGGTGTCCCCTTGGAGCCCCCTTGACGTCCCCATGGTGTCCCCATGGTGCCCCCTTGGAGCCCCCTTGGAGCCCCCTTGGAGCCCCCTTGATGTCCCCATGGTGTCCCCATGGTGTCCCCATGGTGTCCCCTTGGAGCCCCCTCGGTGTCCCCTCAGTGTCCCCTTGGGGGACACCTTAGGGGGCCACCAGGATCCCCATCCTGACACCCATCGTCCCCCCCCCAGCCCCGGGAGCGCGAGTCCCCCGCCCGCTTGCCCACCGGCCCGGAGGGGCTACCGGAGAGGACCCCGCGCCCCGACCGGCCCCGCGCCCGGGACCGCCCCAAACCTCGCCGACGCCCACGACCCAAAGACCCCGCCCAGGGGCCGGGGGAGACGCGGAGGTCGCGGTCGGCCCCGGCGCAGGGCAGCGCCCCCCCGCCCCCGCCCCCCCCCACCCACACGGTGCAGCACGAGGGCTTCCTCTTCCGCAAGCACGAGCTGGATGGACCCAACAAGAAGGCCTCCAATAGGTCGGTGGGGGACGACGGGGGGGCGGGGCAGGTGGGATGGGGGAGGCGGGGTCTGCGACGGAAGGGGGTGCAATGGGGGGTGGGGGGCCATCAGTGGAGAGGGTTCCCCATGACTTGGAGGGTCAATCATGCACCAGGGTTTGGGATGTCCATCAATGGTCAAGGCTCACCAGGGGTTGGGGGTCCACCAATGGAGAGGGTTCACCAGGGGTTGGAGGTCCATCAATGGTCAAGGCTCACCAGGGCTTGGAGGTCCATCAGTGGAGAGGGTTCACCAGGGCTTGGAGGTCCATCAATGGTCAAGGCTCACCAGCGTTTGGGGGTCCATCAATGGTCAAGGTTCACCAGGGGTTGGAGATCCATCAGTGGAGAGGGTTCCCCATGACTTGGAGGGTCAATCATGCACCAGGGTTTTGGGGTCCATCAATGGTCAAGGCTCACCAGGGTTTGGGGGTCCATCAGTGGAGAGGGTTCACCAGGGCTTGGAGGTCCATCAATGGTCAAGGCTCACCAGGGGTTGGAGGTCCATCAATGGTCAAGGTTCACCAGGGTTTGGGGGTCCATCAGTGGAGAGGGTTCACCAGGGCTTGAAGATCCATCATTAAAGAGGGTCCACCAGGGTTTGGGGATCCATCAATGGTAGAGGGTTCATCAGGGTTTGAGGTGTCCATCAATGGAGAGGGTTCCCATGACTTGGAGGGTCAATCATGCACCAGGGTTTTGGGGTCCATCAATGGTCAAGGCTCACCAGGGTTTGGGGGTCCATCAGTGGAGAGGGTTCACCAGGGCTTGGAGGTCCATCAATGGTCAAGGCTCACCAGGGGTTGGAGGTCCATCAATGGTCAAGGTTCACCAGGGTTTGGGGGTCCATCAGTGGAGAGGGTTCACCAGGGCTTGAAGATCCATCATTAAAGAGGGTCCACCAGGGTTTGGGGATCCATCAATGGTAGAGGGTTCATCAGGGTTTGAGGTGTCCATCAATGGAGAGGGTTCCCCATGACTTGGAGGGTCAATCATGCACCAGGGTTTGGGGGTCCATCAATGGTCAAGGCTCACCAGGGCTTGGAGGTCCATCAGTGGAGAGGGTTCACCAGGGCTTGGAGGGTCAATCATGCACCAGGGTTTTGGGGTCCATCAATGGTCAAGGCTCACCAGGGTTTGGGGGTCCATCAGTGGAGAGGGTTCACCAGGGCTTGGAGGTCCATCAATGGTCAAGGCTCACCAGGGGTTGGAGGTCCATCAATGGTCAAGGTTCACCAGGGTTTGGGGGTCCATCAGTGGAGAGGGCTCACCAGGGCTTGAAGGTCCATCAATGGTCAAGGCTCACCAGGGGTTGGAGGTCCATCAATGGTCAAGGTTCACCAGGGTTTGGGGGTCCATCAGTGGAGAGGGTTCACCAGGGTTTGGGGGTCCATCAGTGGAGAGGGTTCACCAGGGCTTGAAGATCCATCATTAAAGAGGGTCCACCAGGGTTTGGGGATCCATCAATGGTAGAGGGTTCATCAGGGTTTGAGGTGTCCATCAATGGAGAGGGTTCCCCATGACTTGGAGGGTCAATCATGCACCAGGGTTTGGGGTGTCCATCAATGGTCAAGGTTCACCAGGGTTTGGAGGTCCATCAGTGGAGAGGATGCACCAGGGCTTGGAGGTCCATCAATGGAGAGGGTTCACCAGGTCTACCCCCCCCCACGTCTCCCCCACCTTTGACCAGATCCTGGGTGAACCTTTACTGCGTCCTGAGCAAGGGTGACCTGGGCTTCTACAAGGACGCCAAGGGCCAAGCCACGGGCAGCACCCACGGTGGTGAACCCCTCCTCAACCTCCACCACTCCACCAGCGAGGTGGCCAACGACTACAAGAAGAAGAAGAACGTCTTCAAGCTCAAGTACGTTGGGGTGCTCATGGTGGCGGTGGGTCCCCCAAAATTCTTGGTGTTGGGTGAAGGGGGGGGATCCCCCAAATTCTTGGTGTTGGGTGGGGGTGGGTGTTGAGTGGGTTCTTCTCTTGTAGGACCAGCGATGGAAGCGAGTTCCTCCTGCAAGCCAAGGATGAGGTAGATGTTCTCCAGGGTTGGGCGTGGAGGGTTTTTTTTTTGGGGGTTGATGGGTTTTGGGGGGATCTGATGATGGTTTTGGGGTGTCCCCCCACCCCAGGAGGACATGCGGGGGTGGTTGAGGGCGCTGGCCGCCTGCGCCCAGGAACACGTCGAGGTGGCCCGGTGGAGCCAAGGTCTTCTCACCACCTCCTCCACCGACGAGGGTCTCCCCCGGCGGGAGGGCGATCGGCGCCCCAGCGCCTCGGGGAGACGGAAGTGACCCCCCCCACACACCCATTTTTGGGGACCCCCCACTCATTTTTGGGGATCCCCCACCCATTTTTGGGGACCCCCCCCATTTTTGGGGACCCTCCCACCTATTGGGGTGGTGGGACCCAGCTTGGATGTGGACCCACCCAGGGGAGGGGGATGGAGAAAGGGGGGGTGGTTTTGGGGGACCCCACCCCCACACCTTTGCACCCCATAAGTTGGGGGGCGGGGGGGCTATGTGTGGGGATGGGGGGGCAGATGATGGGGTGCCCCCCCCAAATCCTGGGTGCCCCCCCCAAATCCTGGGTGCCCCCTAATACTGGGTACCCCAAATCCTGAGTGCTCCCCAATCCTGGGTCGTCCCCCCCCCAATCCTGGGTGCCCCCCCAATCCTGGGTGCCCCCCCCAAATCCTGGGTACCCCCAAATCTTGGGTGTGCCCCCCAAAAACCAGGATGCCCCCCCAATTCCAGGTGCCTCCAAATCCTGGGGCTCCCCCCCAATCCTGGGGCTCCCCCCCCAATCCTGGGTGCCCCCCCAAATCCTTGGTACCCCCAAATCCTGACTGCCCCCCCAATCCTGGATTTGGGGGGGGGGGGCGGTGTCAGGGGAGCTGCTGGGTGGGAGGGGCCAGCCCCCCCTTTGCCCCCCTCAAATCCCCCCTCCCTCTCCTTGGGGTCCCCCCTCGGCCCCCCCTTTTCCCATGCACAAGCCATAGAGCCAGGGGGGGGTCCCCATCACCCCGGGGGGGGTCCCCAACATCCAGGGGGGTCCCATCACCCAGGGGTACCCCATTACCCGGGGGGGTCCCCAACACCTAGGGGGGGTCCCCATCACCCAGGGGTGCCCCATTACCCAGGGGGGGTCCCCAATACCCAGGGGGGGTCCCCATCACCCAGGGGTACCCCATCACATTGGGGGGGGTCCCCATCATCCAGGGGGGGTCCGCATCACCCAGGGGTACCCCATTACCCCGGGGGGGTCCCCATTACCCCGAGGGGGGTCCCCATCACCCAGGGGTACCCCACCACCTCGGGGGATCCCCAACACCCAGGGAGGGTCCCCATCACCCTCGGCTACCCCATCACCCTGGGGTACCCCAAATTTGACAGTGGGGGGGGGGGTGACAGAGCCATGGGGGGCCCCCCCCAAAGTCGGGGGGGGGGAAGGGCAGACTTTGTATATATAAAGCTTTTAACAAAATCTAGGAAAATAACCCCAAAAAATTAACACCCTCCCCCAAGCACTTGCCCCCCCACCCCAGGGACAGTGACAGATGGGGGCCCCCCAAAGTCGGGGTGGAAGGGCAGACCTGAAAGCCAAACCCAGCAACAACCTCAAATTAACACCCCCAAGCACTTCTGCCCCCCACCCCAGGGACACCCCCCCACCACCCTGGACCCCCGCCTCGGGCCCGAGCTGCTGTGACTGTGGTTGGGGTCACAAACCCCTCAGCACCCCCAGCACTCTAAAATAAAAGGAGCTGGAAGGAGTTCTCGGGGTCCCCCCCGTGGCGTGAGGGGCCTGTGGGGCACCCTGGGGGTGGCTGGGGGCTGGGGTCTGTGGCCTGGGGGTGCTGGAGGCTTGGGGCTGGGAGGTTTAAGGGGTCCCCTGGGAGGGGGCTGGGGTGGGGAACCCCTGGGGACTCCATGGGGGCGTTAAGGGGGTCCCGGAGGGTTTTGGGGGTGGGGAGGCTTTGGGGGTCTGGGGGCTTAAGGGGTCCCTGGGAAGGGGAGCCCGGGGTTCATGGGGGTTATGTGACCCTGGGGGTTTAGGGGAGGGGCCCCTTTGGGGGCCATGGGGACAAGACAGTCCCCGGGGCCGGGGGCACCGGGGAGCTGAGGGCCTGAGGGGGCCTGGGGTCTCTTGGGGGCTGGGGCGCGGGGTGCCAGGGGCTTGGGGGGTTAATGAGGGGGAGGCTGGGGGTGAGGGGGCGATGCGCTCCGTGTCCCCTTCACCAAGTGATGCCGCTGGCCCTTTAAGAAAGGGCGGGCTCGGGGCGCAAAAGCCCACCCTCTCTTCCTGACTGACATCGCGCTCGACCAATGGACGTGCAGTCTCGGCGCGGGCCGGGCGAAAACAACCGCGGCGACGGGCTGGAGGGCGGGGCCGCTTGGGCCTCTATGGACAGACCAATAGCGAGCAGCGGAGGGCGCGGCTCGTCCAATGAGAAAGCTCGGGGGCGGTGGCGCCGGGCGGAAGCGGCAGTGCCGGGCGGCCATGGCGGTGCCGGGCGGGGCGGTGCGGCCCGGGGCGGAGGTCGTGCAGCTCAACGTGGGCGGCAAGAGGCGCGTGAGCCCGGCCCCACGGGACCCCCGGGACCCCCCCGCTCCCCTCCGGTGCCCCTCGGTTCCCTCCGGTTCCCCTCAGCCTCCCTCCGCTCCCCTCCCTTCAGCCTTCCGGGTTCCCCCGGTGTCCCCCCCTCAGCCTTCCGGGTTCCCCCGGTGTCCTCCCCTCAGCCTTCCGGATCCCCCCCGGCACTTTGGGGTCCCCCCCGGTTCTGTGTCCCCCCCCCCGCCCCGGTTTCGCCCCCTCCGGGCTCTCCCGGACCCCCCCGGTCCCCCCGGATCCCCCCCAAGCCCTCAGGACCCCCCTCAGGCCACCCCTTGTGCCCCCCCCGGACCCCCCCAGACCAGCTCGGGCCCCCCCCAGCCTGATCTCCCCCCACCCCCCCAGCTCCCTTGGGTCTCCCTAGGACCCCCCCCGGGGGGTTTCTGGGGCCCCCCAAGGTTTTTCTGCTCCCCCCCCCCCGAGGTTTTTGGGGGCCCCCCAGGGTCTTCCTGCTCCCCCCTCAGCGTCTTTCTGCCCCCGCCGAGGTTTTTGGGGGGCTCCCCAGGGTCTTTCTGCCCCCCCGAGGTTTTTTTGGGGCCCCCCAGGGTCTTTCTGCCCCCCCCCAGGGTCTTCCTGCCCTCCCTGAGGTTTTTTGGGGGCCCCCCAGGGTCTTCCTCCTCCCCCCCCCGGGTCTTTCTGCCCCCCCCAGGGTCTTCCTGCCCTCCCTGAGGTTTTTTGGGGCCCCCCCAGGGTCTTTCTGTCCCCCTTGAGGTTTTTTGGGGCCCCCCAGGGTCTTCCTGCCCCCCCCCGAGGTTTTTTGGGGGCCTCCCAGGCTCTTTCTGCCCCCCCTGCGGGGGTTCTGGCCCCTCCAGAGTATTTCTCCCCCCCACCCCCAGGTCTTTCTGCCCCCTCCCCCGAGGGTTTCTGGCCCCCCCACGGGTTTTTCTGGCCCCCCCAGGGGTCTTTCAGCCCCCCCAGCCCGGCTCTGACCCTCGCCCTCTCCCCACAGATTCAGCACCTCCCGCCAGACGCTGACCTGGATCTCGGATTCCTTCTTCTCCAGGTGACACGGGGGGGGGACAGACACACGGACACCCCCCCAGGGGGGATCCCAGGGGACCCCCCCAGCCCCTAAATCCCCCCATATGTCCCCCCCCCCAGCCTCCTGAGCGGCCGCATTTCCACCTTGAAGGATGAAACGGGAGCGGTGAGTCCTTCCCGAGCCCCAGGGAGAGGTGGGGGGGGGGTTCCCCTCTTTGCGAGGAGGTGAGGGGGCCCCCCCAAATATCTCATCCTCCCCCCCCCCCAAAAAAAAAGATTTTCATCGACCGGGATCCCACCGTCTTCGCCCCCATCCTCAATTTCCTCCGGACGAAAGAACTCGACCCCCGCGGCGTCAGCATCTCCCTCCTCCTCCACGAAGCCCAATTTTACGGCATCACCCCTCTAGGTGACGTCTTTTTTTTTTTGGGGGGGGGGGGGATGTCCCCAAATATTCCCGATTTGGGGGTTCACGGCTCTGTTTTTGCCCCAAGTTCGCCGCTTGCAGCTACGGGAGGAACTGGACCGTTCGTCTTGCGGCAGCGTCCTCTTCAACGGGTACCTGCCCCCCCCAGGTAAATCCCACCCCCCCAAATACATGGAATGAAGACAAATCACCCCCCAACCCCCCCAAATTTCTCATTGTGACCCCCCCCCCCTCCACAGTTTTACCGGCCAAACGCCGTAACCGGCACAGCGTGGCGGGGCCGCAGATCGTCGCCCGTTTGCCGGCGTCGACCGACAGAGCCCCGGTGCGCCGCAGTAACACCATGCCCCCCAATTTGGGTAACGCCGGTTTATTGGGGCGCTTGTTGGAAGACCGAAACCTCGCCGCCGGTAAGGACGCTCCGACCGGGAAGTTTTTTCCGGTTCTACCGTCACGGCGTGAGTTTTTTCCATCCGGTTTTATCCCTTATAGCGAGCGAACCGGGAGCGGTGCGGATCGTCTGCGGGCATCACAACTGGATCGCGGTGGCTTACGCCCAGTTTCTCGTCTGTTATAGGTAAACTGGGAGGAACTGGGGATCCCCATCTTGTGCCGGGCGGTGTCCCCAAATCCCCCCGGGTCACCGTGTCCTCCTTGTCCCCAGGATGAAGGAGACATCGGGGTGGCAGCAGGTCTTCTCCAGCCCGCGGTTGGACTGGGTGATCGAACGGGTGGCCCTCAACGCCAAGGTGCTCGGCGGAGCTTTGGGTGACCACGACAAAATGGTGGCCGTGGCGTCCTGCAACGAGATCATCCTCTGGGCCCTGCAAGCCGACGGCAACGGCAGCGAGATCGGTGAGATCCCTCCCCATCGACTCGATCCTCCAGGATCCCTCAAAGGATCTTGGTAAGATCCGGTTTCCTCGGCATCCTCCTGGATGTCTTCTCCTCGCCCAGGCGTCTTCCACCTGGGAGTGCCGGTGGAAGCCCTCTTCTTCGTGGGGAACCAACTCATCGCCACCAGCCACACCGGCAAAATCGGCGTCTGGAACGCCGTCACCAAGCACTGGCAGGTAAGCGCGGGTGCCGCCGCCACCCGATTGTCCCCAAATTGTCCCCGAAACTCCTTTCTATCCCTCCCGCAGATCCAGGACGTCGTCCCCATCAACAGCTACGACGCCGCCGGCACCTTCCTCCTCCTCGGTTGTAACAACGGTTCCATCTACTACGTGGGTGAGCGCCGGTGACGCGGCTCTAACCGCCCCGGCCGGCGGCAACGCCGTCACCGTCCTTTTGTCCCTCCCCATCAGACGTTCAGAAGTTCCCCCTACGCATGAAGGACAACGATCTGCTGGTGACGGAGCTCTACCGCGACCCCACCGAAGACGCCGTCACCGCCCTCAGCGTCTACCTCACCCCCAAAACCAGTAAGACCTCCCGCCGCCCACCTTTGGGAAGGCTTTTCACCCCAACCGGTTTGCTACTGGGGGTGAACTGGAAAAGCTTTGGGATTATTTTGATGGGATTTGTGTCCGTAAGGTGATAGCGGGAATTGGATTGAGATCGCTTACGGCACCAGCTCCGGCGTGGTACGGGTTATCGTGCAGCACCCCGAAACCGTGGGTTCCGGTCCTCAACTCTTCCAAACCTTCACCGTACACCGCAGCCCCGTCACCAAAATCATGCTTTCGGAGAAACACCTCATCTCCGGTGAGCGCCGAGCGAGGAAAACGCCGACGGGCCACGAAATCGCCGGCGTTCGCCGCTCAAGCCGCCCTCCCTTTTCCCAGTTTGTGCCGATAACAACCACGTCCGGACCTGGACGGTGACTCGTTTCCGCGGGATGATTTCCACCCAACCCGGCTCGACGCCGTTGGCTTCCTTCAAAATCCTTTCGCTGGATGATCTCGAGGGTCCCGCCGGCTGCGGCGCCGGCACCGATATCGGTAAGAGGGCGCCGGATTTTGGGGGTAGAGACGGGACGACGGCGTAAAACGGGCGCTTGAGGGGTGGGGTTTTTTTACCGGCAGGACCCTTCGGCGAACGGGATGAGCAACAGGTCTTTATCCAAAAAGTGGTGCCGGATGCGTGCCAGGTCTTCGTCCGGCTTTCCTCCACCGGCAAAAGGTGAGCGCGACCGGATTAAAGGGAAAAAAAACAAAAATTGGGGTGCTGGGGGTCACAAAACGTCCTCCTCCCCCCCCCCCAAGGATTTGCGAGGTGCGTTCGGTCGACGCCGCGGCCATCACCGCCTTCACCGTCCACGAGTGCGAGGGTTCCAGCCGCATCGGTTCCCGGCCGCGCCGGTACCTTTTCACCGGCCACGCCAACGGCAGCGTCCAGATGTGGGACCTCACCACCGCCATGGAGATGTTGGGGAAACCCCCAGGTACCCGGTTTGGATTTTGGGGGTACCCCCCCCACCCCCACCCCCCCCCACCCCAAAAAAAAGCCGAATCCTCACCTTTCACCCCGCAGAAACCGGCGGTTTGACCGAAGACGAGCTTTTACGGCAACTGGATCAATGCGATTTGGCGTTAACCGGCCCCCCCGGCCCCCCCCGGCCCCCCAATACCAGGTAGGGCGGCGCCACAGCCCCCCCTTTTTTTACCCTTCCCAGGTTTTTAGGGGGTTCCCCACCGTACCCCCACCCTCTCCCCACCTTGTTTTTCTCCGCAGCCTCCGGTCGCAGGGGCCCAACCGGGGGGATACGTCGAGCCCTTCCCCCCCCACGCCGAAACTTTGCGGGGAACCCCTCGGCGGCCCCCCCCAACCCCGTTATCGGGGGGCAGAGGGGGATCCCCCCTTTTCTGGGGGTCCCCGAGGCGGGGGCAGCTTCGTGGAGCGCTGCCAGGAGCTGGCCCAGCGCCTCGGCCCCCCCGACCACCCCGAAACCCCTCGTTTTGGGGGGAAAAGCAAAACCCTCCGACCCACCCCCCCCCGTCGACCCCCCAATTCCGCACCCCCTCCTACGGCCCCCCCCAGGACTCTGCCCCCCCCCGGCCCCCCCCCAACCGCCGATGCTCTCCCCATCGTCCCGCTGGTGACCCCCAAATCCCGGCTCAACGAGACGTCGTTTTGAGGGGGGGCAGGACCCCCCCCCCCCACACTGTGCCTTCATTTTTGGGGGGGCACCGCTGCCCCCCCCCACCCTCTGTGCCCCCCCCCCAGACTGGGGGAGGGTTTTTTTTTTGGGGGGGGATGCAGAGGAAGGGCCTGCCCCCCCCCCAAAAGCGCTGTGGGTTTTGGGGTTCCCCCCCATACACCCCCTTTCCCCTCTGTTTCGTGCCCTGTGGTTTTTTTGGGGGGTCCCTCCCACCCCCAGCGGCGTCCCGTGGAAGGGCGGGGTTGCTCCCCTGTGCCCCCTATAGCACAGACCCCCTATAGCTGACCCCCCCCTTGCCCCCCAGAGCCCCTATAGCTGGTCCCCTATTGCTCAAGCCCTTTTGTGCCCCCCCATAGCTCAGCCCCCCTATAGCTCAGCCCCCTGTGCCCCCCTATAGCTCAGACCCCCTATAGCTCAGCCCCCTGTGCCCCCTATAGCCCAGCCCCCCTATAGCTCAGCCCCCCCATAGTTCAGCCCCCTGTGCCCCCTATAGCCCAGCCCCCCTATAGCTCAGCCCCCCACAGT
>JAJKFH010000965.1:0-20746 GCA_023333565.1 Puffinus mauretanicus | reverse complement strand
AAGTCAGAATGCCTAAGCGTACTATAGGATTGAAGGCAGGATTTCTCTCGTGCTAATGACCGGCAATAGCTAATATTAAAGAAATGAAAATTGGGCATAAAACCCACCTGTGTCTGGAAAGTCAACCTCAAAATAATTTAAAAAAGCTTTCTTTTTTCTTAAAAGAGAAAGAAATCTTTTCATAACTTACTAAAAATGCTAGTGTAAATTGCCTGTTAAAGCACAGTTTAAAAATGCGCCCGTTTCTCCATCCAGCCCCGTTCCCAGCAGCCAGCACAGTGTGTCCCTGTGTCCTGATGTGGCAAGCAGTCCCAGCTCTCACTAAAGCCCAGTCAACAGGGATGAGGTTTAAGAAAACTTCATGGCAGGAATAAGCTATTTTCACTACCAAATACGGGAAACTTTGAAAAGTTCATCCAAAGTTACACGGGAAGTCCAGCTACACCACAGATTTTCCTCAGGGGTTGCCGCTTGCAGCGGGGAAAGGCATACCTGTGGGGTTCGGCCTTCACCCGTCACGCCTGCCGCGTGCACACATCTTCAGGCCTCGCTATGAAAGAGCTGCGTGTTGTGCCATGGGTCTGGGTTTTCTCCGAACAGTGTGAAGGCAGCTCTGCAGCAGGTTAAAACTCCCCAAGGTAGTTTACCAAGGACACCACTCTTGAAGCAAAGTAAATTGCCTAAGAGGAGCTCCTTGCTGCTATGTCTGTTTTAGGTACCTAAGTATCTAGTTTGAAAGCTTGATAACTCTTCAGTGTGTGACAGGTGTATTGCAGGTTTCTTCCCCTTAGTGAGTTTACAGTCTGAACTGATACATGTAGAAGGTAGTTGAGAACAAATCGGAGGAATCTTGTGTCCTGTGAATTGGCTTTCTTTCCATTTGCTTGGATGGATATTTTCTGTTCTATCCTTCCATAGGCAGTGTGTCTGAGGTGATGGAGGGAGGAGAGGAAAGCAGTGCTTACTGCACCTCTCTGTTATTCACAGTAGTGATTTTTCTTATGATTTATGAAAACATTGACTCTATAATCACAAACGATCTTCTGTATTGTAACAGGAGAGTAATTCTTTGCATACAGTCATACTTGTGTAAGAAATGCCACGTGGACAGGTTTTGCCTGGATTTTAATACTTTATCGTTATAATTTCAATTTTGACAGGAAAAAAATATAAAGAAATCAGTTCATTTTACAGGACTATCACTCCTGAAACCTTTGTACTCAATTCCCTTTTCTCTCAGAGTAGCAAAGATCTGAAAAGATTGTACTAAAGATAACTTTCTTAAAATTGGTATTAAGAAAGAATAGCACCAAGCTCATTATCTTGGGACGAGGAGGAATAATTTTTGTCTGGTGTTTGGCTCCTTTACTCTTTGACATAGAGAGATACACAGCTTGACATTCTTTGGAGTGACGTAAGAGCCTTTGGTTAATCTGACCTGTATAAATCTTCTATTTTGTACAAGGCAGCAGCCTTGAAATAACTGCAAAAGTATTCATGTGATACTATGCTGTCCCTTAGAGAAGGGATCTGATGGGAGGCAGGGGCAGGTTATCTGGCACAACAAAACAGATGCGAGTTGTTAAATGCCATTCCCAAAGGAGCTGATAAAGTGTTAGTGTAATAAAAGGGCAAACACTTGATTTTTCAGAAAATCTTGTCATATTAAAAAAGCACATAATTTTTTTCCAGTTTAGATTATGAAAATTATTCTTTTTTAATAGATGTCTAAAAATGTCTGTTTTAATAACATGGTTTCACCCCAGTAAGAATATAATCCCTGTAAATAATAAATCTGTGCTTTCAGAATCTTGCATATAACCAAATTAATCGCAAGTTTGAAACGTATTAATATTCATCGGAAATTAGGAGAGTTATAGCACAGTATGTTTTTACATCCCCTGCATCAAGTATTTAATCTATTTTTAAAAAAATGCTCATATTCCCTCAATCCTTGGAGAAGTCCGCACGTTAGCAAACAGGGAATCACAGAAGATAAATATCCAGGGAACAAAACTGAACTTTTCCTTGTGGGATCTGTAGGCAGCATTATTATTCAGATCAGCTAGCAGGCCTCTCTGGACTTTCTAATGCTGCATTCTCACTCCTCAGCTAAATGAAATTGGCCTCTCCTAAGTCACTAATGACTTCTCTTGGTTTACTTGTAAGGTGTCTTCTCCATGCTTATCTTCTCTCCTTCACTTTTCTATAAATAATAGACTGCTTTCTGACGCAGAAGTTGCTCGGACACAACAGTGTCCACAATACACTGTATTCGAGCAATATACTAGCTGTGAATTACAGTGCCATGTTTCAGTCTTTCATCAACATCTTTCTGAATTTTGTTGTTTATGAATAGTTTAAACAGCTTTTCTGGTACTTGGTCTCCATTGCTCCTTTTCTATCCCAGTCCTCTTTTTCTCTCAGAAGATCATATTTGGAATGTCTGCTGTGTTTTTTCTCCTTTTTTCCATTGCTGTACGTACCCTGCACAGTCAATGAGCTCTACGCCAGTTCGTGGGTCTCACAATTTGTGTGAATAAAACTAACAGAGTTCTAGCTTTAAATGTCAGATCGTAAAGCAAAACAGTGGTAATTAATAGAGCTGAGGCCTGCAAGAAAAGGGAGTTTTTAACATCCAATTTAATTTATCAGATATGTCTAACCTTGCATTTCTGAGAATGTCATCTGAGAATAATGCTCATCTAAACTAGAATTTGAACAAAAGTTAACAATCAATCGAATTAAGTGGCACAAATTCAAAGAGAAGATCTTATCCTTTGCAAAAGATATGAGAGTGTTGCCCTTGATTGTCTTTGAAAAACATTCAACATTCATAATGATAAGGACTTGTTAGGAACTCAGGATCTAAATTTCTGAATTTCTGAGTTATATTTGGCCCCCTTCTGTAAAATCTATTGAAGTAAAGTACCAAAAAACCTGAAGACACTGAAGACTTAGGAATAGTTTTGTATTTGTCACCTATTTCTGTGGCTTAGGTTTGTCTTTATTGAAAGCTGACACGAACACAATCTTAGACTTCATGGACTTAGAAGAAAACAAGGTTCTGTGAGATCTTTCAAGTGTAATTACTGTAGAGGCAAGTCCTGACACTATGGATAGGAGTTGCACCCTGTTTATGCTTTGGGATTTAGAGCTAAATAATAACTGCTTTCTGTCCCATGTCTTTTCGGGAGCTAATGATACGGGTTGTCTGTTTTGATGAACCACCATTATCAACCTGTTCAGTCTGGTGTGGTGGTTTTTTTTTTTTTAAAAAAAAGCTCTTTCTTCATATTAATTTTGATTGTAGGTTCTCATATAGCTGTGAAGTCTAATATTTACAAGGAATGCTTTTTCAACACAGGACAGCAGGTGTCAGATTGACTTAGGGGTTGTTCTTTACTAAATTTCCTTTGGGCTCTCCTTTAAGTGAGATAGATGTGGGTTGTTTCAAATGGTATTAGATCTTCATAAATCATATTCCACCTTTTTTCCTTGTCAAAAGCAACATGCTCTCACTTGTCAATGGGAAATTCCCACTTTTGAGTTAGACTTTACCCTTGAGAGAGAGCGAGCGTACTTCTAGCAAGAAAGAAGTGCAGGTATGGCTGCAATATGCGATGCAGGAGTAAACACTGAGAGTTTTACAATAGACTTACTTACCTTTTTGTGCAAAGTATATGACTGGTATTTACATCTCTTTAAATCATCACCACAAGAATATTTGCTGATACCTTTGATTTATCATAGGATACCTCCAGGTATTTTGTCTAGTTTCATCTTTTCGTTCAATCTCAAAATCTTGCTGAATTTGGAAAGTCTGTAGTTTATTTCACCCTCTAGAAACACAAGATATGACACATTGCTTTGCAAGTGGATGAATGTATTCATTGCAGACAACAAGTACTGATCAGAAGTGATGCTATATAGTATATTAGATGCTGGAGGACCAGACATCAGCATGATTTTCCTCTTATTGATGCTATAGGTAAAAGAAGGCACTGTATACATAACTTGAGAGGATGATTTCCAAGGATCATTTCACAGTCCTTGTTGTGGGAGTGGATGGAACATAATTTCAGTATGTGAAAAGAAGAAGGTGCTTGAGAGAATCTCAGTCGTTATGGGGAGAACTGTAAATTTGGAGAAACCCCCAGGGGATGACTAGGTTATACCAATGGCCTTGGAGCATTTGACTGTCAAAGGAGGAAAGGAATGTTAGAAATGTTTCACGTCAGTGTTTGCACATTTGCTTCTGCTTGTTAACATGCAGATAGTAATGCCTTCCTACTCCAGGATGTTTTTTTAATGCGGCTATGACTTGCTAGTGGTAGTACAATTCTCTGATCACGAAATATACTAATATATATGAAAATGTTCGGTGAAATTCAGGCACCTGAATTGCCAAGGGGGCAATTGTTTTTTATTTTTTCAGTGTGGCCATGATTTCGCTCACGCTTTATTAAAAAGAAAATAGTTTCAAAAGAAACACAGAGTATGATGACAGCTAAGGCGTTATACCTTTATATAAAATACTCCTCTATTTTCTAAATGAGAAAGTTGGCGCTTTGTATCACACGTTGATTTACAGGTACTTTAACTGTCGCCTGATCACCCCAGTAAATTTCAGAGGAAAATTGATAGAAATGTGTAGATCAATTATTTATGAATAAAAAGCATATGACTTTATTCTTTAAAATGTAAATCTTGTTTATGTTTTTCCCCTTGAGATTGCAAAGGGTAGAATGTTGAGTCAAGTGGAAAAGATTACTCTTTTTTTTTTTTTTCTAGAAAATTCTTTAGAAGCTATTAATTGGCAAAATCATAAGGGCATTAGTGTCTAAGTATTTGAGCTAAATAATGTCATGGAAACTGCAAAGTTCATTTGGTAACTGATTTTCAGTCTTGCAGAACTGCAATAAATAACTTTACACGTAATGTTTTTAACAAGCAGGAGAGTTTTAAGTATGGCTTTTTCCTTTAAGTTTATGGGTATACAGTTTTACCTATGGGCATACAGTTTTAATGAACACATCAATTAATTCTGGATATCTACAATGATTTCTTTTTTGAAAACGTACAAATGGTCAACAAATGAAATATCAATTTCATAAATTAAAATGAAGATGCTCTGTAGACTTATCCAGCACTCATTAAATTTAGGATAATTCCTCTGTATTCTTTGGAGAGTGTTCAGGATGATCGCTATTTCTCAAATGACCATTTTGATTAACAAAGAAATAAAATTGCGTTCAATGTTTAGACAGTTATTGCAAAGGGATTTCAGCTACTAATGTCTGTGACTGGGCTGGAAAAAAAAGAGGGTTTTAAAAAGGTTTTCTGATGTTTTTTCTCACCTAGTTGATATCCTTAAGGGCTAGACATAAAATAGGATTTATGTGAAAAGTGGAGACCAGAATTATAAACCTTAACAGCACCACTTAGTTGCCACTCAACATGCTACCTATCCTTTTTGTTTAAGATCTTCCCATGTAGAGTTGTGTCTGGGCAAATGATCTAATTAGATGACTTATATAAATACTATTATGTGTCTACCATTAATACTAATAGCAATCTTTTAAAAGAAAAGTGCCAGTCTGTTCAGCTCTTCAAAAGAGAGGGTATGGATACCACTTTTCTACTGTTGCAGCTATCGCCAAGCAGGTGATAAGTTACTAATTACTAAGTTCTAATGCAGCTCTTAGTAAAACATCTAATAGGTCAAATCTAAGATTTATTCCTATCTTCAGTAAAGTGACTTTTGGTAAGAGTAAGCTCTCATCTCTGAACCTTTGTCTCCATTTTGAAGGGTTTCTGCTCTCTTGTGTTGCATAGGATGCCTGTGTGCCTAACAGGGATATGGGCTGATCCTAGAGGGCAGGAAATCGGAAGCTTTGGTCTCTCAGTGCTAAAACTCTTTTATTAGATCTGGCTCTAGAAGCTAACCGTAACTAACATTATTAAACATATTAAACTTGGTGAGCTTTTTGAACAAAAATGTATAGATATTTCTGTTCAGCTTGAATCAAATGATTTCTTAGACAGGTTCCATAATGAAGGGTCTGAAAAGCTGAGTATGCTTTGTAATGCATTATTCCCATGTTGCTTGTTAACAGAGATATCTTTATTTAACTTTGCTCGTTGACTAGTCACATTTACCATGAAACATCTTGATCGTTATCTTGCAGTCCCAAAGCCAAATAAATAGCATGGTTCAATTTGGCTTGTAGCTGCATTCACTTAGAATTGAATATACTTGAATGTAAATGTCTGATCTGAAAAGCAGTGTGGTTCTGTTTAGAACCCAAAGCAAACAGTGGAAAAATAATAGCCAGTCACCTAATGGTTTTCTTAGCTCTGGTGGACAAAGAAGGGCTATGATTATATCCCCACTTACAGTGAATTGTAGTAATAAATCCTGCTTGATTGCTGTGCCATCATGTCTAATAGTGGGCTAGTTTTGTTTGACCATCACAACAGATGTATTTCCTCCACTTAGTTATAAAAATAAGACAATACAGGTCAGTTCAGGAGGAAGTGCTTTGTATGGAATGAACACAGGCCTGGTTGTGGGAATAATCAGAAAAGGCTTTCAAAACTGGAATAATTCATGAAGAGAAGGTGATAGAGTAGTTCCTTCATTTTAATTAGTAGGTAAAAGCTATATAGTGACAAGATGTAATTTTGTATGTTTGAGTTGGCTGTGTTTTATTTTTGCTTTCCTTTCCCCAGACCTTTCCATTGAACACTGTGTATCATTTTATATGTTCTTATCTCTCCAATACTGCCATCAGGTGCAAAATCCCTCAGAAAGACTTTAATATTTCTAAAACCAATTAGGATTTTGTTCTTGAGGCATTTGTGCTGTATTCCAGGGAGCAGAGCAGTAATACACTACTCAGTTTGACTGCAAGTATTGTCTGCCACTAGCGATTTAACTAGACTTCTTTTTCAGCCAAAACGTAAAGACATGCTTTTCTGTTGGATCGATAACATATATTTTTAATATTTTTGGTTTCATGTTGAGTTGGCTCCAATTTACTTGATTAACATGACAACTTACAATTCATGACAAGGTGAAAACAGGTTTGGCAAACTAAACGGTTCCTGTTAAGTGCACTTTGTGCTCTTCCTTTCCTTTAGTTGTGTGCCTGGATATGCTTTTTTCTTGATAATGTCAGTACTGTTGCATGAACATGTAAACTATGATTAACGATATGCTTTCTGCTCATGTATCAGAGCCATGACAGGACCCCTCTGCTAAATCTTGCTGGGGTAACTGCCCCAGTTCACCTAGGATATTATTAACTCTCGGCATCCGCCATTTCTTGGTGGTAACTACCTCCCTAATAAAGATTGGAAAACAAATCGTGTGTCTCAAGTGTCACTTATAGGCCTGATATTCTAGTGCAAAATCACCTGTGTCAGCACTTTAAGCTAATATGCCAGGCTGTGACTAGGGACTGCTGAGTTGTGGACAGACATCCTGTTCAGCAGTCCTGCATAGATTTCATGGGGGACTGCTGTTTAAACCCCCAGAAATACCAGGTATATGAACTATCACCAAAGTAAATAATACCACTTGATATAACCAGTTGATAGTAAGAAACACTACTGAAATTTTTAGTATGACTATAAAGAAGTAGGAAATAAATGAAAATGAAGTAGAAAATTATCAGATTCAAATTACAGATTTTTTTGAGAAAGTGGCTATTTGTTGCTGCAATGCAAGATAAAGGAAATTATTTGTTATAAATATTTGTTATAAATTATTCAGTGCAGTTTCCTTTTTATAATTTGTGGACCCAAAGCTTGCTTCTAATAAAATAAGTCGTTGCATGCTCTGCTGTTTCCTTGGAAGAAAAATCAGACTGGGTGTTCTAATTGTGTCTTGACATGTCACAAGGTAATGCTGAATCAGTTAGGAGTTTGAGGTTGTTGTACCTGGACATTTTCCTTATAATTCACTCCCCCAAAAAGCTGAAAAGCTTTTAAACTTAGATTGTTTTAATAGAGATGATACAAAATGATCAGCTCAGAATGCACAGGGAAAGCGAACTGTTCTCCCCATAACTGCTGTGTCTTTCCAGGTGAGTCCTTCGTTCCAGGTTTGAGTTCCGTGAACTTGGTGAATTTCTGAGTTATGGCAAACTCTGCTTCATCCCCTCTGGTCTTTAGCAAGGTATTTCCATCACTTTTAAGGCTTGAATGCTACTTGCAGGCTTCCTGGCCCTGCTGTGACTGTCTCCTTTCATTTCTCTGCCAACTGTTTGTGGAAGACTATGGACTGATCTCGCTCAGAACAGTCTCTGTGTCTTTTCAGGGAACTGCCTTGACCCAGTTGTGTTTAAAAAAATGTGACATACAAACTGAGAGCACACAAAATCAATTAGAGTCCATGCTTCTAATTCTGCGATAATTTCACTTTTAGTATATCACCAATAAAATTGATGCTTTCTTTATCCTACTTGGAGTTAAAAATGAAAATTTGAGACAGAAGTGATATCAGCTTGTCAGAAAGTGTGTGATATTTTGATACTTCTCAGCACGCAAAGTTTCAGAAGGGGTCTTTGGATAGATCAAGTGATTCCTTCTTTCTCAAAGAGATTTTGAAAAAATAAAATTGCTGCCCTTCAGAGCTTTTTCCAAAGTTGCTCCCTATTCTTTATGTCTTCCTAACAAATTTTAATCTCTTTCAAGGTATTCATCTCATTTGGTGTCCCCTAGGATACTGAAACATTCCCTCTCAATTTGATGTGAGGAAGCACCTAAATCACTAGCTATTGCAAGCCTGCCAAGTCTAATTTAATTTTTGTTCTGTTTAATTTATTAATTCCCAAGAAGGAAACCATAATACAAAGAACCAGCCAGGGCTGCAGTTAGGTAATAGAGAACCAGAAGTGAAAGAAAAACAGTATGAGCTATTCTTTTATTGTGATGAGACAAATCATTTCATCTATTTTCTGACATAAAAGACAAGAAAGGAAAAGGAGAGTCTAACAAATAACACAAAGAGGAGAAAGAGCAGAATGGAGTGAAAATTTTCCAAATGTCAGAGGAAATTAAATAGTGAACTTTAAAGGAAGCAGTGCCCATTTTGCTCCATAGAGCCTTCTCAAAGCTGTCATGTTGGGAAAAATGGAAAAGCTCAGAAATGCTTTTTAAACCTGTTTGTGTTAAAGTTTGAATTTCTTAGACCTGTTGGCAGCAGGTGTCTTCTTTTCTTAATATTCATTATTCATGTAACCTCACAATGCATTTCAGTTTATAAATGAAGAGGTATATAAGCCCTTCTCCACTGCATTAAATAGATGAAATATATTACTGTCTTTGAGCTCGTAATGCCATAGCTGTAGCTTGAAAGTTATTTGCCTGCTACAGCTGATAGACATATGAGTTGCAAATAAGTTTTATTTTGATGAATATACAGATGAACAGAGTTCTTCCTCATATTTTACTGGATTGTAATGTACTTTCTTATATTATTCTGAAATACTAGGTCTCTTCTTCAAATCTCAAACAAATAAGTCAAATAGAAATATGTTTCATTTTCTCTCAACATCATTTTCCACTTAAAGTAATGTGTACAGGCCTAACCCTGTTGGTTACTGAGAGATTCAGATCACACTAGGCTAGATCTTGAGGTCCTTGATCTTTGTTCAAACCAGGTCCCACTGACTTCAGTGCAAAACCTGCATGAGCCAGGCCTGAGGTAAAATTGAACTCCCGATCCTGTTTCACTGAAAGCAGTACAAAGTTTTTGTCATTCATCTCAGTGGGAGCTGAAGCAGGACTAAATTGTAACCTTAGAATTTTACCCATTAACATCAATGGGATTGGAAGGTACAACAACTTGCAATATCTGTTATTAAAAAATAGAACCAAACCAGTAAGTCATTTCGCAGTGTGAAGTGCTGCATTTTAAAGGGGCAAACTCCTCCTGGACCTCAGCTGCTGTAATTCACATGCTGAGAGATCGCTACATGAATAAGGATAGCTCAAAAGATAAAAGGTTGAAGGATTAAATTCCTAAACCATTACCAGAGGAGTTTTATTTATATATTTATGTCTCCAGTCTGATAATGAATACTAATAGGGGGAAAAAAGTGGATGCAGTCTTTTAAATATATTCAGTTCTTGGCAATTCCTGTTGCCTTTGAGCAAGGGGACACGGAGCATCTTCCTGAACCCTGAGTTTTGCATAGTTAGGTTTATATAACCTTCTCCATGAGACGTATTCTGAGAGCTCCTGCAGTCACTCTGAGTACTGGGCTAGTCCTATTTAACCTTGTCTCCTACTAATTTGCATGGGAGTTTGGTAACATAAGGAACAGACTTCTTGTATAAGCCCAAAGACTTCAGTGAGAATAATAGATTAAAAGAGAGCTTGAGCAAACTGTGCTATCAGAATAGGCATAAGAAGTTATTGTGCTGTTTCGTGATGAGTTTATGCTAATCTAAAGTTGTGCTAGATATTTTTCTCTAGCTATGTGTTCTTGCTGCCTACATGAGCAATTTTGAGGTGACATGTTGAGTCAGGTTGGCTCGTTGAGCCATATGGACCCTGACACTACTAAAAATATGACTAATTTTCATCCACTTTTCATCCACAGACTTTTTCCTTTCATTGGACAAATACTTGTATTGTTAAGAGAGGTGTCAGAGACATGGTACATTGGTCCACTCTTTTTCTGCTACTTGAAAATGAACAAACATAGACAAAGCTTCCAATCCGTCAGTTGAATTTTCACTGTTTGTTCCTTTCCTATAAAAAACTCAGCAGAACATATAGTGATCTTTAACTCTCCCCAAACACAAGCTTCACATTTAATTTCCTATTATCTTTCCATTGCTGAATTTGTACAATACTTGTATGTCTCTGGGCACACTGCATGGAACTGCAGAGCAATCAAACGTTGCATTCATATTCACTATGGATCCAGTGACTGACGCTCTGCATATGGACTTGAGATTATTATATAGAGGTACTCAAACTTGTTATAGCTTGGTTTATTCAGAAATGTAAGTCCAATTCTTCAGAACTGCTGAATGTCATGAAACAGCTCAGTAGGTGCAGTCTGTGGGCTGCTTAGTCTCAAACTGGGATGCCAGAGCACAGCCAGAGATTCAAGTACTGAACAGGTGAAGATTCAGTGAACCCTTGAACACGCAATAACATTGATTTCATATGTACCAACCTTTGTCTTGTAGGTTTATTCCAATGAGCGAAATTGCCTGTGTTCCTGTGGTTGCAAGATGTGAGTCTTTAAATGGGACAATTTTCTATGAGAATATGCAGTTGTGATTAATGACTACTTAGAGATTTTTTTATGGTTCTTCTAAAGATATTTATTAGGCGAGGTTAGACTTGCTTATCATTTCAGTGCAAAATCTGAATTCTGAAATGCTAAAAGACTCCTGAAAGTGGCTGGAACAGAAATACACATATTGCAAGGGGTAATGAAATAATAATAATAATATAAAAGACTGTAGTTAAACAATTCTTTATTTTAAGCCCAGCAAATTAGGGATTTTGAGACTTTATTTTGAGAAAACTGAAACTGTGTTTAATTTTAAGCTACTTCAAATAGCCCTAACTCTCTCAGAGCTTGCTAGACCATGCTCCTTTTGAACCCTGAGACTGCTAAGCATTGCTGCTGGTAGGCTGTTGCAGAACTGAATATATCTGAGTGCTTGAACTTTCCAGACAGGAGGCAAGCTTCTGTTGGAATTAATACAAATAATTGTATTCCTATAGAAATTTCCATTGCATTAAAACAATACTGATTTTCAGTTCTGATTTTGAGACTGCTGAAATGACACCGCTGCTAGCTGAAGTTACTATGGTATGCACAAGTCTTGCTCCTGAGCTACATTGGAGTCTGGTTTTAACACATTTTCTTTACATGGTGTGATTGCACCATTTCAACCAGAGTAATACTTTTTCCCCACTCAGAACGAGTTACATGGTTTCCCTGAATTAGAACTGGAAGTGACACTGTCATCTCACAAGTTCACTTTGTTCAGTGATAATTAGGGGATTGTAAAGTAGGTGGTATTATTCTGTGTGCAAGATTAAGATTTCAGTGGAAAGAGTTGCAAGGCTGTTCAGTAAGGTGTGATACAGAGTGCATTTTATAATAAAATTCCGCTTATAATAGCTTTCATGAGTATCTTTTGTAAAAGTTAATAACTTTTTAAAATGCATCTTCCAAACAATTTTACAGAAATATTAGAAATATTTTAGTCTTTTTTTTTTTATTACCAAAACCACAAGTTACAAGTGTTTTTTATCAAATGACACGTTTTCTATCTTGTTGTAAAATACACAAGCAATTGTTATCAAATCACATGATTCAGTTAGCAGTGGTTACACTCAGAATTGTTAGATTCCATATTTGTGTATGGTATTCAGCCTCGAGGCGAAAATTGAACAGAAACACGTGGGTTCTGATGATGAATTTTTATGATTCAGAAAACAATGTCAGAGTTGTCTATAAGGACATGACACTCTACTGCAGCATGAGTGACATCTGTTGAGCTAGAGTACAAGTGACGTCTTTGATTTTATAAATCTTTTGCATCTCAAAAAAAAGAGGCCAAGGGTGGAACTGGTAAGGGTGCTAATTTATTCATGGTGATGAAGGGGAAGTTAAAGCGTAAATAGATATGAATGTGACGTTCCCTTGTAGTGCCATTTTGGATTGATTAGAGGAATTTAAGGATCTCTGTATTTTCTGGTTGTATGGTGTTTTTTTTTTTTTTTAAATGAACCCTTTATTTTAAAACTGTTGTTTTATGTTGGTCTATAGCCTTTCTAGCAGCCTTTAAAAATACGGGGTTTTATTTTTTACAGACAGTTTCTATAATCGGAAGAGTTGAAGCAACAAAGTAAACTGCTAAACCTCGTTCATAACACTGTGAAGAAAAAATAATTAGCTCTTGGTTAGAAGACAGAAGAAGATTAATTAGTTTGTGAAGTCATGATTTTGGAGAACAAATTACCATGGAGAGTGAGTTTGCAACCATTCAGTTCAGGAAGACACAGCTTACATATTGTGCCTGTGAAACCTAGTAAATAAATGTGTCGTTTTAGGTATCTCAAAATAGGCAGAGAACTCAATGACCCATAGTCAGCACAGATATCATCTGTCTGCTGTGAAGTGATTCTGCTTTCAAAGGCACAATACAAGTCTCATTAGAAGCTTCTGTTTGCATCAGAATTGTGTAAGGGCATGTGCAGAGGGTGGAGAACTTTGTTGGAGCTCATGGCTGGTGTTCCACAGGCTTTTGCAATGAATCTTTTGATCAGGGCTAGGAATTGCTACTGCTGTATCAAAGCAAACAAAAATAGTATTTATCCTTCACCAGAAAAATTAGAAAGTGTCTGATGGAATATTAAAAATGAAATTAAATTTTTATGCAAGACCTTTTAGAAATTTTGTTTATCAGCAATAAAATAAACATGAACTAAAGGACTCCAGGAGTAAAGAATGATTCTAAGATGTAGAATTTTAGCTAGGCCGTGCTGTCCTGACTAGAGGAGCTAATGTTATGATACAGCTAATCCAGGGCACAGGCTGAACTGGATTTATTGAACTCTAGGTGGCTGGCATTTGTTTAGTCAGCTTGCTTCCTTTTTGACTCATTAGCTCTTTAGCTTGGCCTGTATTTAAAAGGAAACCACTATTTTTTTTTTTATTCTTTTTTTAAGTTTTTCACGAACATCTTATTTTTTCGGAGGGAGGGAATGAGATATTTCCTTCCACCTCCAAATACAGAGCTCCTTGGATAGCCACCTCTCAATTTAATTTTTCAAAATGGTATTGATTTTGTCTGTGTGCCAGGTTTCTTGCCAGTTATCACTTCAGATACTGATGTCCCTTGGTAGAGAACAGGCAGTAATGTCAGGAACAGAAAGAGACAGAGGCAGTAACAAAGGCACCCTGAAACAAGGGGTTCCTTTGATAGAATAAGCTAAACACCTGAAACAAAAATCTAACATCTCTTCTCTTTGTTTTTAACAAGTCCCTTGATAAATAATGGGGAAGCTTAAGAGTGAAATCTCCAAATGTCAGCTTGTCTGAAATAGCACCTGAACACTTCATCACTTTTAAAAATAAAATAGTCTCTGCAGGATAAGTAAAAGAAAGCTCTCTATTGTCAGTGGTTTGCCCTCTAAGAAGTAAGAGCTAACTCAATTAAAGATAGGTGTACATTATACAATGTTTGCTAATTTAACCCATTAATGGCAGTGTGTGGCAATCATCTGTCAGTGAAGGAGGGGTAATCCCTAGTAACTGAGTTTTGATTCTTCAGCTGTAAGCATTGCACTTCTTTTCAGGTGTGGAGGCTCTTCACTTCCTTCTGGATAAAGGTGGCTATAGTGCGCTCTGTTTAGAGGGAGAGACTGTCAGGCAGGACTAGTAAAAAGGACTATGATAATACAGGGGTTAAAGGCACGAAAATATTGCATTGGTCATTCCCATGATGAAAAAAGACACATGAGAACATCAGGTTCTTTAAAAACTTTTTTGTGACCGTTCTCAAAGAGATTAATAAACCCAAAGAAGAGAGCAACAAAAATAGTAGGGATTAATTTTTTATACTGTACACAGATCTGTCTTTTGAGCAGTATTTGTCACAAAGCAAATATAAAGGTCCTTCCTGGCCCTTCCTGCACTGCTGCAGCACCCAGACGCTGGGCTGGCTCAGCTAGAGCCTGGCTAGAAAACGCGCACTTTTTTGTCATTCATCACTTCCACAGCCCAAACAAAAGCAGGGCCAAGTCAGCTTTATGTGTATCTATTCATGTAAATGCAGTCAAAGTCCTGCTTTCAAAATGGATTTAGTCTTCTAAATCCTTAACTTGAAATAAGGCTCATTTTCCCAAGTATAAATGTCACCTTTGCTGATTAGACTTGCACTCCTAAGTCACTTGAAGTATTTAGTCCTAGTGTCTGTAAATTTGGCAACACTGATGTATATTTTAGCAGGAGAAATAATAAAAGCAAGTTTGCAGACATGTTTTTATGGTAAGCTCCCACACACACATGTACTACCAGGGATTTATAGAAATTATCTTTATCATAATCTACCTTTGCAGCCTAAAGGAATTAATCCAAGGGATGAGAAATTAGACCAGAATCCAGGCAATTAGTCCCTTTGTGGATTTTCTGATGGTTGCACATCTGTAAGGAATCTGGATGAGACAATCATGTAATATTAAATAGACTCTGTATTTGGTAAGAGCAGTCAGAAGGTAATGACTTTCTTTGAAGTGTCCAGCTTGAAGGAAGCTTTGATACTTAGTGTGTCATGTTATTTATTAAGGTGATAAAGCTGATGTTAGTAATTGGCTAAATCCTGTTGAAGTTCTATGCTGATTTAAGGTATCAGCTAACAGTTAAATGGATGTGCTGCTTTCCTCTTTCACTCTATGTGACCTTACATACAAAAAGATTAGCCTGGATATGTCTGAAACTTTTTTCCAATAGCATAAGTGACTGGATGTATTCTACTGTCTTGTACAGCATCACATCTTATGCTGACTATTCTCTTTACTACTGTAAGGATTAATAATCCAAAATACTTTATGTATTTAGTATATTGAAGTTGACTTAATACCAGCCTTCACACTGGGGTCATTTTCATTTCCAATAGGGAAGTAGTCCCCAATCTAGTAAACACCTAAATATGTGATTAAATGCATTTGTGGGTTTTCCAGCTGGCTTTAGTGGGGCTGCTTTTATTTTATAGCTCTGTAAGCATATCTTTGCACGCTGAATTAATGCAAGCTACCTCTGTTGGGTAGAGTCCTCAGTGATTTCATACTCTGTGTATGTGTGTGCATGTTTAAACCATTTTCAGACACCCTGAATTTTACATAGTGAATCTTCTGTGAGAAACACACATCACTAAAACTCCGTGAAATTAAAATATAGGCCTATAGGTATGCTAATGTAGTATACGTTGTTTTTTCCTGAATGATGTTGTTTAGCTTCAGTGTCATTAGTCAAGCACAGCTGATATCTTGGGCTAGATGTGAAAATGAGCATCTCTGCCATTTATACTGGAAAATAAAGAGAATGGGAAAGGAGAAATGTGCTTAAGCATTTATATTGCTAGTGATAAAAAAAGATAGAATGCTTCAACAGTTTCCTGCTCCTTCAAGATCTCTCCTTGTATGAGTTTTTTCAGGTGGTTTCAAGGCAATGATCAGATGGGTAAACACTTAGCAAAGACTAGCAGCAAAATGAATCCTCTTTCACAGTGAGATAATTAAAAGAAAAGAAGCAACTAGTCGTAGACTGTGTCTATCTAATCTAGTTCTCCAGAGGTAACCAGTCACACAGCTTGGGCACACGGAGAGAGAAGAGCATAATTAGGACCTGATGCTTGAGAAACAGCTTGGAAATAGGAAGCAATGGAAACATTGAAGTAGAAGGTTCAGTCTATACATGAAGAAGTACTCAGCACTTGCATTCAACATGGCAGTTTAATGGTCTACATTCAGTTATGACCAATGCACAGTGTATTGCCTAAATTTACTAGGCATCTTTGGTTTGGCCTGGAAGCTCCTGAGGTGTTGTGTTGTGCATGTACCCACACCAGACCCATTCTGAGCAATTTAGTCTTTGAATCCCTTTGGGGACGTCTTGTCATCTGGGAGAAACACATGATGGAGTCTGATGTTCCTGTTCCCAGGATTGTTAATGAGTTGTACATCAAAGAATTAGAAGAGGAGGGACCACAACATGGGATGGCCTCTTCCTACCTAGTCCTGAGGGAGTCTTTCTGTTTGTTCCCTTTTGGCACTGTAAGTCTGGTATTCCTTTGGATTCAGTGTTACAACCTTAATAGGAGTTGTAAGTAAACAGAGTGTGGTTACCTGCAGCTCCAGAAAAACTCATAGTCTAATGGTTAGGATATTCTTGGGAAGGTAAGAGATAAGGATTTGAATTAAGGTCTCTAACTTCTTTTGTGAATACTCCAGTTATTAGGCTATGATAGAAAAAGAGTCATCACTATAATTTCTTGCAGTGTTTAGGTAGGAGCCTAATTCTTGAGATGAGTGAGCATGTGTGCATTAGCGTGGCTCAAGCATATTCTGTTCTCAGCATACAGGGTTTTCCATGTCTCATTCCAGGGATATAACCCAGGAGGATATAATTTTGGTTTTGGATTCTAATCCTGGAATCAATGAACTAAGATCCAGAGATTACAACATCTCTTGTACTGGAGACTATGGCTTTTTTCATAGAATCATGGAATCATGAAGGTTGGAAAAGACCTCTAAGATCATCAAGTCTAACCGTAAACTCAACACCACCGTGCCTATTAAACCATGTCCCTAAGCGCCTCATCTACACGTCTTTTAAATACCTCCAGGGATGGTGACTCTACCACTTCCCTGGGCAGCCTGTTCCAAGGCCTGACCACTCTTTCAGTAAAGAAATTTTTACTAATGTCCAATCTAAACCTCCCTTGGTGCAACTTGAGGCCATTTCCCCTCGTCCTATCGCTGATTACTTGGGAGAAGAGACCAACCTCCACCTCGCTACAACCTCCTTTCAGGTAGTTGTAGAGCGCGATGAGGTCTCCCCTCAGCCTCCTCTTCTCCAGACTAAACAACCCCAGTTCCCTCAGCCACTCCTCATCAGACTTGTGCTCCAGGCCCTTCACCAGCTTCGTTGGCCTCCTCTGGACATGCTCCAGCACCTCAGTGTCCTTCCTGTAGTGAGGGCCCCAAAACTGAACACAGTATTCGAGGTGTGGCCTCACCAGTGCCAAGTACAGGGGCACGATCACCTCGCTACTCCTACTGGCCATACTATTTTTCTTCTTTCTTATTTTTTTCTCGCTAGCCTTTTTCAATAGTTAGTAAAAGGGCCTTGTAGCAGAGAGGTGTGGATCAAAGACACTGACCTTTTCAAAAGAAATATTGCTAATGTATTTATAAATTCATTAGAGGAATGAAATTTGAAATCAGGAGAACATGCTTGACAAAAGGGCTCTGTTGTTAAGAAAGGGTTTGATTTTTGTGAGGCAAAGAAGTTGTTTTAAGTAAGGGAAGATTCTTAGAGCAAACTGAGAGCTGTGGGAATGATTACCATCTCACTGGGGCTTCATGAAGATGGCAATTATGGGAAGACATCTGTTAAAAGCATGCACCAGAGACCCTTGTGAGCAAGGAACAGAAGTTTCTGTGCTAGGAAGGTAAGGAGCAACACTGACTAAAATAAATAGCAGGACAGATGTGCCTGAGAGAACCCTATGAGAAATTATTTTTTTATCTGTCAATTCTTATTTGATGTGTTCTAGAAATTCTGGTAAAAGTTAACTATGTAAAACAGGCAAGTAAGGTCACCTCATAGGCAGCTTGAGTTTAATTTTGATTCTTCTGGAAAGAAATAATTGACATGCAGACTAGGATAAAGTTGTCTGAGATGCAGGTCGGATGAAAGTGGCTTGTTGAAATGTGGGTATGCAAGCAAGAAAGGTGGGAAAATAATTTCAAATCTAGGCCGTGGGGAGGGAAAGGGACCACAAATGAGTATTGGTACCAGATATAAAGGACATGAGTTGCTCTACAAAGAAAACAGAGGGTGGGATCCACTTGCCTATTCTTAAGTCTTTAGTAGGCCCAGCTGGCCTCCAGCTCCTTCTCCAGAAGGACCACTAGCTAACCTGGCTTTGGCTTCTTTTAGTGTATACAGGTTGGGAACTTTGCATCTGGCTCCTCTTATTTTGGTGCGTGGCCAAGCAGCAGCTGGAACTTATCCCATGTTTTTGTAAGTGCCCATCTATAGGTAGGTAGGGTCAGAATCCTTTGTCTTGCTCCTGTCAGTGTCTGCAGCAGACAGACTGGGAAATCAAATTTCTGCTGCGTACCATCTTAAGGTGGTTTCCATTACAACATATTTCAGTTTTGGGAATTTTATCTAAGGAATCCTTATGCTGAATTGTACTTGCCTCCTTTTGAAACTGTACTTGACCTGTAATATAAAATATTAAACAATTATTCTCAAAGGAGGAAAGAAAAATGGCAGAGAAGCTCCAGAGATTCAACTAAATTAAGTCACATTTTTATCATTTGCACTGCCTTTATCCAATCACCTTCTTAGTATTTTATATCTTGTGTATTTAGTTTCATCATTTTTGTTTTGTTGTTATTTTTAATAGAAAGCCATAGTGGAGAAGGTACCTATACTTTTTTTTTTGTTTGTTTAACCTGGCAAAGATGTTTAATTTGTTTTATATGATAAATATATGTCAAGTAGGAACTACAATGATATTATGTTATTTTTCCTGCTCTTTTTACAGAATAATGTCATACACTATTCTAGGCCAACACTATCAGCTCTTGTTCTGGAATCACTGGTGTCTACAACAAATATCTTCAACCGTTTGAGAAGCTTACTACAACGTGTTTACTGTTAACTGAAAATTAACCTACAGAACCCTCATAAATATTGAAAGAAATTTTACATACAGACTGTACTGTCTGAATCTGAATGTTAAAGAAATTATAGCATATTGGGAGTTTTTGTTTGGGAACGAGCTGTTGTGGACCCTATAATACACAAATTGCATGTAAATGAAGCGTTTTTTAAAAGGTTAATTGAAGAAAGACTAGCAGAAGAAATGGCAGCAAGGGCAATGTTTTTTAAGATTAGATTCATAAAATATGGCAGCAAGAGATCAAAAATATCGGAAAATATGAAGAACAAGTGTGCAGATTGTCTAATCATCATGTTTTATATAAATAAAAAACCAGCATATTGGGTAGAAGGAGATGAAACCATACTGATACATGAGTTCAGAAGCCATCCTACAGCACACTGTCTGTAGCCAAGGGAAGCTGTTCTTCACTGTGCCAAAAAGGGACTGGTTTTTTATAAGTTCTCAGAGCCCGTGACTCCTGAGATTGGGTTTGTAATAAGTTCTCCAAATTACTTCAATGAATACTTGACTTGTTGAACTCCAGAGTATGTGGCAGTCATGCTCTAGAAAGAGGTCTGTGTGCGTGTTATAGTGTGCAAGGATTCAAATGGATTTAATAGACCACA
Organism: Puffinus mauretanicus; assembly: GCA_023333565.1. Classification (NCBI taxonomy): domain Eukaryota; kingdom Metazoa; phylum Chordata; class Aves; order Procellariiformes; family Procellariidae; genus Puffinus; species Puffinus mauretanicus. The sequence continues at coordinate 671 of JAJKFH010000965.1, read as the reverse complement.
CTGTAAGAGACAGTCATAATTGAAATGTGAGATGCTTTATTGGTCTTCTCTGTAATGTCTTTCTTTGTGTAAACCTATTTTGCTGATTTTGCAGAAGGGTTTTAGTTCAGTGTGTTTTATCTGCCTGACTGCACTCTGTGCTCTTGAACATACACTTATTTATTTTTTTATTGTTTGACTGTTTAACAGGGTTGGGTTTTTTTCCCCCAGAAAAAGTAGTAGCTAAAGCCTTGATACATTGTGTCTTCTGTACAACTACTTCAAAATATTCATGAAGTTTCATATCACTGTTATTTTGCAATTTCATAACTGGTTTGGAGCATCTGTATGTTTTTCTCCCTGCTTTGTAGTAAAAACCACTGTGGTATGTTAGCACTGAAAGTTTGAGAGCTTCTATAGGAAATTTAAAATGAAATTACGAAATTGCTGTTCTCTACTATATCAGATTTATTTGCTCTTACTTTTCCCTTGGAAGGTAGGTGGAGAAGGTTCTCTTTCATGGCAGAATTTCTTAGGTGAGCTTGATGGCCTCTCCATCACTTTACATTCTGCGTAAATCTTTAAACATCATTGTACGTACAATGCTTCAACAAACAATTCAGTTATTTCTTGCATCACTCACAATGTCCCATCTGCTTAGTTTGCCCTTTGAGTCTTCTGGCTTTGACTTT
>JAJKFH010001152.1:0-15636 GCA_023333565.1 Puffinus mauretanicus | reverse complement strand
ATAACCAGAGCCTGAGGAAGAAAACCAGGGCCCGAGGAAAAAAACCAGGACCTGGGGAACAAATCCAGCGCACGAGAAACAAAACTAGAGCCTGAGGAAGAAAACCAGCTCTCAACGAAAAAAAGGAGAGCCCAAGGAACAGAAGGAGTGACCGAGGAACAAAACCAGAGCCCGTGGAACCAAACCAGAGCCCGAGAAACAAAACCAGGACACAAGGAACAAATCCAGAGCCTGAGGAACAAAACCAGTGCCGAAGGAGCTAATGCAGAGCTTGAGGAAGAAAAACAGAGCCAGAGGAACAACACCAGAGCCCGAGGAACAAAACCAGAGCTCGAAGAACAAAACCAGAGCCAAGTAGCTAATGCAGAGCTTGAGAAAGAAAAACAGAGCCAGAGGAACAAAACCAGAGCCCGAGGAAGAAAACCAGAGCTCAAGGAACAAAACCAGAGCACGAGGAAGAAAACCAGATCCAAGGAACAAAACGAAAGCCCGAAGAAGAAAACCAGGGCCTGAGGAAAAAAAAGAGGGACCGAGGAACAAACCAGAGGCCGAGGAAGAAAACTAGAGGCAACGAAAGAAACCAGAGCTCAAGGAAGAAAACCAGGACCTGAGGAAAAAAACCAGAGCCCGAGGAACACAACCAGAGCCAGACTTACCAAACCAGAGCCCGAGGAAAAAAAAGGAGGGACCGAGGAACAAAACCAGAGCCCAAGGAAGCAAACCAGAGCCTAAGGAAAAAAAACCAGAGCCTGAGGAAAAAAAGGAGGGACCGAGGAACAAAACCAGGCCCCGAGGAAGAAAACCAGAGCCCGAGGAACAAAACCAGGGCCAGAGGAGCAAAAGCAGAACTCAAGGAACAAAACCAGAGCCCGTGGAAATAAACCAGAGCCCGAGGAAAAAAACGAGAGCTCGAAGAAAAAAACCAGATCCCGAGGAACAAAACCAGAGACCGTGGAACAAAACCAGAGCCCAAGGAACAAAACCAGAGCCCGAGGAAGAAAACGAGAGCCAGAGGAACAAAACCAGAGCCCGAAGAAGAAAACCAGAGCTCAAGGAAGAAAACCAGATCCCAAGGAAAAAAACGAAAGCCCGAGGAAGAAAACCAGGGCCTTAGGAACAACACCACAGCCTGAGGAACAAAACCAGAGCTCGAGGAACAAAACCAGAGCTCGAAGAACAAAACCAGAGCTCGAGGAAAAAATCCAGAGGCCGAGGAACAAAACCAGAGCCCGAGGAAAACAAGGACGGCCCGAGGAACAAAATCAGAGCTCAAGGAACAAAATCAGAGCCCGAGGAACATAACCAGGTCCCGAGGAAAAAAGCCAGACGTGGAGGAACTAAACCAGAGCCGAGGAACAAAACGAGAGCAGGAGGAAAAAAAAACAGAGCTCGATGAACAAAACAAGAGCACGAGGAACAAAACCAGACCTCAAGGAAGAAAACCAGCGCCCGAGGAACAAAACCAGAGCCCGAGGAAAAAAAACAGAACCTGGGGAACAAATCCAGAGCCCGAGGAACAAAACCAGAGCCCGAGGAAGAAAACCAGCTCTCGACGAAAAAAAGGAGAGCCCGAGGAACAAAACCAGAGCCCGAGGAACCAAACCAGAGCCCGAGGAAAAAAACAAGAGCCCAAAAAACAAAACCAGCCGTCGAGAAACAAAAACAGACCCCGAGGAAGAAAACGAGAGCCCGAGGAAAAAAACCAGAGCCCGAGGAGCAAAACAAGGGCCTGAGGAACAAAAGCAGAACTCAAGGAACAAAGCCAGAGCCCATGGAAATAAATCAGAGCCTGAGGAACAAAACCAGAGCCCAAGGAAGCAAACCAGAGCCTAAGGAATAAAACCAGAGTCTGAGGAAAAAAAGCAGGGATCGAGGAACAAAACCAGGCCCCGAGGAAGAAAACCAGAGCCCGAGGAACAAAACCAGGGCCAGAGGAACAAAAGCAGAACTCAAGGAACAAAACGAGAGCCCGTGGAAATAAACCAGAGCCCGAGGAACAAAAACGAGAGCTCGAAGAAAAAAACCAGATCCCGAGGAACAAAATCAGAGCCCGAGGAATAAAAGGAGAGCCCGAGGAACAAAACCAGCCCTCGAGGAACAAAACCATAGCCCGAGGAATAAAAGGAGAGGCCAAGGAACAAAACCAGAGCCCAAGGAAGCAAACCAAAGCCTAAGGAATAAAACCAGAGCCTGAGGAAAAAAAGGAGGGACCGAGGAACAAAACCAGAGGCCGAGGAAGAAAACTAGAGGCGAGGGAAAAAACCAGAGCACGAGGAAGAAAACCAGGGGCTGAGGAAAAAAACCAGAGCCCGAGGAACACAACCAGAGCCAGACTTACCAAACCAGAGCCCGAGGAAAAAAAAGGAGGGACCGAGGAACAAAACCAGGCCCCGAGGAAGAAAACCAGAGCCCGAGGAACAAAACCAGGGCCAGAGGAGCAAAAGCAGAACTCAGGGAACAAAACCAGAGCCCATGGAAATAAACCAGAGCCCGAGGAACAAAACGAGAGCTCGAAGAAGATAACCAGATCCCAAAGAACAAAACCAAAGACCGAGGAACAAAACCAGAGCCCGAGAAACAAAACCAGAGCCCGAGGAAAAAAAGGACAGCGCGAGGAACAAAACCAGAGCTCAAGGAACAAAATCAGAGCCTGAGGAACATAACCAGGTCCCGAGGAAAAAAAACAGAGCCGGAGGAACTAAACCATAGGAACAAAATGAGACCCGGGGGAAAAAAAAACCAGACCTCGAGGAGCAAAACAAGAGCACGAGGAAACAAACCAGACCTCAAGGAAGAAAACCAGTGCCCGAGGAACAAAACCAGAGCCCGAGGAAAAAACCAGGACCTGGGGAACAAATCCAGAGCCCAAGGAACAAACCCAGAGGCCGAGGAAGAAAACCAGCTCTCGACGAAAAAAAGGAGAGCCCGAGGAACAGAAGGAGTGACCGAGGAACAAAACCAGAGCCTGTGGAACCAAACCACAGCCCAAGGAACAAAACCAGGACACGAGGAACAAATCCAGAGCCCGAGGAACAAATCCAGAGCCTGAGGAACAAAACAAGAGCACAAGGAGACCGAGGGAACCAACCGAAACAAAAACAGCCCGAGGAAAAAAAACAGAGCCCGAGGAACAAAACCAGAGCCCGTACCGCAGAGCCGAGGAAAAAAACAGAGCCAAACAAAACAGAGCCCGAGGAAGAAAACGAGAGCCCGAGGAAAAAAACCAGAGCCCGAGGAGCAAAACAAGGGCCTGAGGAACAAAAGCAGAACTCAAGGAACAAAGCCAGAGCCCATGGAAATAAATCAGAGCCTGAGGAACAAAACCAGAGCCCAAGGAAGCAAACCAGAGCCTAAGGAATAAAACCAGAGTCTGAGGAAAAAAAGCAGGGATCGAGGAACAAAACCAGGCCCCGAGGAAGAAAACCAGAGCCCGAGGAACAAAACCAGGGCCAGAGGAACAAAAGCAGAACTCAAGGAACAAAACGAGAGCCCGTGGAAATAAACCAGAGCCCGAGGAACAAAAACGAGAGCTCGAAGAAAAAAACCAGATCCCGAGGAACAAAATCAGAGCCCGAGGAATAAAAGGAGAGCCCGAGGAACAAAACCAGCCCTCGAGGAACAAAACCATAGCCCGAGGAATAAAAGGAGAGGCCAAGGAACAAAACCAGAGCCCAAGGAAGCAAACCAAAGCCTAAGGAATAAAACCAGAGCCTGAGGAAAAAAAGGAGGGACCGAGGAACAAAACCAGAGGCCGAGGAAGAAAACTAGAGGCGAGGGAAAAAACCAGAGCACGAGGAAGAAAACCAGGGGCTGAGGAAAAAAACCAGAGCCCGAGGAACACAACCAGAGCCAGACTTACCAAACCAGAGCCCGAGGAAAAAAAAGGAGGGACCGAGGAACAAAACCAGGCCCCGAGGAAGAAAACCAGAGCCCGAGGAACAAAACCAGGGCCAGAGGAGCAAAAGCAGAACTCAGGGAACAAAACCAGAGCCCATGGAAATAAACCAGAGCCCGAGGAACAAAACGAGAGCTCGAAGAAGATAACCAGATCCCAAAGAACAAAACCAAAGACCGAGGAACAAAACCAGAGCCCGAGAAACAAAACCAGAGCCCGAGGAAAAAAAGGACAGCGCGAGGAACAAAACCAGAGCTCAAGGAACAAAATCAGAGCCTGAGGAACATAACCAGGTCCCGAGGAAAAAAAACAGAGCCGGAGGAACTAAACCATAGGAACAAAATGAGACCCGGGGGAAAAAAAAACCAGACCTCGAGGAACAAAACAAGAGCACGAGGAAACAAACCAGACCTCAAGGAAGAAAACCAGTGCCCGAGGAACAAAACCAGAGCCCGAGGAAAAAACCAGGACCTGGGGAACAAATCCAGAGCCCAAGGAACAAACCCAGAGGCCGAGGAAGAAAACCAGCTCTCGACGAAAAAAAGGAGAGCCCGAGGAACAGAAGGAGTGACCGAGGAACAAAACCAGAGCCTGTGGAACCAAACCACAGCCCAAGGAACAAAACCAGGACACGAGGAACAAATCCAGAGCCCGAGGAACAAATCCAGAGCCTGAGGAACAAAACAAGAGCACAAGGAAAAAAAACAGAGCGCGAGGAAGGAAAACCAGATCCCGAGGAACAAAACCACAGCCCGAGGAAAAAAAACAGAGCCCGAGGAACAAAACCAGAGCCCAAGTACCTAATGCAGAGCTTGAGGAAGAAAAACAGAGCCAGAGGAACAAAACCAGAGCCCGAGGAAGAAAACCAGAGCGCGAGGAAGAAAACCAGAGCCCGAGGAACAAAACCAGATCCAAAGGAACAAAACGAAAGCCTGAGGAAGAAAACCACGGCCTGAGGAACAACACCAGAGCCCGAGGAAAAAAAACTGATCTCGAAGAACAAAACCAGAGCTCGAGGAAAAAACACAGAGCCCGAAGAGCAAAACAAGGGCCTGAGGAACAAAACCAGAGCCCAAGGAAGCAAACCAGAGCCTAAGGAATAAAACCAGAGCCTGAGGAATAAAAAGGAGGGACCGAGGAACAAAATCAGAGGCCGAGGAAGAAAACCAGAGCCCGAGGAAAAAAAACAGAGCCCGAGGAACACAACCTGAGCCGGACTTACCAAACCAGAGCCCGAGGAAAAAAAAGGAGGGACCGAGGAACAAAACCAGGCCCCGAGGAAGAAAACCAGAGCCCGAGGAACAAAACCAGGGCCAGAGGAACAAAAGCAGAACTCAAGGAACAAAACCAGAGCCCATGGAAATAAACCAGAGCCCAAGGAAAAAAACGAGAGCTTGAAGAAGAAAACCAGATCCCGAGGAACAAAACCAGATCCCGAGAAAAAGAACCAGAGCCCGAGGAAGAAAACGAGAGCCCGAGGAACAAAACCAGAGCCCAGGTAGCTAATGCAGAGCTTGAGGAAGAAAAACAGAGCCAGAGGAACAAAACCAGAGCCCGAGGAAGAAAACCAGAGCTCAGGGAAGAAAACCAGAGCCCGAGGAACAACCAGATCCCAAGGAACAAAACAAAAGCCCGAGGAAGAAAACCAGGGCCTGAGGAACAACACCAGAGCCCGACGAACAAAACCAGAGCTCGAAGAACAAAACCAGAGCTCGAGGAATAAAAACAGAGCCCGAGGAAAAAAACCAGAGCCCGAGGAAAAAAAGGACGGTGCGAGGAACAAAACCAGAGCTCAAGGAACAAAATCAGAGCCCGAGAAACATAACCAGGTCCCCAGGAAAAAAAATCAGAGCTCGAGGAACAAAACAAGAGTACGAGGAACAAATCCAGAGCTCAAGGAAGAAAACCAGTGCCCGAGGAACAAAACCAGAGCCCGAGGAACAAAACCAGAGCCCGAGAAAAAAAAACAGAGCCCGAGGAAGAAAACGAGAGCCCGAGGAACAAAACCATAGCCCGAGGAATAAAAGGAGAGGCCAAGAAACAAAACCAGAGCCCGGGGGACAAAAACAGACCAAAGTAGCTAATGCAGAGCTTGAGGAAGAAAAACAGAGCTCAAGGAAGAAAACCACAGCCCGAGGAACAAAACCAGATCCCAAGGAATAAAACGAAAGACCGAGGAAGAAAACCAGGGCCTGAGGAACAACACCAGAGCCCGAGGAAGAAAACCAGAGCTCGAAGAACAAAACCAGAGCCCGAGGAAAAAAACGACGGCCCGAGGAACAAAACCAGAGCTCAAGGAACAAAATCTGAGCCCGAGGAACATAACCAGGTCCCGAGGAAAAAAACCAGAGCCGAAGGAACTAATCCAGAGCTGGATGAACAAAACGAGACCCGGAGGAAAAAAAAACAGAGCTCGAGGAACAAAACAAGAGCACGAGGAACAAACCCAGACCTCAAGGAAGAAAAGCAGTGTCCGAGGAAAAAAAACAGAGCCTGAGGAAAAAAAAAAAGGGCCCGAGGAAAATAGGACCTGGGGAACAAATCCAGAGCCCGAGGAACAAAACCAGGCCCCGAGGAAGAAAACCAGAGCTCGAGGAATAAAACCAGGGACTGAGGAACAAAACCCGAACTCAAGGAGCAAAACCAGAGCCCGTGGAAATAAACCAGAGTCCGAGGAATAAAACGAGAGCCTGAGGAAGAAAACCAGATCCTAAGGAACAAAACCATATCCCGAGGAAAAAAAGGAGGGACCGAGGAACAAAACCAGAGCCCAAGGAAAAATCCAGAGCCGGAGGAAAAAATCCAGAGTCCGAGGAACACAACCAGAGCCTGAGGAACAAAAGGACGGCCCGAGGAACAAAACCAGATCCCGTAGAACTAAACCAGAGCCCGAGGAACCAAACCAGAACGCAAGGAACCAAACCAGAGCCCGTGGAAATAAACCAGAGCTAGAGGAACAAAACAAGAGCCCGAGGAAGAAAACTAGAGACCGAGGAACAAAACCAGATCCAGAGAAAGAAAACCAGATACATAGGAAGAAAGACAGAGCCCGAGGAACAAAACAAGAGCCCAAAGAAAAAAAAAGACCTCGAGGAAGAAAACCAGAGCCCGAGGTAAAAAAACAGAGCCCGAGGAACAAAACCAGCCCTTGAGGAACAAAACGAGAGCCCGAGGAATAAAAGGAGAGGCCGAGGAACAAAACCAGAGCCTGAGGAACAAAAGCAGGGCCCGAGGAACAAAACGAAGGCCTGAGGAACAAAAGCAGGGCCCGAGGAACAAAATGAGGGCCTGAGGAACAAAACCAGAGCCCATGGAATAAAACCAGAGCCCGAGGAACCAAACCAGAGCCCGAGGAACAAAACCAGGGCTCGAATAACCAAACCAGAATCCGAGGAACAAAACCAGGGCCCTAAGTAACAAAACAGAGCCCGAGGAAGAAAACCAGAGACCAAGGAACAAAACCAGAAACCGAAGAACAAAACAAGAGCCCGAGGAACAAAACCAGAGGGACGGAGGAACAAAACCAGAGGCCGAGGAAAAAAACAGGCTCCGAGGACGAAAACCAGAGCCCGAGGAACGAAAACCAGGGCCCGAGGAACAAAAGCAGAACTCAAGAAAAGAAACCAGAGCCCGTGGAAAGAAACCAGAGCCTGAGGAACAAAACGAGAGCCCGAGGAAGAAAACCAGATCCCGAGGAACAAAACCAGAGCCCAAGGAACAAAACCAGAGCCCGAGAAACAAAACCAGAGCCCGAGGAAGAAAACGCGAGCCCGAGGAACAAAACGAGATCCAGAGGAAGAAAACCAGATCCCTAGGAAGAAAAACATACCCGAGGAACAATACAAGAGCCCAAAGAAAAAGACCAGACATCGAGGAAGAAAACCAGATGCCGAGGAAGAAAACCAGATGCCGAGGAACAAAACCAGAGCTGGAGGAACAAAACCAGAGCCCGAGGAAGAAAACCAGAGCTGGAGGAACAAAACCAGAGACTGAGGAACAAAACCAGGGCCCGAGGAACAAAACCAGAGCCCGAGGAAAAAAACAGAGCCCGAGGAACAAAACCAGTGCTCGAGGAACAAAACCACAGCTCGAGGAACAAAACCAGAGCTTGAGGGAGAAAACCAGATCCCAAGGAAAAAAACCAGATACCAAGGAACAAAACAAAAGCCCGAGGAAGAAAACCAGGGCCTGAGGAACAACACAGGAGCCCGACGAACAAAACCAGAGCTCGAGGAAAAAAAACAGATTCCGAGGAACAAAACCAGAGCCCGAGGAAAAAAAGGATGGCACGAGGAACAAAACCAGAGCTCAAGGAACAAAATCAGAGCCCCAGGAACATAACCAGGTCCCGAGGAAAAAAACCAGAGCCGAAGGAACTAAACGAGAGCAGGAGGAAAAAAAAACAGAGCTCGAGGAACAGAACAAGAGCACAGAGAACAAACCCAGACCTCAAGGAAGAAAACCAGTGTCCGAGGAAAAAAAACAGAGCCTGAGGAAAAAAACAAGAGCCCGAGGAAAATAGGACCTGGGGAACAAATCCAGAGCCCGAGGAACAAAACCAGGCCCCGAGGAAGAAAACCAGAGCTCGAGGAATAAAACCAGGGACCGAGGAACAAAACCCGAACTCAAGGAGCAAAACCAGAGCCCGTGGAAATAAACCAGAGTCCAAGGAACAAAACGAGAGCCTGAGGAAGAAAACCAGATCCTAAGGAACAAAACCATATCCCGAGGAAAAAAAGGAGGGACCGAGGAACAAAACCAGAGCCCAAGGAAAAATCCAGAGCCAGAGGAAAAAATCCAGAGTCTGAGGAACACAACCAGAGCCTGAGGAACAAAAGGACAGCCCAAGGAACAAAACCAGATCCCGTAGAACTAAACCAGAGCCTGAGGAACAAAACCAGAGCGTGAGGAACAAAAGCAGGGCCCGAGGAACAAAACGAGGGCCTGAGGAACAAAACCAGAGCCCATGGAATAAAACCAGAGCCCGAGGAACCAAACCAGAGCCCGAGGAACAAAACCAGGGCTCGAATAACCAAACCAGAATCCGAGGAACAAAACCAGGGCCCGAAGTAACAAAACAGAGCCCGAGGAAGAAAACCAGAGACCAAGGAACAAAACCAGAAACCGAGGAACAAAACAAGACCCGAGGAACAAAACCAGAGCCTGAGGAACAAAACCAGAGCCCGAGGAAAAAAAACAGGCTCCGAGGACGAAAACCAGAGCCCGAGGAACGAAAACCAGGGCCCGAGGAACAAAAGCAGAACTCAAGAAAAGAAACCAGAGCCCGTGGAAAGAAACCAGAGCCTGAGGAACAAAACGAGAGCCCGAGGAAGAAAACCAGATCCCGAGGAACAAAACCAGAGCCCAAGGAACAAAACCAGAGCCCGAGAAACAAAACCAGAGCCCGAGGAAGAAAACGCGAGCCCGAGGAACAAAACGAGATCCAGAGGAAGAAAACCAGATCCCTAGGAAGAAAAACAGACCCGAGGAACAATACAAGAGCCCAAAGAAAAAGACCAGACATCGAGGAAGAAAACCAGATGCCGAGGAACAAAACCAGATGCCGAGGAACAAAACCAGAGCTGGAGGAACAAAACCAGATGCCGAGGAACAAAACCAGAGCTGGAGGAACAAAACCAGAGCCCGAGGAAGAAAACCAGAACCCGAGGAACAAAACCAGCCCTCGAGGAACAAAACCACAGCCCGAGGAACAAAACCAGAGACCGAGCAACAAAAGGAGCGCCCGAGGAACAAAACCAGAGCCCGTGGAACCAAAACAGAGCCCGGGGAACAAAACCAGAGCTCGAGGAAAAAAAACAGAGCCCGAGGAACAAATCCAGAGCCGGATGAACAAAACCAGCCCTCAAGGAACAAAACCAGAGCCCGAGGAATAAAAGGAGAGGCCGAGGAAAAAAAACAGAGCCCGAGGAACAAAATCAGAGCCTGAGCAATAAAACCAGAGGCCGAGAAACAAAACCAGAGCCCAAGAAACAAAACCAGCTCTCGAGGATCAAAACCAGACCCTGAGGAGTAAAAGAAGAGGCCGAGGAACAAAACTAGAGACCGAGGAAGAAAACCAGAGCCCGAGGAGCAAAACCAAAGCCCGAGAAAAAAAAACAGAGCCCGAGGAACAAAACCAGTGCCCAAGGAACAAAACCAGAGCTCAAGGAACAAAACCAGGGCCCGAGGAACAAAGCCAGAGCCCATGGAATAAAACCAGCACCCGAAGAACAAAACCAGGGCTTGAGGAACCAAACCAGAGACCGAGGAACAAAACCAGAGCCCGAAGAAACAGAACAGAGCCCGCGGAAGAAAAACAGAGACCAAGGAACAAAACCAGAACCCGAGGAACAAAAATGAGAGCCCGAGGAACAAAACCAGAGCCCGACGAACAAAACCAGAGCCCGAGGAACAAAAGGAGGGACCGAAGAACAAAACCAGAGACCGTGGAACCAAACCAGAGCCCGAGGAAGAAAACCAGAGCCCAAGGAAGAAAACCAGAGCCCAAGGAACCCAACCAGAGCCCGAGAAAGAAAACGAGAGCCCGAGGAAAAAAAACAGAGCCGAGGAACAAAAGGAGGGACCAAGGAACAAAACCAGGGCCCGAGGAACCAAACCGGTGTGGCGAATAAGGACACGGACTCCGTCTGAGAGGGCACAAAGATGAAGACAAAAAAAAAAACTTTATTATACAGCACAAGCGCCTTTTTATACCTCACATTATGCCATGTATACACTTCAAAGAATTCCCTAGTACATCCCCTAAGCAAAGGTCATCTCGACACTCTTCCGCTAATTTCCTTATCTTTGTCACGCCCTCAGAACCGTTAACTGCCACCTCTTATCTGCCTTTTTCCCACGGCTTCTTTCACTTCCCATCTTCCCATGGCTTCTTGTTTAGCAACACTATGATACTGCTTGTACTCTCAGACATCGATTCCTCCACATCTCCCCCTTTTTCTTTTACAACAAACACTAAGCTAATTAACTTTTCTATTATTCATTTCACACATTGCAATAAACATAGTACACACACAAGAATACATACAAATACAATCAAACGTATAATTCCCAGTTCAATCAAACTCATTACCCACTTTGCCAAGCCCCAATAATTCTATCTCTTGTGGCTCTACGCTCAGGGGCGGACGGTACACCACACATCCGTCCCAATTATCAGTCACATTGCGGCCGCCACTACAAAGTGTTGCATGCGGCTCCATGAGACCTAGGGTCCAATTGTTCCACGGGAGTCCCACTAAGCAGGTGGAAAAAGGATCTCCAGGTGACGAGAGCGAAAGGCAAATGGTCTCCTGGCCTGTCTGATTCGCAAGGGCGATCCAGATGTTCTCTTTGGGTTGCGATGGGGCCCAAAACGCGCTTATGCCTGCGACAACGGCGAAAAAGACGGCTTGACAAACCGTGCTGGTACCCATCTTGGTCCTCGATCTGTGGAGACACAAGCATACCCTCGACCCCAGGTTATCAATGAAAACAGGCCTTCCCACTCATGAGATTCCAGGTTTTTCACCTTTACCCATGCCTTGTCCCTTATGATTGCCTCATGACCTTCAACAGAATCAAAATGTCTGCAAATCAGGGGTCCACCTTCCTCAGCCCACCGATTGAGAAAATTAAGAACATGAACGGCTTTTGCCAATCTTTCCTATGGGGTCAAATCCCCTACTCCCCCTTTTTGTTTTGTTAACATGTCTTTGAGCGAACGGTGCGCGCGCTCAACAATGGCTTGCCCTGTGGGACTGTGTGGAATTCCCGTGATATGAGTGATTCCCCACGTTTGCAGGAAGGTCCGTGTGGCTTGGGCAACGTACCCGGCGCCGTTGTCTGTTTTTATTTTGCTCGGTACTCCGAGAATGGAAAAAGCAAGAAGAAAACGTTTTCGGACATCCCGGGACTTTTCCCCAGTGTGGGCTGTGGCTGCAATTGCTCCCGAAAATGTATCCACTGAGACGTGGACACATTTGAGTCGACCAAAGTCAGGAAGATGTGTAACATCAGTCTGCCAAAGTTCAAGCACCTGCAAGCCACGAGGGTTGACTCTCCCCGGCTGTGGAGGGCCCGCACACTGGCACTCAGGGCATGCACTGACAATTTGGCGTGCTTGCGTAAGTGGTAAATGAAACATTCTAGCCAAGGCCTTAGCGTTCTGATGATAAAAGTTATGTGAACGCCTCGCTTGCTCAAATTTCCCCGGGACAACAACAGCCCCTGCAAGCGAATCAGCCAACCGGTTTCCCTCAACCAGGGGCCCTGGCAATGCAGTATGAGATCTGATATGTAATATAAAAAAAGAGTGGATCCTTCGATTAATGTGTTCTCTGAGGGTTTTAAACAGAGCAAAAAGCTGGGCATTATTTACACCTTTCAAATAAGCAAACTCCATGCGGGACACTACCCTTGCAACATATGCAGAATCAGTCACGATGTTGACGGGGCATTGCCATTTTTCAAACACTCGTACCACTGCCGCCAACTCCACGATTTGTGGTGAACCGTCTTGTTTCCGCATATCAGATTGCCATTGATCGTGGTCGTCCTTCCAGACAAGGACAGACTTACCCGTGCACTCGGACCCATCCGTGAAGACCGTTAGAGCGTCCAAAGGGGTCACGCTACATTTCGGCAATTGCTGCAGTGGTAGTGGGGACTGCAGCCATTTATGACTGAGAGGGTGAATAGAAATCGCTCCTGTAAAACCTTCCACAGCCATTTGAAAAGGTACAGACATTTGCATCAACCAAGTTAACATAGGCATCACGACAGGAATGTAAATGGTATGCAGCTCTTTTCCGCACAGCGCTATCAACCGTTGCCTCCCTCTCATGACCAGGGATGCAAACATTTCTGCTCTAGTGGTGATGGTTTTTCCAAATTGATGGGGAAGAAACACCCATTCTATGACCAACAACTGTTCGCCGCTGGGTGTTGGCTTCCGTTGAAACAACAAACCATATGGTTGGAAGTCAGTGTTCACTATTGCTAACTGAAAAGGAAGCTCTGGATCACAGCGCTGTGCTTGCCGAGCTGATATCATTGTAGCAATCTGCTGCAACGCTTGCTGAGCCTCGGGGGTTAACATTCGTCGAGACCCCAACACCGGATCACCTTTCAGCAAATTAAACAGAGGTCTCAACAGGTCGTTGTTGATTCCCAACAGAGGCCTTACCCAATTGATGGTGCCCAATAATTTCTGCAAATCAGTCAGGGTATGGACCTGACTACTGATCTTGAGCCCTTGCGGTATCACAGTTTGCTCAGTAATGCGCCACCCTAGATATTTCCAGGGAGCGGTCTGCTGCACCTTTTCTGGGGCAACTATCAAGCCGTTACGCTGGAGGCTTGTTACGACAACCTCCATGGCCCCTCGTATCATGGCCTCAGAGAGGGTTGCTACAAGGATATCATCCATATAATGATAAATTACGACTTCAGGCAATTGGGCACAAGCCACGAACCATTGACATATGGTGGGACTATTTTTCATGCCTTGCAGGAGCACCGTCCAATGGTACTGTTGACTCGGCTAGGCTACATCGGTCGCGGGTACAGTAAAAGCAAACCTCGGCGCGTCATCTGGGTGTAGCGGAATGGTAAAAAAACAGTCCTTAAGGTCTATTATAGTGATGTGCCAGTTCATAGGTATCATGGTTGGTGAAGGGAGGCCTGGCTATAGAGCTCCCATGTCCTCTATAGCCTCATTTACACGTCTTAGATCGTGAAGGAGCCTCCACTTTCCTGATTTCTTCTAGATGACAAAAACTGGTGAGTTCCATGGGCTCGTGGATGGCACAATGTGCCCAGCGCGCAGCTGCTCAGCAACAAGGTCCTGCAAGTGATGCAGCTTATCCGTGGGGAGGGACCACTGATCCACCCATACAGGCTTTTCACAGGACCATTGCAACTTCAGGGTGTGCTGCCGATCAGTAGCCCCTAGGATAAATTTGTCCCCAGCATGATTCCCCATTGTGACAAACAGTCTCGTCCCCACAGCGTGAGAGGGGCCAGAAGAACGAAAGGTTGGACATTGGCCCGCCGACCCTCCGGTCCCTCGATTTGAATTAATTGAACACTCTGCAGTGGTGCTGTTTGCCCTCCGATACCTGTAAGGGCAATCGGGACCTGTTTCGTCGGCCATTGAGCTGGCCAGTGTGACTGCGCAATGACAGTCACGTCAGCTCCGGTATCAATAAGGCCGCTGATGTGCACAGACTGCTGAGGGCCACCGCCTGACAGGCAGCAAGTCAGCTGCGGTCGCCCCGCAGCGACAGGCTGCGCCCACCACAGTTGTGGCGTACCAGTGGAACCAAAACCTTCACCACTCCGTTCCTGAGGCTCCGCCGCAGGAGGGGCAGCTCGAAAGTAGACGAGCTGTGCTATTCGTGCTCCTGCCGGCACGTAACAGGGCGGAGTAGGCGTCCACAACATGATTTTAATTTCTCCTGTATAGTCTGCATCAATAACCCCAGGGAGAACGAACAAGTCCTGTAACGTGGCGGATGAACGTCCCAGTAAGAGTGCACTGTAACCGCCACCTAGCAGCCCCCACACTCCGGTGGGCACCGCTTGAACAGCCATAGAAGTCAGGTTCACTGGGTGGGAGGGGGCCAAGTCCACGCCGGCACTTCCCCACGTTCGGGTGGATAATTCGGAGTCATGGATGCCAGTGGGGGGCTGGGGGCAGTTTCCATCATCGCATGGGGGACTACTTGTATCATCGCGCGGCCCCTCCCCGCGCTCCTGCAACCGTTTCCCTGGATAGGCTGACCGTCTTTATCATACCGCGACCGGCATTGATTCGCAACGTGCAGGCCCTTCCTACATTTTGGACACGTTCCCCGTTGTGAGTCAGCCAGTTCCCGCCTCCGCCTGCCTGCCTGCGGGCACTGTCTCTTAAAGTGACCGGGACGGCCACCGGTGAAGCACGTCTGTTGGCTAAACTTAAAGTTTGCAAAAGCAGTAGCCATCGCCACAGCCTGGTGCTCCGTGGTCCCCACACGGTTGCATTCCTCTATCATTTCAACTACTGTAGGGTTTTTTAACGGACGGAGCACCTTCTGGCAATCTGCATTAGCATTTTCAATCACCAATTTTTGTAATAATATTTTCCGCACTTCCTCATTCTCTACTTGTTTGTCCAAAGCATCTTTTAATGTCTCGATAAATTTCATATACGGTTCCTGCGATCCGTGCCTAATATTAGTAAACAAGTGTTGGGGCTTCCCTACATCGGGGACCTTCATAAGTGCTAGGTAGGCAAGATTCTTTGAATCATTTAGGGCTTCCATTGGGAGTTGTGCCTGGACATGGGCAGTGGCATATTGACCCTCTCCTACCAATGTGTCAACTCCCAAGAATCTCACTGGATCTGTCGCGGGACACTCCAAATATTCCCGTGCTTTTGCCTCACAGAGTCGCCACCACTCCCCATTCCAGAGCATAAACTGAGCAGAGGAGAGCAACAATTGCGCCAGCGTTTTGCAATCGAGCGGGCATAACATATAACTCCTCATGACCAACTCTAGCATGTTCGCAGAGTAAGGGGCACTGAGGCCAAATTCAATCACTCCCGTTCTCAATCACTCCCCCTTCCTTCACTACTTGGAAACTCAGAGCCTCCCACCGGGGCCTTTGATGAGCTTCATAAATCACCAGGAACGCCCGGACCTCACAGAGCTTAGCCACGAGGTCAGAGTCCCCTTCTTTCTCTGCTTCCCTTTGAA
>JAJKFH010001873.1:0-16838 GCA_023333565.1 Puffinus mauretanicus | reverse complement strand
GGGACGGGGACGGGATGGGGACAGGGATGGGGACGGGGATGGGGATGGGATGGGGACAGGGACGGGACGGGGACAGGGATGGGGATGGGATGGGGACAGCGCCGGGACAGGGACGGGGACGAGGACGGGATGGGGACAGGGACGAGATAGGGACCAGGATGGGGACAGGGACTGGATGGGGAAGGGACAGGGACAGGGACGGGACGGGGATGGGGACAGGATGGGGACAGGGACGGGGACGAGATAGGGACGGGGATGGGGACACAGGGGACTTGGGGTCACCAGGATGCGGAGGGGGTGCCTGGGGGGTCAGCGGGAGGGGGACGGGGTGCCTGGGGGTCAGCGGGAGGGGGACAGGGTGCCTGGGGGGGTCAGCGGGGACGGGGTGCCTGGGGGGGTCAGCGGGAGGGGGACGGGGTGCCTGGGGGTCAGCGTGGCCCCGCTGTCCCCGGGGTGCTGGGCGTCCCGGGGGGCCGGCTGGGCACAGCACCCACCTCCCCCATTCCCCCCACCCCCCAGGCCGGCAGACCTGGGGGGTGCCCCCCCCTGCAGCAGGATCCACCCCACGCTGGGGACCCCCATCCGGCTGCGCGTCCCCCCCCCCGCCGCCGCCGCGGGGCTGGGGGGGGAGCTCAGCGTCCTCCCCGCGGCCGCATTCTGCCCCTGCCTCCGCCCGGTCCCCAACCTGCCCACCCGCCTCGCCGCCGTCGCCATATCCCGGGGGGCTGGGGGGCTCGGGGGGGGTCCCCGCATTGGGGGGGGGTCCCCGCATTGGGCCAGGCCGTTATCCTTGACCGTGGCCACTTGTTCCTCTACGACCCGGCGGGTTTGCCGGCCACGCCGCCGCCGCCGCCGCGGCTTTTCCAGGATCCATCCTGGCTGGCGGACTGGGAACGATTCGGCTTCACCGCGGCCCCCCGCGCCCAACCGGAGGGCGAGGAAGGTGCAGGGGGGGTGGGGGCTCGGGGGTGGCGGGGGAGGGGGGGGGTCCCGTCAGCGACAGCACCCCCAGCACCCCGTCTTGTCCCCGCAGAGCTGGTGACCCCCGATGTCACCTACGCGGTGCGGCACGGAGCGGGCGCCCCGGATGGGGACCGTCACCCCCAGACCCTCCTGCTCTTCCTCTTCCTCCGCCATGAGGATCCCTTCCAGGTGTACGACGCCGGTGCGTGGGGTGGGGGGTGTCCCCGTGGTCTGGGGGTGTCCCCATGGTCTGGGGGTGTCCCCGTGGCCCAGGGGTGTCCCTGTGGTGCAGGAGTGTCCCTGTGGTTGGGGGGTATCCCCAAAATCTGGGGTATCCCCATGGTTCGGGGGTGTACCCTCGGTCTGGGGGTGTCCCTGTGGACCAGGGGTGTCCCTGTGGTGCAGGAGTGTACCTGTGGTTGGGGGGTATCCCCAAAATCTGGGGTGTCCCCATGGTTTGGGGGTGTACCCTCGGTCTGGGGGTGTCCCCATGGTCTGGAGTGTCCCCATGGTTTGGGGGTGTCCCTGTGGTCTGGGGGTGTCCCTGTGGCCCAGGGGTGTCCCTGTGGTGCAGGAGTGTCCCTGTGGTTGGGGGGTATCCCCAAAATCTGGGGTGTCCCCACGGTCTGGGGGTGACCCTGTGGTCTGGGGATGTCCCCATGTTTTGGGGGTGTCTCTGTAGTTGGGTGGGGTGTCCCCCTGGTCTGGGGGTGACCCTGCGTTCTAGGGGTGTCCTCATGGTCCAAGGGTGTCCCCACAGTCTGGGGGTGTCTCCACGGTCCAGGGGTGTCTCTGTGGTTGGGGGGGGGGGTGTCCCCATGGTCTGGGGATGTCCCCATGCTGTGGGGGTGTCCCCATGCTGTGGGGGTGTCCCTGCAGTCTGGGGGTGTCCCCACAGTCTGGGGGTGTCCCCACGCTCTGGGGGTGTCCCCGCGTTCTCGGGGTGTCCCCACGCTCTGGGGGTGTCCCCATGGTCCAGAGATGCCCCTGCCCCCTGGGGGTGTCCCCCCCCCACCCCCGCGGTGACGCCCCCCCTCCCCAGGCGCCCGCCGGCTGCTGCTGGCCCACCTGGACCAGACGCTGCTGAGCAGCCGCCCGGCGCTGGCCCGCGGCCTCCGCGCCCTCCTCCACCCCGCGCTGGAGGGGCTGCGCCGCCGGCAGGAGGTGGGTGCCGGCTGGGTGGGCTGGGGGGGGCTCACCGCAGCACCCTGACCCCCCACCCATCCCATCCCGCAGGCCCAGGAGCGGCTGGCGCGGTCCCTGCCCGTCGTGCTGGACGCGGTGACGGCGGTGGTGGCCGGCAGCACCAGCGCCCGCTTCCGCCGGGCCTGCCTGCGCGCCATGGAGGTGCCGGGGCGGTACGGGGGGGGGGGGGGGACCCCGAAAGTTGAGGGGGCGGGGGGGTGGGTCTCACCCCCCCACCCGCGTCCCCGCAGGTCGAGGACACCCCGGCGTTGGTGGCGGTCGCCCGGCGGCGCTTGGCCGAAGTCACCCACCGGCGCCTGCTGCCCCGCGCCCCCTGCGAGACCCCCGGCGCCCCGGGGGGTGAGGGACGAGCCGGGGGAGGGGGGGGTTTGGGGGGGTCCCTTTGCGCCCCCCCCCGCCCCCTCACGGTCCCTTTCCCCCCCCCCCAGGGTCCCCGTCGGAGGGTCCCCGTGTGCGGAGGGAGGAGGAGGAGGAGGGCGCGTGTCCCCGGAGCAGCGAGGGGCGGGTGGGCTGTCACCGGGGGGGTCCCCAGGGGTGGCCCCCCCCCACTTTAGCCCCCCCTTAACCCCCCCCACCCCGGGTCCCGCAGGCGTGGCTGCGGGAGGTGGCCGGCCTGGCCGAGTGGACGGCCTGAGGGACGTGTCCCCATGCCGGCCCAGTTCACCCAGTTCACCCAGTTCACTTTGGTCCCAGGCTGGTTCTGACAGCCCCCGGGACTGGCACCCTCAGCCCAGTTCTTCCAATCAGTCCCAGTTCCCCCAGTTGGTATTGGTTCCCGCAGCTGGTCCCAGTTCTTCCAGATGATCCCAGTTCCCCTGGTCAGTCCCAGTTTTCCCAGTTGGTCCCAGTTCCCCCAGTTGGTCCCAGTTCTACCAGTCAGTCCCGGTTCCCCCCATCAGTCCCAGTTCTCCCAGATGATCCCAGTTCCCCTAGTCAGTCCCAGTTCTCCCAGATGATCCCAGTTCTCCCAGTCAGTCTCGGTTCCCCTCAGTCAGTCCCAGTTCTCCCAGTCAGTCCCAGTTCCCTCCCAGTCGGTCCCAGTTCCCCCAGTTGGTCCCAGTTCCCCCAGTTGGTCCCAGTTTTACCAGTTGGTCCCGGTTCCCCCCAATGGTCCCAGTTCTCCCAGATGATCCCAGTTCTCCCAGTCAGTCCCAGTTCTCCCAGTTGGTCCCAGTTCTCCCAGATGATCCCAGTTCTCCCAGTCAGTCCCAGTTCTCCCAGCCAGTCCCTGTTCCCCTCAGTCAGTCCCTGTTCCCCTCAGTCAGTCCCAGTTCCCCCGTCGGTCCCAGTTCTACCAGTCAATCCCGGTTCCCCGCATTGGTCCCAGTTCTCCCAGATGATCCCAGTTCCCCCAGTCGGTCCCAGTTCCCCCAGTCAGTCCCAGTCCCCCCATCCCAGTACCCCACCAGCCCCGCCTCAGTTTCCCACCCAGTTCCCACCGCCTCGCCCCGCCCTCTGCTCCCGGCCCCGCCCCGCGGCGCTTCGCCACGCCCCGCGCCACGCCCCACTCCCGACCCCACCCCGCGGCGCCTGGTCCCGCCCCGCAGCACCTGGCCCCGCCCCGTAGCACCTGGCCCCGCCCCGTCCCCGCCCCGCGGCGCTTGGGCTCCTGCCCCTGGCGCCTGGCTCCGCCCCGTCCCCGCCCCGCGGCGCCTGGCCCCGCCCCTGGCCCCGCCCCGCGGCGCCATGGCGGTGTCGGAGGCCGCGGGCGGCTCGTCCTGGGCCGCGGCCGCGCCGGGTCGCGCCGGGCCGGCACCGGGAGCGGCACCGGGAGCGGCACCGGGAGCGGGCCCGGCCCCTGCCGCCGGCCCCGGGCCGTGCTGGGCCGCCGTGCTGGCCTGCCTCAGCCTGGCCTGCTCCTACGTGGGCAGCCTCTACGTCTGGGGCAGCCCCCTGCCGCGGTACGGGGGTGGGGGGGCAGCTCCGGGGGGCATGGGGGCTTCTTGGGGGGGCTGGGGGGGGGGTCTACAGGGCACCTGGGGGAGGTCTGGGGGTCTGGGGGTCTATAGGGCACCTGGGGAGGTCTGGGGGTTTGGGGTCTACAGGGCACCTGGGGAGGTCTGGGGGTTTGGGGGTCTATAGGGCACCTGGGGGAGGGCGGGGGGTCTGGGGGTGTCCAGGGCATCTGGGGGAGGTGGGGGTCTAGGGTGCACCTGGGGGAGGTCGGGGGTTTGGGGGTCTATAGGGCACCTGGGGAGGTCTGGGGGCTTGGGGGTCTGTGGTGGGCACCTGGGGAGGTCTGGGGGTTTGGGGGGGTCTATAGGGTACCTGGGAGAGGGCGGGGGGGGTCTGTAGGGTACCTGGAAGGGGTCTGGGGGGGTCTGTAGGGCACCTGGGGGAGGTTTGGGGGGGTCTGTAGGGTACCTGGAAGGGGTCTAGGGGGGTCTGTAGGGCACCTGGAGAATGTCTGGGGGGTCTATAGGGTACTTGGGGGGTGCTTGGGGGGGTCTGTAGGACACCTGTGGGAGGTCTGGGGGGTCTGTAGGGTACCTGGGGAAAGGATGGGGGGTCCTGGCGGGGTTTATAAGGTACCTGGGGGGTCTGGGGTGTATTGGGAGGGGGTCTCCAGGGTATTGGGGGGTTGTGGGGTCCCGGGGGAGCTCCTTAGTGTCTGTGGGGTGGGGGGTGCTGTCGGGGGCAGCCCCCCCCTCCCCACGCTGACCCCCCTCGGCCGCAGGGACCACCCATCCGTCATCAAGCGGCGCTTCACCAGCGTCCTGGTGGTCTCGGGGCTCTCCCCGGCCTTCGTCTGGCTCTGGAAGGAGCTGACAGGCATCAAGGTGAGGTTGGGGGGTGGGGGGGGGCGATTTTGGGGGGGGCCGGGGATGACACACCCCCCCAGAGCGGTGCTGACCCCCCCCTTTTCTCCTCCCCGCAGCCGGACACCCCACTGCCGGCGCTGCTGGGGCTGCGCCTGGAGGGGCTGGTGCCGGCCACGCTCCTGCCGCTGCTGCTCACCATGGTAGGTGTGGGGCTGGGGGGGGTGGGCACGGCCCCCCCGACCCCCCCCTGAACCCCCCTGAACCCCCAGATCCTCTTCCTGGGGCCCCTCATCCAGCTCTCCATGGATTGTCCCTGGCGCTGGCTCGATGGCCTCAGGGTGGCTTTCGGTAAGGGGGGGGGACACGGCTCGGGGGGGTCAGGGGCTGGGGGGGGTTGGGTAGGGGGTCCCAAGCAGGGGGGTGGATAACGGGGTGGGGGTTTTGGGGGGGCTGCAGTGGATTTTGGGGGGGTTGGGTTAAGGGGTCCCAAGTAGGGTGGCGGATAACGGGGTGGGGGTTTTGGGGGGGCTGCAGTGGATTTTGGGGGGGTTGGGTTAAGGGGTCCCAAGTAGGGTGGCGGATAACGGGGTGGGAGTTTTGAGGGGGCTGCGGTGGATTTTGGGGGGGTTGGGTAAAGGCACACGGCGGCGGCTTTTGGGGGGCGGTGGCTTAATGGGGTGCATTGAGTTTAGCAGTGGCGTAGGTTGTTTTTTGGGGGGGATCTGTTGGGTCGGGAGACCTCAGGCGGGGGGGCAGGGAGTTTTGGGGTCAGCGGCGGTAGGTTTTGGGGTACGCCTGTGCTCCCTGTGCCCCCCCTCTTTCTCCCGCAGACCCCCGTTTCTGGGCGCTCTGCCTGGGCGACGTGCGCTGGCTGCGGAACCAGGTGGTGGCCCCGCTGACGGAGGAACTGGTTTTCCGCGCCTGCATGTTGCCCATGCTGGTCCCCTGCACCGGCCCCGGCCCCGCCGTCCTCGCCTGCCCCCTCTTCTTCGGCGTGGGTGCGTGCAGACCCCCCGCTTGGGGAACCCCCCCGTACCCCCAGACCCACCCTCATGGCCCCTTTCTCCCCCTCCTCCAGCCCATTTCCACCACGTTATCGAGCAGCTCCGGTTCCGGCAGGGCTCCGTCGGCAGCATCTTCATGTCGGCAGGTACCGGAGTGGGTGGGGGGGCTACGGGGTGCCCTGGGCGGGGGGCTCAGGGTGCTGGGGAGGGGGGGATATGGAGGGTTTGGGGCAAGGGTGGGGTGCCCGGGGGGGTACAGGGTGCCCGAGGCGGGTGGTGGTGCGGTGGAGGGTGCTTAGGGGACATTTGGGGTGTCTGGGGGAGTGTGGGGTGCCCGGGGGGGGGTATACAGGATTCCTGGGGGGGGGGCGGGCTCAAGGTGCTGGGGAGGGGGGGATATGGAGGGTCTGGGGCAAGGGTGGGGTGCCCAGGGGGATTTGGGGTGCCCAAAGCGGGTGGTGGTGCGATGGAGGGTGCTTAGGGGACATTTGGGGTGTCCGGGGGGGGCTTTGGGGGGAAATTTGGGGTGTCCGGGGCAGTGTGGGGTGCCCAGGGGGGATACACGGTGGGGAGGGGGTGTGTAGGGTGCCGGGGGAGGCATAGGGTGCTTAAGGGACATATGGGGTGTCCAGCGGGGGGTGTGGGGTGTCTGGGGGGGGGATGTGAAGTGCTAGGGGGGGTTGGGGTGTCCAGGGGGAATGTGGAGTGTCGGGGGGGGACGTGGGATTCCTGGAGCAGCGTGGGGGGGGGGATACAGGGTTCCTGGGGGGCAGGGGGAGGACATGGGGGTGCTCCCCCCCTCCCCAACCGCCCCCCCCCCCCCCTCCCGCAGCTTTCCAGTTCTCCTACACGGCCGTCTTCGGCGCCTACACGGCCTTCATCTTCCTCAGGACAGGTGGGGCGCGGGCTGGGGGCAGCAGGGGGGGGCCAGGGCGATGGCGGGGGGGGGGTTCAGCTGCGCCGACCCCGCTCCGTCCGTCCGTCCGTCCGTCTGTCCCGCAGGCCACCTGGCCGGCCCGGTGCTGTGTCACTCCTTCTGCAACTCCATGGGGTTCCCGGCGGTGGGGGCGGCTCTGGAACACCCCCGACGTCGGGCTCTGCTGCCCTGTTACCTGCTGGGGGTCCTCCTCTTCCTCCTCCTCCTGCACCCCCTCACCGAACCCACCTTCTTTGGGGGGGGCCCGGCCTGCGCCCCCCGCCCGGGGGCCCCCCCCGCCTGCTCCTGACCCGGGCGCGGGGCGCCCGCCCCGGATCCCCCCCCCACCCCATCCCTCCGGACCCCCCTTTTTATAGGTGCCGCCGCACAGAGCTCTATTTTTGTGATTAAAGTGCTTTAAGCCTTGGTGTGCCTGGACTGGGAGGGCACTGGGACAGACTGGGAGGGCACTGGGGCAGACTGGGAGGGGACTAGGAGGGAGGGGGGTGGGACCAAGTGGCAGGTCTGGGGTGTGCCGGGACTGGGACTGGGTTGAGGGGACTGGGACTGGGTTGAAGGGGACGGGGACGGGGACGGGGACTGGGACGGGCTGGGATTCGGCCCAGTTCAGGCTGGGACGGGACTGGGGGGTGTGCCCGAGCTCCTCCGCTCCGCTAGGGGGCGCTACATTGACCGCGCCGCCACGGGGCGCATGCGCTCTGCCAGGGCAGGTGCGCTGCCGGCGCCGCTCGCCCATTGGGCGGCGCAAGAGCCAATGGCGGCGGCGCGTGGGCGTGGCCTCAGGCTCCACCCCCCCCAGGGACCACCCGCTGCCCGTTTCCAGCGGCGCTTTATTCCCTCACGGCCCCACGTGACTGCCGTACACCCGCTCCGCCCCACCGCCGCGGGGCCCCGCCCCTGGGCCCCGCCCCACCGCCGCAGAGCCCCGCCCCCAGCCCCAGGACTCCGCCTCCCCGGCGCCCCCGGGTCCTGCCGCCCGCCGGCTCCGCCGTCCCCGCTTAGGGCGGGTTGTCGCAGTCGCGGTCGTGGTCGGCGTGGGCGCCGCCGCGGGTGGGCGGCCCGTGGCTGTGGGCCTTGCGGATGTGGCGGTAGAGGTCCCCGGACTGGGTGTAGCTGCGCAGGCAATGGCGGCACTCGTAGGGACGCTCCCGCGTGTGCACGGTGGCGTGGCGGCGCAGGGTGTAGGAGCAGGAGAAGGTTTTCCCGCAGGTGGGGCAGGTCGGAGCCTCCTCGGCGAAGAGCCCGAAGCCCCCGCGCCCCTCCAGCGGCGGCAGGAACAGCGGCTCCCGCAGCGCCGGCAGCCCGAAGGGTAGCGGCTCCCCCGAGGCCTCCCCGAAGGCCGCGGGCCGCGGGGCACGGGACGGCCCGGGGAAGAGGCCGGCGGGGCGGCGGGCACCCGCCTCGGGCTCCTCGTCGGAGATGACGATGGCCTCCACCTTGACGGCAGCGGGGAGCAGCCCCCCGGGGGTGGCAGGTGCCCAGGGCCCAGCGCAGAGCCCCCCCGGGGCGGGCAGCTCGCCCCCGGGGAAGGCGGCGCGGGGAGCGGCCTCCGTCGAGCTGCTGGGGCTGGGGAGGGGGAGCTCCGGGGGGGCGGTGCGGGGCCAGTCACCCTCCATGCCAGGCTGCGTGGTGTCGGCCACATCCACGCGGGGCACCGGCGGCTCAGGGGGGAGCACACCGGGCTCCTCGCCACCCCCAGCCTGGGGGGCCGGGCCGGGGAGGGCCAGGAGGGGTGCCCCGGGGCTGGGCGGATGCTGCTGGGGGGCGACGGGAGGTAACGGGGGGCTGCCGGGGGCGTCTTCCTCCCGCTTGGTGCTATCGGCCTCGGCCGGTACCCGCGCTTGCAGCTTCTTCTTGCAGAGCTTGACGACGTCGTTCATGTGCAGGTAGCTGGCGGCCGCCAACACGTCCTCCAGCGGCGTGGCGGCCAGCGCCAGCCGCCCCTCGTACATGAACTCCAGCAGCAGCCCGAAGGCGGGCGGCGTCACGATCTCGCTGTTCAGGCAAACCAAATCGCCCTTGTCCAACCTCTCGGCGTAGCACATGTGGAAGAAGGCGCTGCAGGCGGCCAGGACGGCGCGGTGAGCCGGGAACGGGGCGCTCCCCACCAGCACGGTGCAGTCGCAGAGGAAACCCTGGGCCCGTTGCTCCCGCAGTCCCCGCAGCAGCTGCCGGCTGTGCTCGGGGAACTCCATGGTGTCCCGCGGGGGTCTGCCGGGCCTGCGGGGGGACAGGGTGGGTGGGCGGGGGGGGGGGGGGGTCAGCCCCTCCGACAGGGCCGCAGGAGGCCGGTGCCAGGGCCCGGCCCGGTCGGGAGGTGGCAGGGCCGGCTCGGCGGGGCCCGGTCAGGCCCAGCGGGGCCCCGTCAGGCCCGGTCAGCCCCGCTGGGGCTCGGTCAGGCCCGTTCAGCCCCGTTGGGGCCCGCCCCGGTTCCGCGCCCCCCCCGTCCCCACTCACCACAAAGCAGCGGCCTGGCGACGCCCCGCCCCTCCGCGCTGATTGGCAGCCCGACCGGTCGGCCGCTTCCGTTCCCATTGGCCCGATCGCATGCCGCTTCAACGGGAGCCGGGCCGATGAGGGTGAGCGGCGCTTGTTGATTGGCCGAAGCCTACCGCCACTCATGGCGGCCGGCTGCTGATTGGCGCCTCCCGGGAAGAGGCGGGCCGTGGTTGCCATGACCGCGGGGGCGGGGCGTTGCCGGGGAAGCGCTCAGCGGGCGGTGGGTCCCCGGGCCGGGAAGGTGTTGTGATTGGGCGTTCGGATGTGTCACTCAGCTTTTCCGCGCTTTCATTGGTCTGCCGTCCCCGCTTTGCACGGTGTGTCCCCGCCTCTTCCCTAGCTCGCGCTCTGATTGGCGCGAGCTCCCGTCTCTCACCCCTCGCGCGCAAATCATGGGTCGGAGAGGGGCGGGGCTACGGTCTCCCCGGCAACCAGGTGAGCCGGGGCGGGGCGGGAGCGCGCGCGCGCCGGCGGGCCCGGAGCTCCGCCCCGCAGGATGGGTGGGGGGGTGCAGGGGGCGTGTCCGAGGGCAGGTTGGAGGGCGGGGCTCCCCGCAGCCAATAGGACGCGGCGGCGTGGGGCCAGGGGCGGGGTGAAGGGTCAGGCTCGATCCAAGATGGCGGCGGCGCCGGGGAGGTGAGCGTGCGCCGGGGGGATCGTGCGCCCGGGACCCCCTCCCCCCCCCGCCACGGGCCGGACTCCTCCCCCACCCCCGGTGGGACCCCGGGGACCCCCCCACCCCCCCCGGCGGGACCCCCGAGCTGCCCCCACTCCGAACCCCGCCGCCCGGGCCCCCCCAACACCCCAGGCCCGAGCCCCCCGCCACCACCCCCCCGTCCCCCCCGCGCTGTCCCGTTCCCCCTCCCCGCTTGGGCCCGGTGTCCTCCCCACCCCCCCCATCCCCTTCCCCGGGGAGGCCCAGTCGCGGCCTTGCCCTTCGCCCCGACCCTCCCCCGTTTCCCCCCCCCGCAGGCGGCGGCCGGCGGCGCTGCTCTGGGCGGCCTTTTGCCTCGGGGCCGCCCTGGCCGTGGACCGGAGCAACTTCAAGACGTGCGAACAAAGCGGCTTCTGCAGGTGGGTCCGGGGCGGGGGGGGTTCCCGGTGGTGGCGGGCAGCAACCGGGGTGGGGGGCAGCACTCAGCCCCTCCCGCCCCACCCCGACCTCCCCCGCAGGCGCCAGCGGGGCCTGCAGCCCGGGCAGTCGCCGTACCGAGCCCTCCTGGAGTCGCTGCAGCTCGGGCCCGACGCCGCCAGGTTACAGCTCGTTAACGAAGCCACCAAGGTCCGTTACGGGACCCGGGGGTGGGGGGGACACAGGGACGCGGGGGGGGGCTGGCGGTGTCCCCGCTGACACCCGTGTCCCCTCCCGCCGCTGCAGGTGCCGCTGCTGCTGGAGCTGTGGGGGCTGCAGGGGAACGTCACCCGCATCCGCATCAAGGAGCTGAACCCGCCGCGGCCGCGGTTCGAGGTGCCGGATGTGCTGGTGGCGGAGCCGCCGGTGGAACGGTGAGCGCTGGGTGGGGATGGGGGGGCGGGCGTGGGTGTTGAGGGGGGAGGGGGGGACGGGGAACGCGGCCGCTTTCAGCACCCCCCTTTTCCCGGCAGGCTGGCGGTGACGGGACGGGATGAGGGGAGCCTGGAGCTGTCGCTGGGTCCCACGGGGCACCGACTGCTGGTGACGGAGAAACCGTTCCGTATGGATCTGCTGCAGGGCCGGGAGCTGCTCTGCAGCGTCAACGCCCGCGGTCTCCTCTTCTTCGAGCATCTCCGACGCCGACGGGACTCGTGAGTACGGCCGGGGGGGGCGGCTCTGCGGCCGGGCAGGCGGGACCGGCCCCCCCCCCACACCCCCCCAAGGTTCCCCCGCACCCCAGGGCACCCAGTAAACCCCCCCTTGGGGTGCCCGGCTGTCCCCGCTCCCCACCGGTGAAGGTAAACCCCAGGGAAGGGTGGGGGAACGGCAGCGCTCTGAGAGCTCCCCCAAAAGAGGGAGGGCAGCCCGCGGGGAAGGTCGGGGGGAGGGGGGAGCCGGGCCGGGCTGCGTCCGTCTGTCCGTCCGGCGGCTCCTCGCACTGACTCTCGCTGTGTTTCTGTTTCTGGCTGCGCTTCCCCCCCTGCCCGCGCCCCAGTTTCTCGGATAAAGTTAGTAGCTCGGTCGGTAGCTTGTGGGATAAGATCAAGACCCTTTTCCATAGGTAAATCCGTGGCTTCTGCTGCTGTTTCTGCCCCCCCCTTTGCCCCCCACCCCCCCCGGGCCCCCAGCGGGAGCCCCGGCCACGGGGCAGCGTCCCCGTTCCCCCCCGCCCCGGGCCAGGCAGGCCCCGGCGGGAGGGAGGAAGAGGAGGAGGAGGAGGAGGAGGGGTCGTCCCCCCAGAAGCGAGGAGCTGCCCCCCCCCCGCCTCTCCCTGAGTGAGCTGGGGGGGTGGTCGGGGTGCTCCCCCCTCTCTCAGGGCCCCCAGTGAGCGCCTGCCGGGGTGTCCCGCGTCCGTGTGTCCCCCCCACCGCGAACCCGCTGCGTGCGTGACTCCTGCCTGCGGCGACCGGGGTGCCCCGGCACCCCATAACCGCCCCGCGCCCCCCCCGCCCCGGCCCGCAGGGACACCCCCGGGGACCCCCCAGCGGAGGAGGGGGCGGCTGCCGAAGGGCAGGAGGAATCCGCCGCTGGGACGGAAGACGCCGGCAACCAGAGCGAGAAGGTATTACGGGGGGAGGGGGGGCTCCGGGCGAGGTGCTGGGGGGCCAGCAGGGAGATGGGACCCCCCGCTTTGTTTTGGGGGAGCCCCCCCCTCTCTCCCCATCCCTAACGGGGTCCGGCTCCGCAGCCCACGGAAGCCACGGCCGAGGCCACGGAGGAGCCGGGCTCCTGGGAGGAGACGTTCAAGACGCACACGGACACCAAACCCAACGGTGAAACCCGTCCCGTGGCGGCGGGGGGGGGGATGCGGGCCAGTTTTAGGGGGGGGGGGGCTCCCGTTTTCATCCCCTTCCCTATCCCGCCGCAGGACCCACCTCGGTGGGGCTGGATTTTTCCCTCCCTGGTTTCGAACACGTCTACGGAATTCCGGAACACGCCGAGAGCCTGCGGCTCCGCACCACCGAGTGAGCGGCGGGGGAGGGCGAGTCAAGGGGGGGCGGTGACGCTGCGAGGAGGGGAGGGGGGGGTGACGCTGACCCGCCTGGCCCTCCCGCAGGGGGGGGGATCCCTACCGCCTCTACAACCTGGACGTCTTCCAGTACGAGCTCTACAACCCCATGGCGCTTTACGGTTCCGTCCCCTTCCTGCTGGCGCACAGCGCCCGCCGCACCCTCGGCATCTTTTGGCTCAACGCCGCCGAAACCTGGGTCGATATCAGCTCCAACACCGCCGGCAAGGTGAGGGGTGGGCGGTTGGGTGGTGGGGGGGGTCCGGTGGGGGTCCTGACACCCCCCCCCTCCCCGCCCGCAGACTCTTTTCGGGAAGCTGCTGGATTATATGCAGGGCGGGGGCGAAACGCCGCAGACCGACGTGCGCTGGATGTCGGAGAGCGGC
Organism: Puffinus mauretanicus; assembly: GCA_023333565.1. Taxonomy (NCBI): domain Eukaryota; kingdom Metazoa; phylum Chordata; class Aves; order Procellariiformes; family Procellariidae; genus Puffinus; species Puffinus mauretanicus. Next base: position 3,938 of record JAJKFH010001873.1, on the reverse strand, counting down.
ATCGTCGATGTTTTTTTGTTGCTGGGTCCGACGCCCGCCGCCGTGACGGGGCAATACGCCGCCCTCACCGGTACGCGACGGTGGCGAAACGGGGAGACGCGGGGGTGCTGGGGACCCCGCTCCGAGCTCCTCTGTCCCCCACCCCATTTTGCAGGTACCCAGGCGCTGCCCCCCCTTTTCGCCTTGGGTTATCACCAGAGCCGCTGGAATTACAACGACGAGGAGGACGTGGCGGCGGTGGAGCGGGGTTTCGAGGAACACGCCGTCCCCTGCGACGTCCTTTGGTTGGACATCGAACACGCCGACGGCAAACGTTATTTTACCTGGGACCCCAGCAAATTCCCCCGGCCCCGCGCCATGCTGGAACGTTTGGCCGCTAAGAAACGCAAGGTGGGGGGGTGGGTAAAGGGTGGGGGTGGGGGGGCTGCGGGACCCCCCCCCAGCGGGTGCTGATGTGTGTCCCCCCAAGATGGTGAGCATCGTGGACCCCCACATCAAGGTGGACAGCGGGTACCGCGTCCACAACGAGCTGCGCTCTCGCGGTTTCTACGTCAAGACGAAGGACGGCGGCGACTACGAGGGCTGGTGCTGGCCGGGTGAGCGGGGTTGGGAGGGGGGGGTCTGGGGGGGTCCAGGAGGGGGCCCCCACACTGACCCCGTCGTTACCCCCAGGTTCCGCCGCGTACCCCGACTTCACCAACCCCGAGATGCGCGCGTGGTGGGCTTCCATGTTCGCCTACGACAAGTACGAGGTGAGGAGCCCCCCCAATATCCCCGTCAGCCCCCCCATATCCCCGTCAGCCCCCCAATATCCCCGTCAGCCCCCCAATATCACCATCAGCCCCCCCCGGCAGGCGTGTGGCCCCCCCGCGTCCCCGTCATCCCCCGCCGCGTCCCCGTCGTCCCCCCCCCGCCGCCCTTCTCCTCTCACATCACCACCTCCCCCTCTCGCTCGTGTCCCCCCCCCCAAGCTCCTGTCCCCCCCCCCTTTCACGTTGCCCCCCAATTTCAGGGCTCGACCGAGACCCTCTTCACCTGGAACGACATGAACGAGCCCTCGGTCTTCAGCGGCCCCGAGGTGACGATGCACAAGGACGCGGTTCACCACGGCGGCTGGGAGCACCGCGACCTCCACAACCTCTACGGGCTCTACGTGGTGAGCGCCCTCCCCCACCCCACGACCCCCCCCACCCCCTGAGGACCCCCCCCCCAACTCTGGGGGTCCCTCACCCCCTCTTTGTTTTTTTTTTTTCCCCCTCTCCGCAGCAAATGGCGACGGCCGAGGGGCAAATCCAGCGCTCGGGCGGGCAGCGCCGACCCTTCGTGCTGAGCCGGGCTTTCTTCGCCGGCTCCCAGCGTTACGGTGAGGGTGGGGGGTCCCCACCAAAAGACCCCCCCCCTCATTTATATACGCCCACCCTCACGCCCCCTTCCCCGTAGGCGCGGTCTGGACGGGCGACAACACGGCCGAGTGGGAGCACCTCAAAATTTCCATCCCCATGTGCCTGAGTTTCGGGCTGGCCGGTCTCTCCTTCTGCGGCGGTGAGCGGGACGCGCGCGCGGGGTCGGGGTGGGGGGGCCGGGTGTCACCCTAAAATTTCCCCCTCCTTACCCCCCCATAGCGGACGTGGGGGGTTTTTTTAAGAACCCCGAGGCGGAGCTGTTGGTCCGGTGGTACCAGGCGGGGGCTTTCCAGCCGTTTTTCCGCGCCCACGCCCACCTGGACACAGCGCGACGCGAGCCCTGGCTTTTCGGGGAGGAGAACGCGGCGTTGATTCGCGCCGCCGTCCGTCAGCGTTACGCTCTCCTGCCCTTTTGGTACACCGCTTTTTACCGTAGTCACCGTCACGGCTTGCCCGTTATGAGGTGAGGAGGGTGCGGGGGTCCCTGAGGGTCCCCCTAAAATCCTCCTTCAGGTCCTTGACGCCCCCCCCCCCTCCCCAATTCCCGCAGGCCGTTGTGGATGGAGTACCCTGAGGACGCCGCCACCTTCGCCATCGATGACGAGTACATGATCGGTGAGGGGGGGGGGTTACCCCCACCCCTGAGGTGTTCTCACCCACATCGGGGGTCCCCCATCCCTACCGGGGTCCCCCCTACCCCGGCGCTGACCCAGGACCCCCCCCCCTTTTTTTCCGCAGACAGGGCGCTGCTGGTGCACCCCGTGACGGAGCAGGGCGCCCGTGGGGTGCAGGTCTACCTGCCCGGCAAGGGAGAGGTAAGCTTTTTGGGGGGGGTCTGCAGGTCTGTAGGCTTGAGGGGGGGGGCTGTAGGGGTCCAGCCCCCCCCCCAAATTCCTCTCTGGTACCCCCAGGTTTGGTACGACGCGGCTTCGCACCAGAAGCACCACGCGCCCCAGACGCTCTACGTGCCGGTGACCATGAGCAGCGTGGGTGACGGGGCTGGGGGGGTTTTAGGGGGGGTCTGGGGGGGGTCTGCGAGGTTTGGGGAGGGGCGGGGGCCAGGCCCATGTCCCACCCCCTCTCCCCCGTAGGTGCCGGTGTTCCAGCGCGGCGGGACGGTGGTGCCGCGGCAGGAGCGGGTGCGGCGTTCCACCGAGTGCATGCGGGGGGATCCCTTCACCCTCTACGTGGCCCTCAGCCCCCAGGTGAGCGCAGACCCCCCCCCACAGCCCCCCAAACTCCTCAGACGCCCCCCCCGACCCCCATGCACCCCCCTGACCCCCCCAGGGCACGGCCGAGGGCGATCTCTTCCTGGACGACGGGGAGAGCTTTGACTACGAGACGAAGGCGCGTTACCTGCACCGGCAGTTCACCTTCGCCGGCAACACGCTGACGGCCAGGTACCCCCCCAGACCCCCCCCCAAACCCCCCCCAAACCCCCTCCAACCCCCCTCCAAACCCCCCTATTTCTCCTTCCCCCCAGTTCGGCGGACCCCCGGGGTTCCTTCGACACCCCGGCTTGGCTGGAGCGCGTGGTGATCCTGGGGGCGGGGAAACCGGCCGCCGTCGTCCTCCGGCCTGCGGGTGAGTAGGGGGGCTCGGGGAGGGGGGGTCCTGGGGCTGGATACACCCCCCTAAACTCCCCCCCCCTCCCCAGACGGCCCCGAGACGCGCCTCGACTTCCAGCACGAGGCCGAGACCTCCGTCCTCACCCTGCGCAAGCCGGGGGTCCGCATCGGCGACGACTGGGCCATCGTCCTGCGATAATGCAGAGGGGGGGGGGCTGCTGCTGCTGCTGGGGGGGGGGGGGGTTCCCCCTTCCCTCCCCCAGGACCCCCCCCAGCCCCCCGGGACCTCCCCCACCCCGGGGGCAGGGACCTCCCCCAGTGCCCCCTTGGCTGCTGTAGCGGGGGTTTGTCCCCTGGATGGTTTTGGGGGGCTGGGGGAGGGGGGGCTGCCTCTGACCGCCCCCCCCCTTCCCCCCAAGTCTGGGGGACGCTGCGCTGGTGGGGGATGGGGACCAAGGCTCTGCGTGCTCCCCCCCCCCATTTCTGCCCACACCCGTACCCCCCCTCCCCTTTTTCCTCACTCCTTCCCTTCCCCCCGCTCTTCCTGCCCCCCCACCCCCCCGTTTTGTCCCCCCAGCGAGCGGGGGTCGCTGGGGTTTGGGGGAGCCCCCTCCCCTCATCCTCCCCCCCTCCCAGCACATGGGGCCTGCAAGGAGGGGGGGGTCAGAGCGGGGCCCCCCCCCTCCCGCGGCTGAGCGGGGCCGGGGGGGGAGGGGCGGCCCCGCGCGGAGTTTTGATAAAAGACAAATAAAATCAGGAAAAAAAAAAAAAAAAAAGTTGTTTTGGGGTTCCCCGGGAGGGGGTCAGACCGGAACGCCGCAGCTGGGGTACGGGTAGCGGGCGGACCCCGCGGGACGGACCGCGACCGGAAGTGGCAGCCGGAGTGTGGTGGGAGCGGGCCGGAAGTGGCGGCGCGGACCGGAAGTGCCGGCCTGGCCCGGCCCGGCCCGGCCCGGCCCGGCGGAGG
>JAJKFH010001353.1:0-21450 GCA_023333565.1 Puffinus mauretanicus | reverse complement strand
GCCAGGGATGCCATTGGCCTCTTGGCCACCTGAGCACACTGTCGGCTCATGTTCAGCCGACTGTCAATCAGCACCCCCAGGTCCTTTTCCTCTGGGCAGCTTTCCAGCCACTCTTCCCCAAGCCTGTAGCGTTGCCTGGGGTTGTTGTGGCCGAAGTGCAGGACCCGGCACTTGGCCTTGTTGAACCTCATACAATTGGCCTCGGCCCATCGATCCAGCCTGTCCAGGTCCCTCTGCAGAGCCTTCCTACCCTCGAGCAGACCAACACTCCCGCCCAGCTTGGTGTCATCTGCAAACTTACTGAGGGAGCACTCAATCCCCTTGTCCAGATCGTCGATAAAGATATTGAACAACACCGGCCCCAAAACTGAGCCCTGGGGAACACCGCTCGTGACCGGCCACCAACTGGATTTAACTCCGTTGACCACAACTCTCTGGGCTCAGCCGTCCAGCCAGTTTTTTACCCAGCGAAGAGTGTACCTGTCTAGGCCGTGAGCCGCCAGCTTCTCTAGGAGAATGCCATGGGAGACAGCTTGCTGATGGATAGAAGACCCCTGTTTAGTGGGGCAAAGGACTGTAGTCTCCTGCTGGAATGGCCTGTCCTTACACTATGCTTGTGTAGTAGGCGGCCCTGGGTCATGAAGAAGTCTTGCTGTTCCCTTAAATATTAATGATGATGTTCAGTTGAGCTGCCTCGCTTCTGAGATCACATACAGGGCAACAGTCAGGCTTTTTTTCATCTTCATATGCCATCTGCTCTTTCATCATGTAAAAGATCATTTCATCATTTGTAAAGGATCAGCCCTTACATTCAGGAAAATCATTTGATAAACACATTGTTTTCCTGTCGTACTTTTTATTGGGATGTTAACTGCTCTAACTTTGAAACATAAATAGGTTTAATTAGTGTTAAGACATTTCTTTTTTAACATTTACAAGAGTCTAATTATTATTCCCTTGCATAGGCAGACTCGGAATTTAAAGCATAGCATAGACTAATCTGTGTGGCGTGCACTGTCAGGAATGTCCAATGACTAAGACTGTGTTGTCATATTAAACTCAAAGAATAGAGAACAAAACTTTCTGAACTCCTGTCCATGAAGGATCAATTGTATTCCCATGGGTGCTGACTCTGCTGGGAGCTGTGTGGCTGAGGGCGAAAGCCGTCCTTTTTCCATCACTGTAGAAAGCTTTTACAAGTCCCAGGAGGAGCAGGTTCAGCTGAAATAGGGCAGAGCACTGCGTACACTGACGAAGTGATGTACCCCTTGTCATACAGGGTCTGCGCCTCCAACAGTCCAAAAGCGTCTCCTGTTCAGAGCTCAGCGTTTCTGCCCAGTTTTTTTTAAGTGGTGACTGAATATTTATTTACAAAGTACTGAGGATCAACACACTCTCTCCTGGTCGTTTAGCTGTTACAGGGCTTGTTTTCTGGCCTCACTGTGGGAATATGAAGTATTTGAGGGCTGTATGAAAAGGACTGTCTCTTCTGGCTCCCGGCATTCCCACAATGAACCAACCAAAAAGCATCCAAAACTACAAACAAATTTAGAGACGTGGTCATTAAAAACAAATTAGAAACCATCAATGTCCCACTAAATTCAGCGTCCTGCCTCTTGCGATGGGCAGCAGCAAGTGGCTACAGGAGATGAAACAGAAGCGCTATCACAGGTGACCATAGGAAATCCTGCTCTTTGGGAAGCTTCTTCCTAAGCCATTAATTAGAAATCAATCTTGTTCAGAAGATGGAACGTCCCACCCCAGAGAAGAGTGAGGTTTCTCCTGATTCTCTCCCCGGCACCAGAAATGCGGATGGAGCTGAATGCAAACTCACATTTGTTGCTTGTTCTGGAGTCAGGGAGAGCCCTGACGTTTCTGAGAACAGCACTCGGCTTCCTCCAGCACCAGGGCTGGGACTGATGCTGAGCACCGGGCAGAATGGATCCCCTTCACCCAGGAATAACTCACGATCCTCTGTGCTTCTCTGCAAATGTGATGATATCTGTTAGGGAATATCTGACAGGGAGATTGGGACCTTCCTGCTGCTCCTAGGCAGCACTCGTAGGAGAGGTGTTATGAGGTTGTTTCTTAAAAAAACCCTGATCTTAGCCTTAGCTAAATGAGGATGGGTTTAAACCAAGACATGGAGGGGAAAGGAGAAGAAGAAAGGTAAGCTAATGGTAAAACGAAGAAATTAAATATACTAAGAGAAAAATTTGGAGGAGAGAAATGTAACCTAGCGAGGGGCTCTCAGAGGTACTGAACTTTTCACAAAGATGGAAAAAACACAGACATTTAAAATGTAGGGCAAGGAGCAACTTTCCTCTCTTGCCTCTGCTAAAAACCTGTGAGCACTGGACAGTAGCTGCAGAAGATTGGTATCAAGCGTGAACAGTGCGGCAGAGAGCCAGGGGAGGGCACCAGATGCTGCAAAGCTAGCCAGCCCAGGGGAGCGAGATGGTAGGTGTTGGAGGCAGCTCAGCACCTTGAGCTTGCACCCATCCCTGGGCTGCTGTACAGCGTTTCATTGCTCGGGGGGGGCATTGCCCTTGCAGTCCCTCTGGCTCCATGTCCAGCTGTCCCAGGCAGGGGAAGGTGAGCCGCTTTGCACATGTCTGTGTGGCTGGGAGGATGGATGCCTGCTGTTATAAGGACAACCTGAATTCAGGTTTGTGCTCAAAGCACATAGGCAGAAGGCAATTTCGCATATGCAAACAGGGTCCTGCCTGGGCATAAGGTACCAGGGAGGTGCAAATCAGGGAGATCACATCTGCACACCCTGTGAAGGCAGGACCCCAGAGACAGTACTGATCTTATAGAAACAGGGCTAATGGTCCCTTTCAGCAGAGCGGGTGAGTTGTGTGGGTAAACAGTTTTTATTTCTAGGCCCATCAATCCATCTCTAAATGTTGCTGGCAGCATATCCAAAGTGCAGCTCAGAAATCAGCAGTTCCACCTGGCTACCCAGAAAAGCTGTCAGCTTCCCTGGCCCCAGGCTCGTGGGGGCCATTACCTCTGGATTTGTTCCCTGAATATTAATCATACTGTTCCCTCTTGGGCACTCTGCCTAAAATAATAGCAATAAAATCTCCAACATAATCTCAAGACTAACACTACTAAAAGGACTGGATTCCTGCACTGACTGTAGTGAGTTGTGATATTTAAGGGCCAGAACCTGTAAGATGCTGCATCCTCTGGCTGTGATCCAGTAGATAAATAAGCTAGTGTTTCATCTCAAGCCAGTGAATCACCCCCATTAAAATCAACAGGACTAATCTCATTAATTGGGTAGATATAGTACTTACCTCTGCATTCGCATCACTGTCCTTCTATAATAAAAAGCTTGATTGAACCATTTTTAAGTAATATGTCAACCCCAAAAGTATAAGCAAAATTGGCTAAAGTAATCTTTTTTCCACATATCTCACTTACTGGCAGGAGGCTGTGAGGCAGACTGCAAATTCCCGCAGAAGAGGAGAGCACGAGGAGCTCTCCTGCAGAGCGTAATCCTCAAAGAAGATTGTGAGTTTAGTCGCCTCCAGCGGTTTCTCACCGTGCTGTCAGGCTTAGAGACTCCACTGGGACTGCAGGGAAGTGCCTCTCTGAAAGGTTACGTGCAGCGGAACAGAGCTGTAAGGTGACAGAGCAAAGAAAGGAAAGAAGGAAGGGAGAAAGAGGAGGAGAAGAAAGGAGATCTCCCTGACAGCTCTATCCTTAAAAGCATTCACTTCTACTGAAGGTGGAGATATGAAGCATCCCCCACGTTTCTCCCTCCTCCATGGGCAAGCACAGATTTTCTTCCCCGAGCCAGTCTATGGAGCAGCAACGTGGCAGCAGCCTCTTCCTCCTCCTCGGGCGAGCCGTCCGCATGGGAGCCATCGCCGGCTGCACCGCAGGCGCTGCCCCGATGGGCCTCCGTGCCCGTCTGCCCTGTCGCAGCCCAGCGGCTGAGATACCTGCCGAGAGGAGGGAAAACATCAATGGATCTGGGAGGTCTGCCACGCGTGGGGAGGGGAATGGGGGACTTGCAGGGCGGAGGTGACCCTGGACAGGCTGAACAGCCTTCAGGTGGAGACTAAAACACTTGGTATGATGACAAGAGACATCTCTGGACAGAGCAAAAACTTACTGTAAAACTTCCAGTGCTTAGAAAAACTTACTGTAAAACTTTCCAGTGCTAAGCTTTGGAGGGAGCAAAGAGTCACTGGTTTTTGTAAGGAATGGAAAAGCAGGGAATGGATGTGATGTTTTGTTATTGTAGAGTGGCTACAAATGGCTGTGTAAACATTGACACATGTTCAGTAGAGGGTCACGTTGCTGGGCTGTTTGCCCCTGCTGTCCTCATAGACTCATCCCAGTGTTCAGTCACAGAAACACAGACGAGCTTGGAGGTATGCAGCCTGCAAATGGTTGTTACTGGACAGCTCTTCTGCAGTGCATTAGGTTCATGTTATAGGGGCTTTTGTTGTCTTACAGAATTGCTCAGGACCCTAGTATTTCCCTCACCCCTCTGCATACCCCAGTTCATCTTCATACACCCAAATCACAGCTGGGCCACGGGTTAAGGCATCCTTTCCCACATGCCAGCATGGCTCGGATCAGTAGGGCAGCCAGAAATGAAACCACAATGCAGATTTCTCTTTCCAAAACAAACCAGCATTTTATTAGTTTGCAGTGTCTTCACATCAGCATGTCCGATCTCACCAGACACTTCCCAAGCCAGCTGCTAGGGAGACTGGCAAAGATAAACTGAATCAGGTCGCTGTTCCCGTAGCTCCATGGTTACCATCAAAACCTCCCATGACAGCACATGTTTCTTTCACCGCAAGATCTGCATCCGGCTTCAGTCACCTGTTGATGACAACTGTTGCTTTTGAAATTTTCTTCTTTTGTGCATAAATCACAACGTATACTTCCTCCTCCCTGGGGTCTTCCTTGTCAAGCCATCCGTATTTCCAACACTAGCACTTGTGCAACCGTGTTCATACAGGTTTTTGCCAAGAGCTCCCACTCAGCAAATTCATAGCTTTTGCCATTTAGCTCAGAGGGTTGCGTGTCGGCCGGCTCTGCAGAGCTCAGCCCATCCTCATACTCCTTCCACTTTTCAGAAGCACAAAAAAATGCCCTTCCACGTGCTTTGCCCATTTCACTTCTCCCCAATACTTGCCTTGAAGAGCAGAACAATCGTGGGGCCATAAATACCCAGATATTATTGCCTTTTCACGACTTTTTCTGAAGCACAGAGTTATTAGGTCCCCATCAGCCCAGTTGGTCTTGCTGAAAAGGATTTCCCAGAATAGAGTCGTGTCAGGAAATCCGAGTCCCTTGCATTGAAGGAGCGGTTTGGCAGCACGGGGTGGGCATGCAGCCACGCAGGCAGCCCCAGGCCGCTGCAGCAAGAGCGACAGGGGAGCGAGGGGGAGACACCAAGCCAAGGAGAACGATGAATTTCCATCAGAGACTTGAGCAGCGACAGGGAGGCGACAAGGCGAGAATAAAAGAGGAATCTCGCCTCTGCCAGGAATTCACAGCGAGGCACGTGCCCTGTGCTCTGCTCACCTGGCTTTTCTCCTGCAAGGTGGCTCCGTGTTTCAGTGTCCCTCCTCTTTTGCCTCAAAACCTGGTGAGACCCCTCGGTGGCACACAGGGCTACAAAACCTCCGTTGTTCTCGCAGGCCACAAGCCCAGCATGGACACACTCTGATAAGCACCAGCGAGGAACAGCCATTTTCTTGCTCCTGCAAATGAGGGTCCACTTGGGCAGCTGCCCCCAGCGAGGACGGCTGCTCTGCCATGTGCATGAGTGATTCAGAGACGAACCAGAGTCCACAAGTTCAGCTCCAAGGGCAGGCTTTCCTTCGGAGCAAAGCCAAACTGCCAGCAGCGTATAGCCCAGTGTAATTTAGGAAATTAGCCCCCAATGGAGGAAACCTCCTGGTACAGTTAGTGGTGATGCAGAACACTCTTCCTGTTGGGCAGCTTTGGGTGAGCGAGGTAACCTTCCATGCCTTAGTTTCCCTGAAACTTTGAATGCCTCTGCAGTCGGCCAGGTAGAGGCCAGTTCGAGCTCTCCCTGCCCAGCTGAGGAGCTGTGCGGTTGAAGTCTTTCTGGGGCAGAAGGACATGATGCTCCCTTGTAAGTCCTGCTTGAAGAGCAGGCGATGTCTGTACACAGAGCCCCTGAGCACAAAGGCGTTACTGTCTGCACTGTCTGCTCCTGTTCCGCTGATATCCAAAGGACTTTCCAGCCCCCAGAGCAAGCGGGTACTCGCTGCTGCGCTTACACTGGCGATGCAGCGGGGAGCTGGGGCAGCGGGCGCAGCAACTGCGCAGGTGGGCTCATTTCCCCCCCAGCCCATCCTCACACTCAAGACCTTTCACAAAGGGGTTGAGATAGAAGATGAGAATGTTGCATCTGGGTAAGCATTATTCAGCCTTTCTGACAAAGAGATTTGCAATTGTCATGTTTGCTGATCATCTAAATTTACTCACTGGCTGACGTCACATGAAGACGTGCCAAGGGCTTGAAGTGCTGTTGAGAGCAGGGGCCAAAAGGCAGCAGTTTGGCACACAGGTTCATGCAGAGAGGGACAAGACCGCAGCTGTGGAGAGCGTCAGTTGAGGGCCATTGAACCAGAAGGCGTTTGGAGGTTGGAGATAACTCAGAGAAAGGCCCCAGATCTGCAAACCAGGTGCCTTTGATCTCTCAGCCTCCAGGTTGGGGTATATGACAAGAAGCTGGTACCTTGTCCTCCCTTCTCCTTCCTTCAGTTCTCTGGCTGGTCCTGCTTTGCAGGCCCAGTTACCCAGCGGTTACTGGAGGTGAAATGGTCTCATAACTCATGAACTAGATAGAGGCTCAGCCATGTGGGATGCTGATTGCAGCAAAGTTCAGGCTGTCTCTGTGTTTGTACAGCACCAGTCACAGAGGGGCTCTGGCTCTAGTGTCTGTGTAGCAATCCCAGCTTTGCTGCTTGCATTTGCACTGAAGTCCCTGGCGTAGATAAAAAAGCTGCTTTGTAGGTTTATCTGTTCACCAAGAAAACTGGTTCACCATGTTTCCATTCTCACTCATGCCATCTGGTACCAGGTGCACAGAGTTTGCCTCTGTTCTCTGCTACAGGTTTGCTCCGACTTTCCTCGCTGCCGCTCTGCGCCCGGCAGGTACCTCGTTCCCCAAGAGGAGCCCTGTGTGCCCTGGCGGGGTCTGCAGCCCCATCAACCTCCAGCTCATCTCTGCGGCCAAGCTGGGCTGGGATCCCCACAGCTCTGCCCCGGCTCAGCCGCTTCCGCAAATCAGACTGAAGCAATCGGCCTCCCTTTCCTTTGGCGTTTCAAACTCCTCGCTGAGTATGAACATGAAAGGAGGCTAGGCAAGGCAACTACCGATTTTATTTTCAGCCACAGTTTATTGATTTGTCGGACACAAGAAAAACAGCAGCTGACACTGAGTAATGCACATCTGCCTCCTTCCTTCTGTCTGTGGGCAGCCAGCTGTGGCGTTGTGAAGCCGGTCCTGGCAAGACCCAGGCTGCCGAGCCGGCACTGGCAGCACGACACGCAGCTTCCCAGGGCTTCATGCTCCTTCAAGACCTGCCGGCCTAACTCAAGGAGAGGCTTTTCCAGCATGGCTGCGTCTGGCCTGAGCCTGGAAGGGTTTCCACGCTGTGTAAGAAACAACCCCAAGCCTGGGAAAACTATTTCTTGCAAATGCTGGTTTTCTCAAGGGTGGGCACAGCAATAGGCTTTGGCTGGTGCATCTGCTATGTCTAGACAAGCTCATGGGAAGAGGCGCCAGGAGGAAGTAAAATACCCACAAATGAACAAAGCAGCTCTCTGCTCCTCAGTAGGGTCAAATCCTGGGAGGTGCGAAGGCAGCGTATGGAAGAAAATTATTTGGGTTTCCAACTTCAACAGCTTGTTTCATCTACATGGATAATTAGCAGAAACAAGACAAAAATATAGTTCCCTGGCTTTGCCCTGTGCTGAAAACTGGAGCTATCCCTGCAGATGCCTTCCGTGTGTTTCCTCTAATTGAGCTGGCAGTCTCGTTTGGGCCGACTCCAGCCCTCAGCAGAGGGAGCAGCTTTGTTACAGTTCGGATGAGTCCTGCCATTGGGACTTTTTGCTGCGTCTTCACTGGTGGGTGGGAAAGCAGCCACGGTGAGGGACCTCGCCACCGACTGCACTCTCCACTGTGCTGTTGTAATGAAGCCTGTGTAGCACGGAGAACTCAAGAAGGCAAAGCAGCCAAAACCGCTGTGTTGAGGAACGAGTCCTAATTTGAGTGTCACAACTGAGGTCTCTTCCTGCAGACCCATGCTGTCGCAGAGGCACCTTCGCAATGTGCTGCCATCATTGCCTGCATTTCTCAGGCCATTTCTCATGGCTGAAGACCCTCTGCAGTAATCCTGGGAAGCCTCGAGCCAGAGTCAGAGATCCCCAGGACTGCTGTTTCCAGTGGGAAATCATCTCCAGGTTCACCATCCCCAGTCCTGCTGCTCTCCGGAGGCACAGCTTTGGAGGACTGCTAAAGGAGACAGTCATTTAGCACAGGCACTGGGTCTGCCTCTTGCTGAGCTTTTCACCACCTTGCTTATCATCTTCCTGCTGCTGGCACCGAAGAGGAGGCTGAGCCAAGTATCCATGGTGTGTGGCCTAAAAGCTACACTAAACCACGGGTGAGTGACATTATCCAGGAGCGAGTTCAAGCAAACCCTGGTCAGACAAGCTGCAGGTGGAAAAAAATAATGGGCAACACCTCATGAATACCCACATGGCTTTCCTGCCTGTTGGTCTTGCTGCCACAGGTCTCCAGCCGCCCTTCAGCACCCAGGGCTACAACCACATCAAGTGAAAATCTCTGGCTCGGGAAATTTGGCATCCCCTTTAACAGGAGCCAGAAGCCACAGGCCTGGGGTTCAGTGCAGATGCCCTGGGGGGGATCCCCCCAACGCCTCACCCCAGCTGGCAGCATTGCGACTGCGGTGCCTCTCACAGCACGTCATGTTCTGTCTCTGTTGCTCCATCTCGGCACAAGTGTCCCTGCCCGGGCAGGTGCCATCAGCATGGGAAGAAGTGACAGCAAAGGATGGGAAAATGCAGGGGAAGGAGGTTGCTTGAGGTGAATCACCACTGGACCCGGGCCTCCTGGGCTTGCTGAAGGTGGTCTGCAGCATCAGGGTGATGTGCAGGGCCATGCTACATGTGCACGGAGGAGCCATAGGGCTGCAGCATCACCATGCTCTGTCCCTCACCTTCACGGGCATTGGGGGTAGCCCGCACCCCTTGCGTCCTGGGAACAACTCTCGCATCACGGGGTCTGGAAGCAAAGCCCTGCGGCCACCCCCACCGCTCCTCGCCTTGCTGAGGTCACCACTCGGGGGAAACAACTTGCCCGCTTCTCCAGGTGTCCCGGTTTCGGCTGGGATAGGGTTAAATTTCTTCCTAGTGCTGTGTTTTGGATTTAGTATGAGAAGAATGTTGATAACACACTGATGTTTTTAGTTGTTGCTAAGTGCCCTCCTAGTCCAAGGACAGCTCCCATGCCTACTGACTGAGCTAGGTACACAAGATGGGAGGGAACATAATCAGGACAGCCAGCCCAGCTGGCCAATGGGGTATTCCATACCATTATGGACGTCATGCTCAGTATATGAACGGTAGGCATGATCCAGGAAGTACCGATCGCTACTTGGTTATCCGTCAAGCGCAGGTGGTGAGCAATTGCATTGTGCATCACTCATTTTGTATATTCTATCATTATTTATTATCATTATTTTCCCTGTTCTGTTCTATTAAACTGTCTTTATCTCAACCCACGAGTTTTTCTCACTCTTACCCTTCCAATTCTCTCCCCATCCCACTGGGGGGGGCGGGGGGAGTGAGTGAGCAGCTGCGTGGTATTTGACTACCTGCCAGGTTAAACCACGACACCAGGGCAGCTGCAGGAGGAATTACACAGCCACAGGTGGAAATTTATGGGGAACATCAGTCTGTGGGGCAAATTCTCCTGCCGATCCCTGTGCCCACTCACAGGCACACCTACACGCTCCCCAAAGGCGTGCAGGTGTGTGCCAGGTCCCAGCCCACCTCTTCCCCAGGTGATGCTGCCAGTCCTGTCCTGTCAGGCAGGTTCAGGTCTGCAGCAGCCTGGCTCTCCCTGTTGCCCTGCCTGGCTCGATCGCTAACCCCACTGAGCTCTTTTCTATCCCAGCAGCTCCTGTTTTCCGATCGCCACATCCCAGCTGCTGCCTTGGGATGGGCTCAGCCAGGAATTTTCCTCCTTGTTTTCACAGCACAGAAGCTGCTTTGCCTTTCCTTTTCCATTAAGCCTGGCTCTAGCAATAGAGCAGAGATGTCCAGAGATAACATCACATCCCCTGTGCACTGGCTGCTCTCACACATCCTCCCAGTTGCACAATATAAACCCCATCTCTAGAAATACTTGAATATATTCAAAGCAAGAGGAGCTGCTTGAAAGTCACTCAGATATGACTCTCAACTCTTCATGAAGAGCAACAGATGATCGTGCTGGGGTTTAAAGCAAACCCCAAGGAGGGGAACACAGCTAGTATTTCTCCTTCTCACAGGGGGAAGGGAAGGGAAGGGAAGGGAAGGGAAGGGAAGGGAAGGGAAGGGAAGGGAAGGGAAGGGAAGGGAAGGGAAGGGAAGGGAAGGGAAGGGAAGGGAAGGGAAGGGAAAAGCAAGGACCTGGATGCATGCACACAGCTGTGCCTCTGCAGAGTGCGACTGGGGACAGAGGTCCTGCTGCTGAGCCAGGGTAGGTGGAAAAGTGGTTTCTCCATGCAAGCGCAGCTGAGCAGAGAGCAGCTGCTGCCATGAGCCTTGCAGAGGCTCACATGGCTCTGCCTGGCAGGAGCGCTGAGCCTTTTCGCTGTGCCCCGTGCAGCTAACGAGCACAGCTTGGCTGTCAGATGTTTGCAGTTACGGAAACAAGCAAACAAACCCACTCGTGGAACAAATGAGAATAACAGCTAAATGGAGGCAGTCGCTACCTGGTCACAAACAGCCTGCCAGCTGAGGAGGTGAAATCTAAACCGCTGGAGAAGCTGTTTTTCTTGTAGCATCCAGGCACCGGTGAAGCCCGCAGATCAGCTAGGCGCCTGCGGCGTGGAGCGGGATAGCGAGAGCACGCACGCTGCTGGAGGGCAGCGGAGGGTGTTTCAGGAGGGGTCAGCAGGGCCCTGCGTGCCTCTCTGCTTCCCAGGCTGGGACTCCTAACTGCGGCAGGCTGTCTCATAGCTACATCTTGACCTTTCCAGCGCCAATTAGCTGGGAGAGGAGCCATGCAGCTAATGAGCAAATGAAGGGGTTTATCTCACCCGGCAGGCATGGACACTGACTATAAAATTCTTGGCAAAGACAGCAGCTCGGTATTGATCTCGGGAAGGCCAGGTGCTCCATCGCATAAAAATCACATAGAGAAATGTTCATTGCTCCCATCTGACTCCTGCTGCTGCTTAGAGCCTGGTGTCTGTGAGACCGACACCGCTCTGTGCCCAGCGTGGCGAAGGGCCCTCATCATGCAAGAGGTGACATTTGTTGCACCCAAGGTTGTCAACAGTGAGAGACTGGCATCCCCTCGGGGGTCTCTGCTCTGCCCCCGTAGAGCCTAAAGGGAGGGCGCCAGGCTGCAGTGCCAATGTGACCGGCAATCGTAGCAGCCTGGTCAGAGGGAAGATGGGCTTGTTTGAAAAGAAAAGGGATATGCTGGAGAACAGGGGAGATGATAACACTACCAGAGAGACCTTGACAGATATACTAGATCCACTGAGATCAAAGGGAAGGTCTGTTTATTTTTCTTGATAGAGAGTTTGCAGGAATGAGGCATTGGGAAATGCTTTCGGTATCTGCCCAGTTTGGCTGGTTTTCTTTCAAATAAACTGGCCTCTGCAGTGTCTGGAGCATCTGACCTTTCAGAAGGATCAGCGTGGAGGTAAAAAAGGATCTCAGCATCACAGGAGAGAGTCCCAGCTGGGGACGGGGCTGGAGAAGGCCACAGCATGGTGGGGCGGCAGCGCCTGGCTCTCCAGCTGCGGCGGTGAGACCTGCGGGAGGGTCCCGGGGAAGCTGCCAGCTGCAGAGCATTTAGAGAACTGTCCCCGATCCAGCCCCTCATGCTCAGGAGATTTGAACTGGTTACTTTTCTGATTCCACCTACCTACAGCCAAGCGTGGTTAGTGCTGCTAAAACCGCTGTACGTGGGATTAAGAGTGGATAATTAGCCCCGAGATTTTCTGCTGTCTGTACCTGCAAGAGGCTGGAACAAAATTCTGAGTCAGACAAAAACAGCATTTAGAAAATGTACCAGGCCCAGCCAGGATAATCAGTCACTGGTAATGACTATTTATCTTGCCACATCAGTGATGTCTCCCATTGTAATGTCCTCACTGCCTGGAGTAGGGTTTGCAGGGAAAGGGCATCCTGTAAATCTCAGAGCCACGTTGCTCCAGTGGGAGATATTGTCCTTCTCACTTCACAGGCTGGAGAGATGCTTCGAGCTGTAACCTGGCAGCCAGCAGAAATATGGCAGAGAGGTACAGTTTCACCACAGAGCACCTTTGCTGTGTTGCAGCGAATTGATGTTTCCTTCCTAGTTTAGCCCCGGCTCCGCGCTTGCCATGTGGCAATCCCCACAGCAACCATTTTAAACAAACCTTTAATTTGTGAATCTGTCCAGGCTGATAATCCCCACGCTGGCACATCCAGAGGAAATCAGTCTTGTACCATGGCAGGGTGTAATAACATATCATAATATTTCTTCCCTTGGGAAATCCTGCCAAGGGCACCAGAGATGTCTTGTGAACAAGGATGAATGAAGTCCTGCAAGCCACCCGTGAAGCACAGCAGATTTCTTCCTATTTTGTAGACAAGGTATGGGGCACAAAAAGGTTCCCAGGAGCTCAGAAAGGTCACCGAGCAGGGAATAAAACCTAGGAGTCCTAGCTCCGAATCTCCAGGTTTAATTGCTAAATACAGCAGGGTCATAATTTCAGTGAGCTGCCATCGAGAATTTGTCCCCATGCTTTCCACGGAAGATGATGAGGCAGTTAGACAGAGCCACTATTATGTAGTAGCTTAAGCATCAAAAGGAAAAGGAGAGAGGTTTACAGGAGTATGCCTTAATTCACATTTGCCTGTCAGCTTGGAGCATGCACAAGTTCAGATATCACAACTCAAGTACCTGATAACCACTCATTCATTAATCGCTGGTAACATAATCTGCCCTCTCAGCCCTAAGTGCTGAACAGAGACGATGCCCTCAGGAGCTGGAGATCAATTTAAGTTTTCAGAAGCCTTAGTCCCTGACTCGTTCCATGGTGCCAGCACTCCTTATAATAACTGTTGAGCGGATTTTCTGTCACATAACTGGTCCCGGCTCCCTTTCTAGCAGCCCTGGCTGCCACATTCTCCTGTGCTGGAGAAAGAGTCTTTAATATCTATGCCATGAGCCATGCAGGAGGACATGTATAGGCCTGGAGAAGTCTGGGATTTGCACTATGAAAAGCTCCCACCCCCCTTTCACGCCAACACTAAAGTCCTCTGAGTACTGGCGCTTTCATGCAGCATCGTCTGGAGGAGAGCAGGGACTCTGGGGGCCCGCATCTTGCTTCTTGCTCATCCTTGTTGCTGGGTGTTGCTCAGACACGCTGGGCAAAGCTCCCTTGTAAGTGGCAGTTCCAGCAAAGGGCTTATCTTCAAACTAGACTGAAGAGATGGGGAAAAACAAGCCACCAAGTTAGAGCAGGACATGGCCCAGGTTGCACAGCCAGCCCGGCAGGAATGGGATTCAAATTGAGTTTATTAACTCCTTGTTTAATGGCCCTGATTCGAAACCTGATTGCTGCCTGCTCCGTGTGGTCTCATTGCAAGGACCTCAGCTGACTCCCAGTACCACCCAGCTGCCCGCCTGGACCGGGACCAGCCCTCCCTGTTCCACCTCTCAGGAATCCTCACTGAGAATTAAGAGCCCTGACATAAACGTGGCAGCAGCCCAGCGCTGCTGACCCAGGAGGCTCCGCTCCATTAGCCCCAAAACATTGCTGACCGTGAACGCTTTAGTTCTGGTATTGCAGGTTCTGCTTCTCAATAAAAGCAAAAAGCAATTTATGAGAGCACGGCCAATAATGTGAAACTCTCTTTATCGCAGCTGGTTAAGAGCAGTTGGCAACTGTACCCTGTGGACTGGTATGGAGTAGCTATTTCAGGAAAGCTGCTGTGTCCTGAAAGCAGAGTTCCTGGCTGGGAGAGGGACCCCGACACGTGCAAATGTCTCACCCTACAGCCACAAAGCTGAAAACCGGCTGAAAAGTGGATGTGATCATCACTCTTCTTTCCTAGGCTGCTGTCTTGGGGGGCTTGAACAGTGTCCTGCTCTGTATTTCAGCAGTTTCAGCTCATCTAGAACCTGCTCTCACCTGGAGATAAACCGCAGGAGCTGCTGAGACTGGGGTACAATGGGAGGGAGTGCTGGCATGCGCCAAAATATCCTATTGATACCTAACTGCTGGGACAGGCAAGAAAAAAGGAGAGGTGCAGTGGTCAGTTGAAATGTTTTCACTTTTATTCAGACCCCTTATGGTTACAAACCTGCAGCCCCCTCTGCTCCCCAGCCTGCCCCGCGCAGCTTCACCGCTGCTGCTGCTGCTCCTGCCTCAGGGTGTCCTACCCCGGCTGGCAAAGCACCCGGCCCTGTGGAGTCTCCTGCTGCAGAGCACTTCTGATGCCCCAGCCTAGGGCAATGCCATTTCAACACTTTTCCTCCAGGTACAGTGACATATCTGACACCCTCGTGCTTGAGTCTGGCTTGAGCCTAAGGTATTTGCAAAGAGTCCCTCTTTATCAAGTCTTGAGGGAACCTCTGTTTCTTGGAGCTGCTTTGCAGGATCAATGGAGTGTGAAATTCGTAGGCTTGAGCTGCCGAGGGTAGGCAAGGTGCCTCCTGAGGATCCTCTGGAGCAAATTCTTCCTGGGTGTCCCAGCGGGGAGCTCCAGGCTGGAGCTGCTCCTCTGATAGCCCACCTCCAGGAGCCTCCTCTCTCTCTTCTCTGCCTCTTTGCTTTCCAGCACATCCATTATCTGGACGTCTCTGAGCGGGCTGGCACATCTCCTGGGCAGGGGAAGCCCTGCTGGGTTCCTGTAGGCCTGGCTGCCTCTGCCGTCCTTGTGACCAGTGGCATGGGGACTCGGCTTCTTGCGGTCCCTCAGGCCTCCATCCATCCAGGAGCAGCCACCTCCTCCAGCAACAGGCATCCCAGGGCACCTGCAGCATCCCGGCTCCTCCTGGGAACCGGGACATATCTCAGCAGCAGGACCTCAAAGATAACCTGAGCCTGAGTGAAAAAACAACGCCTCTTCACTGGTGACCTGTGGGCTCTGCCCCAGGGTAACAAAGCCATACGGGGTGGTGACCTTGGGAAGATGAGGCAGGGACAGAGCTGCCCAAGCAGTAGGGTCTGGGATAGCCTGCGCAGTGGCAGCGAGCCCGGCGTTAAAGCAGGACGAGCTAGAGCCGTCGTGCTCACCCTCCACTGCTGGGTCTGAGCCGCTCCTCCAAGCCGTCTCCGTCAGCTGCCCCCTCCCCTTGCTTGAGCGCCTGTGCTTCTTGTGGATGTCCAGAGAGGGGATAGTAAACTGCGGGATGCGGTCGGGGGTCACCACGTGGAGGAAGATGTCCCTGGAGCTCTTGCCCTGGAGCATGTGGGGACAGAGCATCCCCTCCCAGAGCGACATGGTGGGACCGACAGGGGCTCCCTGGAGCAGCGCTGTGTATTTATGCTCTGCAGACAGCCCTGATTGCTCTCCGCGCAGTGACGCACTGTGACGATGGCTGCCAGGTCCCTACACCTGCTCCCTCCAGACCAGCAGCAATTTGTCATCCACCCAGGCACAAGGGAGACAGATGGAGGGGGACGGGCAAGAAGACACTCATCCCCAACCTCTGCTCCTGCCCTCCTGCTCACGTGCAGAGCCACCGGCGCTGGCCAGCTCCCATCACCCATGAGATGGGAGTGGGGGGGCCCCGAGGAGAGGAGCTGGATGAGCGGCGTGAGCTGCGGCTGCGGCACCCAGGGTGGGAGGGAGCCGTGCGCCGGGAGCAAGAGCGAATGCAGCGAGCGGTGGCCTGTGCAGGATGAGTCACCGACCATGGGCATCAGGTGGAGCTGAGCGGAAGGGGCAGCCGGAGCTGAAAGTGGGAGACAAACACTTCAACTCTGTCTAGCAAAACTCCCGTCTGGAAAATCTCCACCTCGACCCATGCAATTACCCAGAGAAATCAGTAATTTTAACCACTGGGGTCCCCAAGTCCCTCCTCCCATCTCTGCTGTCGCTAGGGCTGTGTGCTGGCTTGTTTCTCGCAGTATGCCTGTGCTCCCGTCCCCATTGGGGGTGGGACTGCGGGTGGGAACGGTCCCGGGCAGGCCACAGCAAGGAAAGGCATTGTGCATCCTCCAGGTGGGACCGTGAAACCGCTCTCCCAGCAGAGCCAAAGGTTGCTTTGCCTTTTCCCCCTCTGCAGCCGGGCAGCGGCAGAGCTGCAGAGCCGGGTTGCCCTGCCACCCTCCCCTTGGCTAAGGGAGCCTCCTCCGCTAGCAGGTGGGTAACGGCCACTTTATGTTGGTTGCTGCTCTGCAAATGACGCAGAGAGAAAAAGCAGCTCCGTTTCTGTGTGGTGCAGGGTCTGTCCCTGCAGCAATGCAGCTGGCCTGTTTTAACGTGCCATGTTTTCGTCCTGTCCCACACTGGGAACTGAAGAGGCTCTGCCGTGGGTTTCGATAGGAACAGGAGCAAGGCCAGGCTTGTTTTGGCACAAACAGGGGTTGGGAGCATGGAAAAGCCCAGGAGATCATCTCAGAGCATCTAAATAGCCACATCCCAGCTCCGCTGAGGGGGGGCTCACGTCTGTCCCCCAAATGCATGGCCAGTGGCAGGGCTACAAGCAAGGTCTGTGGATGCTGGGTATGGGTCCCCATCTCTGCAGGGTAACCTCTGCCACGATGCCCTGTTCAGCTGGACAGAGCAGGGAGGTGAGTGCCCTGTTATCCCGATGCTGTGCCCTTTACCCCGAGGGCAATGCCCACACACCATGCCCACTCCCCGGGCCTCGCCAGCCTTTGCAGCAGGGTGTCTGTCACCTTGCAACAGGTTAAATGCACTAAATGCCCTTCCCCGCTCCAAAACCACCTGCTTGGTAGAAATAACAGCTGAAAATCCCTCCTAACAGTCATGAAGCCTGAATCACTCAGCGACAGGACCCCAGCCCGTCTGCATGTCACAGTGCCCAGCTTGGTGAAGCACAGAGCTGGGGGGAGGATCAACGCTGAGCTACACACAGGGGTCGGCAGGTCTGTTGTCCATGTAATGCCCAGTGCAGCCTTCGGGTGTACGGTCTGCATGAAGTTAAAACCTCAGAGAGTGCCCAGAGCAGGGGCTGAGAGGATCTGCTGCGAAGCAGCTTCTGGAAGGTGCTTCTGGGGACTCAGCTAAGCCTGTTTTACGAAGGGGAGCGTGCGTGCATGTGCACGCAGAACTGCTGGCTAATTGAATCAGGCTGTGGTTTCAAAGAACCAGGCTTACTCCCTTCCTTTCATCTTTATTGACTAAAACATATCCCAGCCCCAGCTTCCCCCCAGTGCGCGAGCAAGGGGAAAGCATGGACCAGGAGGGATGCTGAGGGGCCTCCCCTCACCTGGGGTCCAGTTTCTCCTGGCAGGGGGCTCAGCAGGGCAAGTTTTCTGGCATTTCATCACCCTCTGCCTTCAGCTGTTTGCATCAGCACAGAGTGAGGGGAGATATCCCAAATCAGAGTCTTGGCTTGGCAAGATACAATCCCCGGGAGAGGACAGGCATCCCAAACTGAGAGAAAATAAACCACTAATTGAGAGCCATCAGCCCTTGAGCAAGGCACCAGGACCAGTGCTCATACCGGGGGAACCCCCATGGGAGGGCTTTGGGCTGCCCCACTGGTTAGTGAGGCTGGCAGCTCGTCAGTGTGATGAGGAGCAGCTGGACCAGTAGCTATAAGTAGCTTGAAGGCTGCAGGCTGGGCTAAGCCAGGTTTTTGTCCAGTTCAGGCTCTTGGGCTTTATGGAGCAGCAACTAAGGCCACACACCAGCCCAGAGCAGGTAGAGATCCTCCAGGTGCTAACGGGGTTGTTTTTGCTGAGGGTGCTGTCAGCACTGGCGTGGAGGATGTTTGACATTTCTCTCTCTGTCTAGGGGAGGCTGGTTACCTGCAAGGAGCCTGACTTCTCCTCTAGCAGGTTCCTGTGCCAGATCCTTCAGCTGAGTTTTGTCAAGTACCTGGTAGGTGATGTTCCTGCTGCTGGAGGAGTTTGAGGCTAAGGGCATGGGGTGATGAGACCTTGAGACTGGCAGTTCCTTTGGTTTCTCTGCCAGATCATCCTCTCTGCTCTTTCAGTCTCTTCCCTCAGTGTGTGCTTGTCCTCTGCTTTTCTCCCCACCCCAGCTTTTGCCCTTTGCCTGGTTTGGTCTTGCCTTGCTTCCCTTCTGGTAATGGTTGTTGCAGCATTCATATTTCTTTCCTTCTCTGGGCCAGGAGAGATGGGAGGTCTTTGGGGACAAGGTACAAGCTATCTGGTTCTGTTTTACCTGGCTGAAGTTGGTCCCAATCTCAGCACCACACTGGGACAGAACAGGGTTTAAGGGTTTCACTGAGGACTTTAAATAGCTGGAAGTTCTCATATGACCTAATGTAGCTCTCTCTTGCTGGCAGCTGAAGATCCTTCAGAAAGCATCAGTCTGGATTGGATTTGTGATCCCTGTGGAGACCATTATCAGCAAAGTCTACCCCACCCAGTCTCCTACCAGGCCTGGACGACTTGCCAAGAAGCGCAGGGGGAGACTAACGAGCCTCCTCCTCTCCATCATCCCCACCAGGATCCAGAATATCCTGGGCTACCTGCCAGCAGACTGGGGCCAGAGCAACATGCCCAAGGGTAAGAGCTGTGGCTTCCTGGAACACCTGAAGGTTTTGCAGTTAAGAAGCACACGGCATGACATCAAAACACGCTAGGTCTGGAGCTCCTGTGCTGGGTAGAAAACTGGGAAACACATAGATGTATGTGTTCATTCTGTATGGGTTGTGATTGTGCCTTCTATGAATCCCTGCAGAGATTCAAGAAGCTCTGATTAACCCATCTAACAAAGCAAACAAGAGGAAGCTGGATGACTTAGCTCTGGAGGAGCAGGAGTCCTGGTTGGTGGTACTGGAGAGGGACCTGCCAGAGGATGACTCTGAAGACCTCACCTATGAGGTATGATGTTCCGCCTGCTGAGCAGATTGGTTCCCCAGGGGCTGAGCAATTCAGAGATGACTGCGTTTAGCCTCTGTGTTCCTGGTAGACTGGGAGTGTCACTGCAAAGGAGCCTGTGCAGGGAGCTGTAAAGAGGTTTCCTTTACTGTACACCCTTTGAGGGCTGCAGGCTGTCCAAAGAGCACTTGAACATGATATCATCAGTGATGAAAGGTATAGGTGCTCCACTCCTCCCATAACACTGAAGTTTCCCTTTGGTTGCTGTCCCTGCAAAGTGGCATCTCTGTCACCCTTGATTGGTTGGCTGGTTGCCAGTCCCATCAGGAATGGGGCCAGTGTGTCCTTCCTCAGACTGCCTCTTTCCTCCCCAGCCCTCAGACGTGGAAACGGATAGTGAGGAGTACAAGTCCCAAAATGACACTGAGGCAGACATGGAGCTTGAAGAGCAGGATAGGACCATTATGCTGAAGGAGCCATCAGATCTCCAGGTGAGTGGGCCTGCCCTGTACTGGCTGCAGACTTGGTCCTGGGTACACTTGCATATGCTGGGCTGGAAGGATGTACTTCAGTCCTTCCCTTGGCTAGAGAAGGAGAGGTGTCTGGGGATACTCGGACTACTCTGAATTTCATGAGATCACTCATAGGTCTTGTGCTGCCCTTCCACGGAACTGCAGTCTGACCATGTCCCTGTCTCTGCAGGTGGAGGACATACACCCTGCTGGGGTTAGCGATACCCCAGAGCTGCTGGCCGCAAGCACGGAGCTGGGACCAGAGGATTCAGCTGGGTCCAGCAGTGGGGAAGATGCTCCAGATGTTGATAGTGATGATGCCCAGAAGCCAGAAGCTGATGTGAGCAGTGGGGGTGGCAGTGAGCAGGAGGCTGATGCAGATTGTGAAGACAGCAGCAGTTTGTCACAGTATGGGGTAAGGACTTCTTTGTGCTGAGCCATAATCCCACCCACCCTCCTTCAGTGTGGAGCAGGGGAGATGTCACAAGCTCAGAGGTACTTCAGCCTGGGAGGATGTCCCCAGGCTCTGAGCCTTTGACATAGCTCTCCATTCCCTTTGCTGCCAAGTGAGCTAGGAAAGGGTTGTAGGGGCTCTAGTTCTTCTCCCTGTGTAAAGAGACAACCTCAGTCCCCATATGTTGTTGAGATGATGCTGGGTGTGCACAGTGCTGTGGGCATCTTCACCCCTGAGAAACAGGACTGCCAAATGCCAGTTGAGCATCTTGTGCTGGTACCCAGAGCAGCCACCTCTGAACCAGAGCCACCACCAGCAGGTCACCATGAGCCCTTCATGACTCACTGGCCCAGGTATCTTGTGCTTTAAAATGGGGAGGATTTGTGGGAGAGTCTTCATTGCTAGCAACTTCGCATGGGGTCCTTCACTGCTCTAGACCCATCTGCTGCCACAGCACTGGTGGACACTTGAAGCTGGTGCTCAGCTGCCTGGTTTGCAGGGAAATGGAGGGCGAGGAGAGGTGCAGGGTGGGTTGTTTTGAACTCAGCAGCTCAGTGTCAATGCTGGCTGGCCAGTGTTGTGGGTAAAGTCTCTTGTGTTTTCTAGGATAAGCAGGAACCCTGACCCATGGACCCGGACCTCTGCTGTGGCTGCAAAGTGCCTGGTTCTCTGGGGCAGCTGTGTCCTCGAGTAAGCTGTTCAGTTAAATGTTATGTTAATTTTTTTTTTTTAACTTCATAATAAAATTTTTCATGTGAATTGGGATGCAATTAGCTTTCAGTATCTGGGCCTGGCAGGTTCTGCCTGTGCACCAGACGGCATGGACATAGTGCTGGTGGGAGTCCAGGGCATGGGGCTGCCAGTGAGACCTGAGACCTTCCCCTCCGATCCCTCCTGTGGAGAGGCTCTTCATCGCTCCTGGGAGGGAGATAACTTTGGGAATGCTGATATGTGTGATGGGAAGGAGAGGGGTGCAGGGAGTGGAGCTGCAGGCTCAGGCTGAGTGGAGCAGGGTTTCCATGTAGCAGCACCTGAGCACGGTCACACCGACTGGTCCCCAGATGTCCCTGGGCTAGCTGGGTGCAGAGGTGCAGGATGGGTACCTCAGTAGGATCTCCCTCCACATGCATGACATCTTCAGAAGTACAGGAGGTAGCAAGTCTCTGCCCTTGGGATAAAACAACCA
>JAJKFH010001067.1:0-16816 GCA_023333565.1 Puffinus mauretanicus | reverse complement strand
CACCAACACCGGGGCTCTGTGTCTGTTCTCCCACTTAGCCTCGACATATCTCTTCCCCTCATCAGGGCAAAGCTCCGCAGCGGCCATTCTCCACATAGGGCTTGGCAATGAGCTAGCCACGAATCAAGGTTGATGCTGGCCCTCACGATCACTTCGCAGCCCCGTCTCAGCCCCACCAACACCGGGGCTCTGTCTCTCTTCTCCCACTTAGCCTCGACATATCCCTTACCCTCATCAGGGCAAAGCTCCGAAGCGGACATTCTCCACATGGAGCTTGGCACTGAGCTAGCCAGGAATCAAGGTTGATGCTGGCCCTCACCTTTCCTTTGTAGCCGCACCAACACCGGGGCTCTGTCTCTGTTCTCCCACTTTTCCGTGACATATCCCTTCCCCTCATCAGGGCAAAGCTCCGAAGCGGCCACGCTCCATATAGGGCTTGGCACTGAATAGCCAGGACTCGCGGATGATCCTGCCCTCATGATCCTTGGCAGCTTCACCAACACCGGGGCTCTGTCTCTGTTCTCCCACTTAGCCTCGACATATCCCTTCCCCTCACCAGGGCAAAGCTCCAAAGCGGCCACCCTCCACATGGGGCTTGGCACTGAGCTAGCCAGGAATCAAGGTTGATGCCGGCCCTCACGATCACTTCGCAGCCCCGCCTCAGCCCCACCAACACCGGAGCTCTGTCTCTGTTCTCCCACTTATCCTCGACATATCCATTACCCTCACCAGGGCAAAGCTCCGAAGCGGCCATTCTCCACATGGGGCTTGGCACTGAGCTAGCCAGGAATCAGGGTTGATGCTGGCCCTCACGATCACTTCGCAGCCCCGTCTCAGCCCCACCAACACCGGGGCTCTCTGTCTGTTCTCCCACCTAACCTCAACCTAGCCCTGACCCTCACCGGGAACAAAGTCCGAAGCGGCCAGCCTCCACGTGGAGCTTGGCACTAAAGTAGCCAAAAATCAAGGTTGATGCTGGCCCTCTGCTTTCCTTTGTAGCCCCACCAACACCGGGGGTCTGTCTCTGTTCTCCCACTTAGCCTCGACATATCCCTTCCCCTCATCAGGGCAAAGCTCCGAAGCGGCCACCCACCACATTGGGCTCAGGCACAGAAGTGGCCAGGAATGAAGGCTGATGCTGGCCCTCACGATCTCTTGGCAGCCCCTCCTCAGCCCCACCAACCCCTGCTCCCTTCTCTTTGGTGTCTTCCACGTAAACATCAACCTGCATCTTACCTTCATCAGAGCCAGGCTCTGAAACGTCTACCCACCAGATGGCGCTCCAACACAGTGGGAACCAAGATGACTGTTGTTCGTTGCACTCGCCTGCCCTGGCCGCCCTTTGAGGTCCCCACCAACACCGGGGCTATGCGCTTGCCGTAGCACTCAACCATCAACCTTGCTGCAGCCCAACTGCAAAGCAGACAAGCGCCCCGTCGAGCTCCCACACACATTTAGCCAGGACTGAAATATGTTCGCGGCGCTCACCTTCCCTTTACAGCCCCTTCTCAGCTGCCCAGCACCCAGCCATCTCCAGCACCGCAAATGTGCAACATCCAGCACACCTAGCACCCCTTGGGATCATTGGCAGTGCTTGGTGCTGCGCATGGGTCGGTGCTGGGTCGTGGGGGTACTGTGTGCTAGGCCCTGAGTGGAGTGTGTTCTGGACAGATCTGGGTGCTGCGGTTGCTGGGTGTTGGGCATATCTGGGTGCTCGACATGTCCCTGTGCTGGGCACTGGGAGGATTTGGTGCTGGGAATGGGCAGGTGATGATCGTGTCTGGGTGGTGGATGCTGGCTACAGGCAGTGCTGGGCACTGGGAGGATTTGGTGCTGGGAATGGGCAGGTGATGATCGTGTCTGGGGGGTGGATGCTGGCTACAGGCAGTGCTGGGCACTGGCTGCGCTGGGTGCTGGTCACTGGGGGTACTGGGTTCTAGGCACTGGGCGTGCGGGGTGCTGGACATCTCTGGGTGCTGAGCATGTCCAAGTGATGGGTCGTGGGCACTGGGACTGCTGGGCAGTGGGGTGCTGGGGACTATGCATATCAGGGTGCCTGGCACGCCTGTGTACTGAGTGCTTGGTGCTGGGTTCTGGATGCTGGCTGTTGGGCATTGTCTCTGTGCTGGTTATTGGGCACTGGCGGTGGTAGGCATGGGAGTGCTTGTTGCTGGGCATTTTCTGATCCTGGCTGTTGGGGGCGCTGAGCACTGGACATGTCTGGGTGATGGATGGAGGGAGTTTTGGGTGCTGGGCACTAGGGGTGCTGGCTAGTGGGTATGTCCGGGTGCTGGGCATGTCCATATGCCGGATGCTGTGCGCTGGGGATGCTGGGCACTGGGGTTAGTGGGTGCTGTGCACTGGGGTTGCTGGGTGCTGGGCGGCGCGACTGCTGGGGGCTGGGAGGGCTGGGTACTATGCATAAGCGGGTGCAGGGTATGTCTTGCTGCTGGATGGTGGGTTCTGGGGCTACTGGGAGCTGGGGGTATTGGGTGCTGGGCACTGGGGTTGCTGGGTGCTGAGTCCTGTGGGTGCTGGTTGCTGGGCCCTGGGAGTGCTGGGTACTATGCATAAGCGGGTGCAAGGTATGTCTTGCTGCTGGGTGCTGGGGGTATTGGGTGTTGGCCACTGGGGTGTTGGGTGCTGGGCATGTCCTCATCCTTGGCATGACTGATGCTGGGCACTGGGGGTGCTGGCTGCTGGGAGCTAGGGGTGCTGGCTGTGGGCATTTCAGTTGCTGGACATGACCAGGTGCTGGGCATGTCCAGGTGCTGGGCATGTGCGGATGCTGTGTGCTCGGCACTTGGGGTTCTGGGTGGTGGGCAGGGAGGGTGCTGGACGCTGGGGATGCTGGCTGTTGCGGTGCTGGGTGCTGGGCACTGGGGCTGCTGAGTGGTGGGCATGTCCAGGTGCTGTTTGTTGGCGGTTGGGGTGCTGGGTTGTGCGCCTGTCCGGGAGTTAGTGCTGGGCCCTGGGGTGCTGTGTATGTCCGAGTGCTGGCCATGTCTGGATGCTGGGTAAACGGGTTCTTGGGCTGTGGGGGTGTTGGGTATGCTGGTTTCTGGGCACTGGGGAGGTGCTGGCTGCGAGACCTGTATGGTGGTGGGTGTTTGGTGTACTGGGTGCAGGGTGCTGGGCGTGCTGGGTGCTGGGCATGTCTGGGTGCTATGTGCTGATCACTGGGGATGTTGGGGGCTGGTTTGCTGTGTTCTGGTGTGTAGCGTGCTGGGCATGTCCAGGTGCTGGGTACTGGGCGCTGGTGGGGGGGTGGCCCCAGGGGGTGCTGTATGCCGGGCCTGTCCGGGGGGTGGGTGTTGGGCAGTGGGGTTGCTGGGTGCTGGGAATGTGCGGGTGCTGGGGGCTGGGCCCTGAGGTTGCTGGGGGCTGGGCCCTGAGGTTGCTGGGGGCTGGGCACTCGGGTTGCTGGGTGCTGGCTGGTGCGGTTGCGGGGCCCTGGTATTGCTGGGTACTATGCATAACTGAGTGCAGGGTATCTCTTGGTGCTGGAGGTACTGGGTGCTGGGCATATCCGGTGCTGGGTCTGTGCTCTGGAGTTGCTGGGGTCTGTGCTCTGGAGTTGCTGGGTTCTGTGCTCTTGGGGGTGCTTGTTTCTTGGCATGTGCGTGTGCTGTGTGCTCTGCCCTGGTTGTGCTGGGTATGTGTGGGTGCTGTGTGGTGGGCGCTGGGCATGTCTGGGTGCTGGGTGATGGGCACGGGAGGTTCTGGGCGATGGGGAGCAGGGAAGCTGCCTGCTAGGCATGTCTGAGTGCTAGGCATGTCCGGGTGCTGGGTACTGTGCGCTGGCAGTGGTGGGCGGTGGTGGTGCTGGGTGCTGGGCATGTCCGGATGCTAGGCAATGGCGGTGCTGGGTGCTTGGCGCTGGGGGTGATGGTCTTTGGGTGTGCTGGGTGCTGGGCATGTCCCTGTGCTGGGTGGTGGGGGTGCTGGGCATGTGCGGGTGTTGGTTGCCGAGCCCTGGGTGTACTGGGTGCTGGACGCTGGGGTGGTTGGTTTCTGGGCGCTGGGGGTGCTGGGTTCTGTGCCCCTGTGTTGCTGGGTGCTGAGCATGTCCAGGTGCTGGCCATGTCTAAGTGCAGCGTGCTGGGCACTGGGTGCTGGGGGTGCTGGATGCTGAGTGTTGGGTATGCCGGTTTCCGGGCACTGGGCGGAAGTGTGTGAGACCTGTGGGGGTGTTGGATGGTGGGTGTTTGGGGTGCTGAGCGCTGCAGGTGCTGGGCATGTCCAGGTGCTATGTGCTGATCACTGGGGTTCTTGGGGGCTGGTTTGCTGTGTTCTGGTGTGTTGGGCGCTGGGCATGTTTGTCTGGGTGCTGGGCATGTCTGGGTGCTGGGTACTGGGAACTGGCAGTTTTGGGGCGGTGCTGGTGCTGTGTGCTGGGCATGTTGGGGTGCTGGGTACTGGGCAGTGGGAGTGCTGAGTGCTAGGTACTGGGGGTGCTGGGCCCTGGCATTGCTGGGTAATATGCAAAACTGAGTGCAGGGTATGTCTTGGTGCTGGATGCTTGGTGCTGGAGGTACCGGGTGTTGGGCATATGCAGTGCTGGGTGTTGGGCATATGCGGTGCTGGGTGGCTGTGCTGGGGTTGCTGGGTGCTGTGCTGTGAGGGTGCTGGATTCCTGGCACGTGCGTGTACTGTGTGCTGGGCCCTGGTTGTGCCGGGTATGTGTGGGTGCTGGGTGTTGGGCACTGGGGTGGTGGTGCTAGGTGCTGGGCATGTCTGGGTGCTGAGCAATGGTGGTGCTGGGTGCTTGGCGCTGGGGGTGGTGGTCCCTGGGGCTGCTGTGTGCTGGGCACGTCGGGGTGCTGGGTTTTGGGCGGTGGGGGTGCTGGGTGCTGGGCGTGTGCGTGTGTTGGTTGCTGGACCCTGGCGTGCTGGGCGCTGAGGCTATCGGTTACTGGGTGCTGGGGGTGCTGGGTTCAATGCAGCGTATGCAGGTCCTGGGCAGTGGGGGTGCTGGAAGCTGGGTGTTGGGTATGCTGGTTCCTGCCACTGCGGGTGCTGGGTGTGAGACTTGTGGGCGTGCTGGATGGTGGGTGTTTGGTGTGCACCCTCACTGCCCACTACCCAGAACCCCAAGTGCCGAGCACACAGCATCCGGACGTGCCCAGCACCTGCACACGCCCAGCACCCACAAGACCCAACAACCAGCACCTGGTCATGACCAGTACCTGCAAATGCCCACAGCCAGCACCCCTAGCTCCCCTCACCCAGCACTCCCCATGGCCCAGCACTCATTCCCGGACATGCGCACAACCCAGCACACCCACCGCCAACACACAGCATCGAGACATGCCCAGCACCCAGCAGCCCCAGTGCCCAGCATCCACCAGCAAGACATACCCTGCACCCAATTATGCATGGTACCCAGCACTCCCAGGGCCCAGCAACCAGTAGCCCCAGTACCTCGGCTCGCTTCTGTAATTCTACACAATGAAGACTTGTGGCTTAGAAGTTAGGTAACTAGCAGGTGTGGTGTTTGCAGGTGTGTAGAATTGTAGTCGAAATCGGGTCTCCTGGAAGCATTGTTAGACTCTAGTGAAGAGTAACCTTGGAAACGAGAACTGTAAACAAACGTGATCCAGACGCGGCTCGGAGACAAACCTCGACCTTACAAGGAAAAAAAGGAACAGGTTCACGAAGAGTTCACTACCCCGCCGACCACCCGAGACCACCCGAGACCCTCAAGGAGACCCTAAAGGTTTTAGTGCGCATGTGTCTAGGATGATGTAATATTATAATCGGCTCTCGGAAATTTAAGGAATATTTAAGAAATTTAAGGAATATTTAAGAGAAACTTAAAATATGTATGAGAAGCATGGATACAAACAGAAAGGTGATTAGACCTGGTGTGCTTCATTTGTGGCAAGTCCACCAAGCACCCAGGCCTGAATAAAACAATCTCTCTCCTGAGCGTGTGGAATTGGTTCCTTCCACGCCAGGCAGGAATCCGCTTTTCGGACAACACCTAGCCCCCAGCACCCGCACCAGCAGCACCAGCAAGCCCAGTGCCCAGCACGCAGCAACCTCAGGGCCCAGAACCCAGCCATGCCCGCCACCCGGACATGAACAGCACCCAGCACCCCCAGCGCCCAGAAACCAACACACGCACACACCCAGCACCCAGCATGCCCACTGCCCAAAACCCAGCAGCCCAACATGCCCAGCACACAGCACCACCACCGCCCACCACCCCCACTGCCCAGTACCCAGCACCCACACATGCCCAGCACCCAGACACGCCCAGCAGGCAGCTTCTCTGCTGCCCACCGCCCAGCATCCCGACCGCCCAGCACCCAGGGCCTGCCACACAGCACCCACACTGCCCAACACCCAGCACCCACACATACCCGGCACAACCAGGGCCCAGCACACAGCCCACGCACGTGCCAGGAATCCAGCACCCTCACAGCACAGCACCCAGCCACCCCAGCACAGCCACCCAGCACCGCATATGCCCAGCAGGAAGCACCGCATATGCCCAGAACCCAGCACCCAGTAGCTCCAGCACCAGGCACCCAGCACCAAGACATACCCTGCACTCAGTTATGCAGAGTACCCAGCAATACCAGGGCCCAGCACCCCAGTACCTAGCACCCAACACTCCCACTGCCCAACACCCACCACCCGGACATGCCCAGCACACAGCACCCCCACCACCCCACACCGCCAGCGCCCACTATGCAGCACCCAGAAATGCCCAGCACCCAACACACCAGAACGCAGCAAACTGGCCCCCAACATCCCCACTGATCAGCACATAGCACCCGGAATGTCCAGCACCCGCAGCGCTCAGCACCCAGCACCCTCAGGGCCCAGCAGCCAGCACCACAGTAACCAGCATCCCCAGCGCCCAGCACCCGGTCATGCCAAGCACCTGGACATGCCAAGCACCTGGACATGCCCAGCACCAAGCACGCCTGTGCCCAGCACACAATAGCCCCAGCACCCAGTAGCCCCAGCACCCAGCATCCAGCAGCAAGAGATACCCTGCACCCGCTTACGCATAGTACCCAGCACCCACAGCGCTCAGCAGCCAGCATCCCCAGTGCTCTGCACCCAGCACACCAGACACCCACCATCCAGCACCCCCACACATCTCACACCCAGCACCCCGTCCCCGCACCCAGACATGCCTAGCACCCGGACATACACAGCACTCAGCACTGTCCTGCTTCCGGCTGGGACAGAGTTAACTTTCTTCCCAGTAGCTTGGGGGGTGGGCTGGCTTTTGGGTTTGGTGTGAGAGGAGCCTTGATGGCCCCTTAACGCTTTGGCTGTTGCTGGGCGGTGCTTGCACCGGGAGACTTTTGTTCTCTCTTTTCGGCCTCCCACAGGAAGCTCGGGGGAGGGGGTTGGGGGGGCGGGGGTGGGGTGGGGAGCACATCCGGGGTAGTTGACCTAGCTGGGCAATGGGGTATTCTATTGCATGTGACATCATGCTCAGTATAAAAAAAGGGAGGGGGCGGGGGGGGAACGACTCCCCCCCCCTCCCCCTAGTTCATGACACGCGGTCGGCAGCGGTGAGCAGTTGCATTCTGCATTGCCTGCTTTGTATCGCCTGTTGTTGTTGTTGTTCTCATTGTTATTATTACTGTTCTACTTCGTTTTATTTCAATCATTAAACTGTTTTTATCTCAACCCGGGAGCTGTCCTACTTGTGCCCTCCCGATTCTCTCCCCCATCCCACGGGGTGGGGGGGGAGGAGAGCCAGCGGCTGCGTGGGGTTTATTTGCAGGCTGGGGTTAAACCACGACATGCACCCATCATACCCTCCACCCAGCACCCCCATGGCCCAGCACTCATTGCCGGACATGCGCACAACCAAGCACACCCACCGCCAACACACAGCCCCTGGACGTGCCCAGCACCCAGCAGCCCCAGTGCCCAGCACCGCATTGCCCAGCATCCCCAGCGCCCAGCACCCTCACTGCCCACCACCCAGAACAACAAGTGCCAAGCACACAGCATCTGGACATGCCCAGCACCGGGACACACCCAGCACCCACAAGACCCAGCACCCGGTCATGACCAGCAACTGGAAATGCCCACAGCCAGCACCTCTAGCTCCCAGCAGCCACCAACCCCAGTGCCTAGCACTCAGCACCCAGTCGTGCCAAGCACTCGGACTTGCCCAGCACCCAACACCCCAGTGCTCAGCACCCCGCACCCGGTCGTGTCCAGGGCCCACCACACAGCACCCACACTGCCCAACACCCAGCACCCACACATACCCGGCACAACCAGGGCCCAGCACACAGCCCACGCACGTGCCAGGAATCCAGCATCCCCAGAGCACAGCACCCAGCCACCCCAGCACAGCCACCCAGCACCGCATATGCCCAGCAGGAAGCACCGCATATGCCCAGAACCCAGCACCCAGTAGCTCCAGCACCAGGCACCCAGCACCAAGACATACCCTGCACTCAGTTATGCAGAGTACCCAGCAATACCAGGGCCCAGCACCCCAGTACCTAGCACCCAACACTCCCACTGCCCAACACCCACCACCCGGACATGCCCAGCACACAGCACCCCCACCACCCCACACCGCCAGCGCCCACTATGCAGCACCCAGAAATGCCCAGCACCCAACACACCAGAACGCAGCAAACTGGCCCCCAACATCCCCACTGATCAGCACATAGCACCCGGAATGTCCAGCACCCGCAGCGCTCAGCACCCAGCACCCTCAGGGCCCAGCAGCCAGCACCACAGTAACCAGCATCCCCAGCGCCCAGCACCCGGTCATGCCAAGCACCTGGACATGCCCAGCACCAAGCACGCCTGTGCCCAGCACACAATAGCCCCAGCACCCAGTAGCCCCAGCACCCAGCATCCAGCAGCAAGAGATACCCTGCACCCGCTTACGCATAGTACCCAGCACCCACAGCGCTCAGCAGCCAGCATCCCCAGTGCTCTGCACCCAGCACACCAGACACCCACCATCCAGCACCCCCACACATCTCACACCCAGCACCCCCAGTGCCCAGTCCCCGCACCCAGACATGCCCAGCACCCGGACATACACAGCACTCAGCACTGTCCTGCTTCCGGCTGGGACAGAGTTAACTTTCTTCCCAGTAGCTTGGGGGGTGGGCTGGCTTTTGGGTTTGGTGTGAGAGGAGCCTTGATGGCCCCTTAACGCTTTGGCTGTTGCTGGGCGGTGCTTGCACCGGGAGACTTTTGTTCTCTCTTTTCGGCCTCCCACAGGAAGCTCGGGGGGGGGGTTGGGGGGGCGGGGGGGGGGTGGGGAGCACATCCGGGGTAGTTGACCTAGCTGGGCAATGGGGTATTCTATTGCATGTGACATCATGCTCAGTATAAAAAAAGGGAGGGGGCGGGGGGGGAACGACTCCCCCCCCCTCCCCCTAGTTCATGACACGCGGTCGGCAGCGGTGAGCAGTTGCATTCTGCATTGCCTGCTTTGTATCGTCTGTTGTTGTTGTTGTTCTCATTGTTATTATTACTGTTCTACTTCGTTTTATTTCAATCATTAAACTGTTTTTATCTCAACCCGGGAGCTTTCCTACTTGTGCCCTCCCGATTCTCTCCCCCATCCCACGGGGTGGGGGGGGAGGAGAGCCAGCGGCTGCGTGGGGTTTATTTGCAGGCTGGGGTTAAACCACGACATGCACCCATCATACCCTCCACCCAGCACCCCCATGGCCCAGCACTCATTCCCGGACATGCGCACAACCAAGCACACCCACCGCCAACACACAGCCCCTGGACGTGCCCAGCACCCAGCAGCCCCAGTGCCCAGCACCGCATTGCCCAGCATCCCCAGCGCCCAGCACCCTCACTGCCCACCACCCAGAACAACAAGTGCCAAGCACACAGCATCTGGACATGCCCAGCACCGGGACACACCCAGCACCCACAAGACCCAGCACCCGGTCATGACCAGCAACTGGAAATGCCCACAGCCAGCACCTCTAGCTCCCAGCAGCCACCAACCCCAGTGCCTAGCACTCAGCACCCAGTCGTGCCAAGCACTCGGACTTGCCCAGCACCCAACACCCCAGTGCTCAGCACCCCGCACCCGGTCGTGTCCAGGGCCCACCACACAGCACCCACACTGCCCAACACCCAGCACCCACACATACCCGGCACAACCAGGGCCCAGCACACAGCACACGCACGTGCCAGGAATCCAGCATCCCCAGAGCACAGCACCCAGCCACCCCAGCACAGCCACCCAGTGCTGCATATGCCCAGCAGGAAGCACCACATATGCCCAGAACCCAGCACCCAGTAGCTCCAGCACCAGGCACCCAGCACCAAGACATACCCTGCACTCAGTTATGCAGAGTACCCAGCAATACCAGGGCCCAGCACCCCAGTACCTAGCACCCAACACTCCCACTGCCCAACACCCACCACCCGGACATGCCCAGCACACAGCACCCCCACCACCCCACACCGCCAGCGCCCACTATGCAGCACCCAGAAATGCCCAGCACCCAACACACCAGAACGCAGCAAACTGGCCCCCAACATCCCCACTGATCAGCACATAGCACCCGGAATGTCCAGCACCCGCAGCGCTCAGCACCCAGCACCCTCAGGGCCCAGCAGCCAGCACCACAGTAACCAGCATCCCCAGCGCCCAGCACCCGGTCATGCCAAGCACCTGGACATGCCCAGCACCAAGCACGCCTGTGCCCAGCACACAATAGCCCCAGCACCCAGTAGACCCAGCACCCAGCATCCAGCAGCAAGAGATACCCTGCACCCGCTTACGCATAGTACCCAGCACCCACAGCGCTCAGCAGCCAGCATCCCCAGTGCTCTGCACCCAGCACACCAGACACCCACCATCCAGCACCCCCACACATCTCACACCCAGCACCCCCAGTGCCCAGTCCCCGCACCCAGACATGCCCAGCACCCGGACATACACAGCACTCAGCACTGTCCTGCTTCCGGCTGGGACAGAGTTAACTTTCTTCCCAGTAGCTTGGGGGGTGGGCTGGCTTTTGGGTTTGGTGTGAGAGGAGCCTTGATGGCCCCTTAACGCTTTGGCTGTTGCTGGGCGGTGCTTGCACCGGGAGACTTTTGTTCTCTCTTTTCGGCCTCCCACAGGAAGCTCGGGGGAGGGGGTTGGGGGGCGGGGGGGGGGGTGGGGAGCACATCCGGGGTAGTTGACCTAGCTGGGCAATGGGGTATTCTATTGCATGTGACATCATGCTCAGTATAAAAAAAGGGAGGGGGCGGGGGGGGAACGACTCCCCCCCCCTCCCCCTAGTTCATGACACGCGGTCGGCAGCGGTGAGCAGTTGCATTCTGCATTGCCTGCTTTGTATCGTCTGTTGTTGTTGTTGTTCTCATTGTTATTATTACTGTTCTACTTCGTTTTATTTCAATCGTTAAACTGTTTTTATC
Source organism: Puffinus mauretanicus (assembly GCA_023333565.1). Taxonomy (NCBI): domain Eukaryota; kingdom Metazoa; phylum Chordata; class Aves; order Procellariiformes; family Procellariidae; genus Puffinus; species Puffinus mauretanicus. The sequence continues at coordinate 5,410 of JAJKFH010001067.1, read as the reverse complement.
TCAACCCGGGAGCTTTCCTACTTGTGCCCTCCCGATTCTCTCCCCCATCCCACGGGGTGGGGGGGGAGGAGAGCCAGCGGCTGCGTGGGGTTTATTTGCAGGCTGGGGTTAAACCACGACATGCACCCATCATACCCTCCACCCAGCACCCCCATGGCCCAGCACTCATTGCCGGACATGCGCACAACCCAGCACACCCACCGCCAACACACAGCCCCTGGACGTGCCCAGCACCCAGCAGCCCCAGTGCCCAGCACCGCATTGCCCAGCATCCCCAGCGCCCAGCACCCTCACTGCCCACCACCCAGAACAACAAGTGCCAAGCACACAGCATCTGGACATGCCCAGCACCGGGACACACCCAGCACCCACAAGACCCAGCACCCGGTCATGACCAGCAACTGGAAATGCCCACAGCCAGCACCTCTAGCTCCCAGCAGCCACCAACCCCAGTGCCTAGCACTCAGCACCCAGTCGTGCCAAGCACTCGGACTTGCCCAGCACCCAACACCCCAGTGCTCAGCACCCCGCACCCGGTCGTGTCCAGGGCCCACCACACAGCACCCACACTGCCCAACACCCAGCACCCACACATACCCGGCACAACCAGGGCCCAGCACACAGCACACGCACGTGCCAGGAATCCAGCATCCCCAGAGCACAGCACCCAGCCACCCCAGCACAGCCACCCAGCGCCGCATATGCCTGGCAGGAAGCACCGCATATGCCCAGAACCCAGCACCCAGTAGCTCCAGCACCAGGCACCCAGCACCAAGACATACCCTGCACTCAGATATGCAGAGTACCCAGCAATACCAGGGCCCAGCACCCCAGTCCCTAGCACCCAACACTCCCACTGCCCAACACCCACCACCCGGACATGCCCAGCACACAGCACCCCCACCACCCCACACCGCCAGCGCCCACTATGCAGCACCCAGAAATGCCCAGCACCCAACACACCAGAACGCAGCAAACTGGCCCCCAACATCCCCACTGATCAGCACATAGCACCCGGAATGTCCAGCACCCGCAGCGCTCAGCACCCAGCACCCTCAGGGCCCAGCAGCCAGCACCACAGTAACCAGCATCCCCAGCGCCCAGCACCCGGTCATGCCAAGCACCTGGACATGCCCAGCACCAAGCACGCCTGTGCCCAGCACACAATAGCCCCAGCACCCAGTAGCCCCAGCACCCAGCATCCAGCAGCAAGAGATACCCTGCACCCGCTTACGCATAGTACCCAGCACCCACAGCGCTCAGCAGCCAGCATCCCCAGTGCTCTGCACCCAGCACACCAGACACCCACCATCCAGCACCCCCACACATCTCCCCCCCAGCACCCCCAGTGCCCAGTCCCCGCACCCAGACATGCCCAGCACCCGGACATACACAGCACTCAGCACTGTCCTGCTTCCAGCTGGGACAGAGTTAACTTTCTTCCCAGTAGCTTGGGGGGTGGGCTGGCTTTTGGGTTTGGTGTGAGAGGGGAGCCTTGATGGCCCCTTAATGCTTTGGCTGTTGCTGGGCGGTGCTTGCACCGGGAGACTTTTGTTCTCTCTTTTCGGCCTCCCACAGGAAGCTCGGGGGAGGGGGTTGGGGGGGCGGGGGGTAGGGAGCACATCCGGGGTAGTTGACCTGGCTGGGCAATGGGGTATTCTATTGCATGTGACATCATGCTCAGTATAAAAAAAGGGAGGGGGCGGGGGGGGAACGACTCCCCCCCCCCTCCCCCTAGTTCATGACACGCGGTCGGCAGCGGTGAGCAGTTGCATTCTGCATTGCCTGCTTTGTATCGTCTGTTGTTGTTGTTGTTCTCATTGTTATTATTACTGTTCTACTTGGTTTTATTTCAATCATTAAACTGTTTTTATCTCAACCCGGGAGCTTTCCTACTTGTGCCCTCCCGATTCTCTCCCCCATCCCACGGGGTGGGGGGGGAGGAGAGCCAGCGGCTGCGTGGGGTTTATTTGCAGGCTGGGGTTAAACCACGACATGCACCCATCATACCCTCCACCCAGCACCCCCATGGCCCAGCACTCATTGCCGGACATGCGCACAACCCAGCACACCCACCGCCAACACACAGCCCCTGGACATGCCCAGCACCCAGCAGCAAGAGATACCCTGCACCTGCTTATGCATAATACCCAGCACTCCCAGGGCCCAGCAACCAGCACTTAGCCCCCAGCACCCATACCAGCCAGCACCCAGCAAGGCCGGTGCCCAGCACCCAGCAACCTCAGGGCCCAGAACCCAGCAGCCAGCCATTGCCCAGCACCCGGACATACCCAGCAACCCCAGTGCACAGAACCCCCAGTGCCCAGAAACCAACCACCCCAGTGTCCAGCACCCAGTACACCCAGGGCCCAGCAACCAACACCCGCACATGCCCAGCACCCCCACCACCCAGCACACCCAAACACCATCACCCCCAGCGCCCAGCACCCAGCACTGCCATTGCCTAGCACCGGGACGTGCCCAGCACCCAGTACCACCACCACCAGTGCACAGTACCAAGCACCCGGATATGCCCAGCACTGAGACATTCCTAGAAGGCAACTTCCCTGCTCCCCATCGCCCAGGACCTCCAGTGCCCAGCACCGGGACATGCCCAGTGCCCACCACGCAGCACCCATACTGCCCAACACCCAGCACCCACACATACCCAGCACAACCAGGGCCCAGCACATGCACATGCCAGGAATCCAACACCCCCAGAGCACAGCCCCCAGCAAACCCAGAGCACACACCTAGCACCGGATATGGCCAGCACCAAGACATACCCTCCACTCAGTTATGCATAGTACCAAGCAATGCCAGGGCCCAGCACCCCCAGTACCTAGCACTCAGCACTCCCACCACCCAATACCCACCACCAGACATACCTAGCAGCCCCACTGCCCGTGCCCAGCACCCAGACGTGCCCAGCACCCAAACAAGCCCAGCGCCCAACACACCACAAAGCAGCAAACCAGCCCCCACCATCCCCAGTGATCTGCACATAGCACCCAGCACACACTGCGCTCAGCACCCACCACCCCCAGTGCCCAGAAACCAGCCTACCTAATGCCCAGCATCCAGTACCACCACCCCCCAGCACCCCAACTGCCCAGTACCCGCACGCGGATATGCCCAGCACCCGAACATACACAGTACCCCTAGGACCCAGCACTCAGAACTCCAGCGCACTGCACTGTCCTGCTTCCGGCTGGGACAGAGTTAACTTTCTTCCCGGTAGCTTGGGGGGTGGGCTGGCTTTTGGGTTTGGTGTGAGAGGAGCCTTGATGGCCCCTTAACGCTTTGGCTGTTGCTGGGCGGTGCTTGCACCGGGAGACTTTTGTTCTCTCTTTTCGGCCTCCCACATGAAGCTCGGGGGAGGGGGTTGGGGGGGCGGGGGTGGGGTGGGGAGCACATCCGGGGTAGTTGACCTAGCTGGGCAATGGGGTATTCTATTGCATGTGACATCATGCTCAGTATAAAAAAAGGGAGGGGGCGGGGGGGAACGACTCCCCCACCCCTCCCCTAGTTCATGACACGCGGTCGGCAGCGGTGAGCAGTTGCATTCTGCATTGCCTGCTTTGTATCGTCTGTTGTTGTTGTTGTTCTCATTGTTATTATTACTGTTCTACTTCGTTTTATTTGAATCGTTAAACTGTTTTTATCTCAACCCGGGAGCTTTCCTACTTGTGCCCTCCCGATTCTCTCCCCCATCCCACGGGGTGGGGGGGGAGGAGAGCCAGCGGCTGCGTAGGGTTTATTTGCAGGCTGGGTTAAACCACGACATGCACCCATCATACCCTCCACCCAGCACCCCCATGGCCCAGCACTCATTGCCGGACATGCGCACAACCCAGCACACCCACCACCAACACACAGCCCCTGGACGTGCCCAGCACCCAGCAGCCCCAGTGCCCAGCACCGCATTGCCCAGCATCCCCAGCGCCCAGCACCCTCACTGCCCACCACCCAGAACAACAAGTGCCAAGCACACAGCATCTGGACATGCCCCGCACCGGGACACACCCAGCACCCACAAGACCCAGCACCCGGTCATGACCAGCAACTGGAAATGCCCACAGCCAGCACCTCTAGCTCCCAGCAGCCACCAACCCCAGGGCCTAGCACTCAGCACCCAGTCGTGCCAAGCACTCGGACTTGCCCAGCACCCAACACCCCAGTGCTCAGCACCCCGCACCCGGTCGTGTCCAGGGCCCACCCCACAGCACCCACACTGCCCAACACCCAGCACCCACACATACCCGGCACAACCAGGGCCCAGCACACAGCACACGCACGTGCCAGGAATCCAGCATCCCCAGAGCACAGCACCCAGCCACCCCAGCACAGCCACCCAGCGCCGCATATGCCCAGCAGGAAGCACCACATATGCCCAGAACCCAGCACCCAGTAGCTCCAGCACCAGGCACCCAGCACCAAGACATACCCTGCACTCAGTTATGCAGAGTACCCAGCAATACCGGGGCCCAGCACCCCAGTACCTAGCACCCAACACTCCCACTGCCCAACACCCACCACCCGGACATGCCCAGCACACAGCACCCCCACCACCCCACACCGCCAGCCCCCACTATGCAGCACCCAGAAATGCCCAGCACCCAACACACCAGAACGCAGCAAACTGGCCCCCAACATCCCCACTGATCAGCACATAGCACCCGGAATGTCCAGCACCCGCAGCGCTCAGCACCCAGCACCCTCAGGGCCCAGCACTCATTCCTGGACATGCGCACAACCCAGCACAACCACCGCCAACACACAGCCCCTGGACGTGCCCAGCACCCAGCAGCCCCAGCACCAGGATATGACAAGAAGCCAGTCCCCGCAGTGCCCACCACCCAACACCCCCACCACTCAGCAACGGAACATGCCTAGCAGCAGGCACCACCAATGTGTAGCAAGGAGTGCTAGGTGTGGTGGATATGGCACATTTGGGGCGCTGGAGCTGGCTGTTGGGCAGCAGAGAAGTGTTTATCAAGGGAAGGTGAGAGCCACCAACATCTTTCAGTCCTGCCTGTTAGTTTAAGGGAGCCCGAAGAGGAGATCGACTGCTTTGCAGTTGGGCTCTGGTAAGGTTGCTGGTTGGATGGCAGAGCGAGAGCAGCTCCCTCTGAAAGGGCTGCCACGAAAGGCAAGAGCAAGAAACAGCTTTCAATGCTGGTTCTTTCTGTGTTGGAGCGCCCTCTGGTGGGAAGCCGTTTAGGAAATGGGCTCGAGAGATGGCAAGGCAAAGGCTGATATTTAGGTTTGAGAATAAGGGAGAGGGCTGGTGGGACCGGGAAGGGGCTATTCCTCGTTTGGAGTTCATGTGGTGGGTGGTGTTATCTAATGCAGAAGGGTCTCGTTATCTATGCAGAACCTCAAACTATCCCTTATCCTCATCAGAGGC
>JAJKFH010000709.1:0-15935 GCA_023333565.1 Puffinus mauretanicus | reverse complement strand
CTCCACATGCGGCTTGACACTGAGCTAGCCAGGAATCAAGGTTGATGCTTGTCCTCACGATGATTTCGCAGCCCCGTCTCAGCCCCACCAACACCGGGGCTCTGTATCTCTGCTCCACCTAACAGCGACGTATCCCTTAACCTCATGGGAGCCAAGCTCCGAAGCGGCCACCCTCCACATGGGGCTTGGCACTGAGAGAGCCAGGAATCAATGTTGATGCTGGCCCTCACGATCACTTCGCAGCCCCGTCTCAGCCCCACCAACACCGGGGCTCTCTGTCTGTTCTCCCACCTAACCTCAACCTAGCCCTGACCCTCACCGGGAACAAAGTCCGAAGCGGCCGCCCTCCACGTGGACCTTGGCACTAAGGTAGCCAGAAATCAAATTTGATGCTGGCCCACACGTTTCCTTTCTAGCCCCTCCAACACCGGGGCTCTGTCTCTGTTCTCCCACTTAGCCTCGACATATCCCTTCCCCTCATCAGGGCAAAGCTCCGAAGCGGCCACGCCCCATATAGGGCTTGGCACTGAATAGCCAGGACTCGCGGATGATCCTGCCCTCACGATCCTTGGCAGCTTCACCAACACCGGGGCTCTGTCTCTGTTCTCCCACTTAGCCTCGACATATCCATTACCATCACCAGGGCAAAGCTCCGCAACGGCCATTCTCCACATGGGGCTTGGCACTGAGCTAGCCAGGAATCAAGGATGATGCTGGCCCTCACGATCACTTCGCAGCCCCGTCTCAGCCCCACCAACACCGGGGCTCTCTGTCTGTTCTCCCACCTAATCTCAACCTAGCCCTGACCCTCACCGGGAACAAAGTCCGAAGCGGCCACCCTCCACGTGGAGCTTGGCACTAAGGTAGCCAGAAATCAATGCTGATGCTGGCCCTCACCTTTCCTTTGCAGCCTCACCAAAACCGGGGCTCTGTCTCTGATCTCCCACTTAGCCTCGACATAACCCTTCCCCTCATCAGGGCAAAGCTCCACAGCGGCCACCCTCCACATGGGGCTTGGCACTGAGCTAGCCAGGATTCAAGGTTGATGCTGGCCCTCACGATCACTTCGCAGCCCCGTCTCAGCCCCACCAACACCGGGGCTCTGTCTCTGTTCTCCCACTTAGCCTCGACATATCCCTTAACCTCATCAGGGCAAAGGTCCGCAGCGGCCATTCTCCACATGGGGCTTGGCACTGAGCTAGCCAGGAATCAAGGTTGATGCTGGTCCTCACGATCACTTCGCAGCTCCGTCTCAGCCCCACCAACTCCGGGTCGCTGTGTCTCTGCTCGCACCTAACAGCGACCTATCCCTTAACCTCATCGGAGCCAAGCTCCGAAGCGACCACTCGTAATGTGGGGCTTAGGCACTTAGGTAACCAGGAACCAAGGCTCATGCTGGCCCTCAAGATCTCTTGGCAGCCCCTCCTCAGCCCCACCAACCCCTGCTCCCTTCTCTTTGGTCTCTTCCACCTAAACATCAACCTGCATCTTACCTTCATCAGAGCCAGGCTCTGAAACTTCTACCCACTAGATGGCGCTCCAACACAGAGGGAACCAAGATGACTGTTGTTCGTTGCACTCGCCTGCCCTGGCTGCCCCTTGAGGTCCCCACCAACACCGGGGCTATGCGCTTGCCGTAGCACTCAACCATCAACCTTGCCGCAGCCCAACTGCAAAGCAGACAAGCGCCCCGTCGAGCCCCCACACACATTTAGCCAGGACTGAAATATGTTCGCGGCGCTCACCTTCCCTTTACAGCCCCTTCTCAGCTGCCCAGCACCCAGCCATCTCCAGCACCGCAAATGTGCAACATCCAGCACACCTAGCACCCCTTGGGATCATTGGCAGTGCTTGGTGCTGGGCATGGGTCGGTGCTGGGTCGTGGGGGTACTGTGTGCTAGGCCCTGAGTGGAGTGGGTTCTGGACAGGTCTGGGTGCTGCGGTTGCTGGGTGTTGGGCATATCTGGGTGCTCGACATGTCCCCGTGCTGGGCACTGGGAGGATTTGGTGCTGGGAATGGGCAGGTGATGATCATGTCTGGGTGGTGGATGCTGGCTACAGGCAGTGCTGGGCACTGGCTGCGCTGGGTGCTGGTCACTGGGGGTACTGGGTTCTAGGCACTGGGCGTGCGGGGTGCTGGACATCTCTGAGTGCTGAGCATGTCCAAGTGATGGGTCGTGGGCACTGGGACTGCTGGGCAGTGGGGTGCTGGGGACTATGCATATCAGGGTGCCTGGCACGCCTGTGTACTGAGTGCTTGGTGCTGGGTTCTGGATGCTGGCTGTTGGGCATTGTCTCTGTGCTGGTTATTGGGCACTGGCGGTGGTAGGCATGGGAGTGCTTGTTGCTGGGCATTTTCTGATCCTGGCTGTTGGGGGCGCTGAGCACTGGACATGTCTGGGTGATGGATGGAGGGAGTTTTGGGTGCTGGGCACTAGGGGTGCCGGCTAGTGGGTATGTCCGTGTGCTGGGCATGTCCATATGCCGGATGCTGTGCGCTGGGGATGCTGGGCACTGGGGCTGCTGAGTGGTGGGCATGTCCAGGTGCTGTTTGTTGGCGGTTGGGGTGCTGGGTTGTGCGCCTGTCCGGGAGTTAGTGCTGGGCCCTGGGGTGCTGTGTATGTCCGAGTGCTGGCCATGTCTGGATGCTGGGTAAACGGGTTCTTGGGCTGTGGGGGTGTTGGGTATGCTGGTTTCTGGGCACTGGGGAGGTGCTGGCTGCGAGACCTGTATGGTGGTGGGTGTTTGGTGTACTGGGTGCAGGGCACTGGGCGTGCTGGGTGCTGGGCATGTCTGGGTGCTATGTGCTGATCACTGGGGATGTTGGGGCTGGTTTGCTGTGTTCTGGTGTGTAGCGTGCTGGGCATGTCCAGGTGCTGGGTACTGGGCGCTGGTGGGGGGGTGGTCCCAGCGGGTGCTGTATGCTGGGCATGTCCGGGGGGTGGGTGTTGGGCAGTGGGGTTGCTGGGTGCTGGGAATGTGCGGGTGCTGGGGGCTGGGCCCTGAGGTTGCTGGGGGCTGGGCACTCGGGTTGCTGGGTGCTGGCTGGTGCGGTTGCGGGGCCCTGGTATTGCCGGGTACTAGGCATAACTGAGTGCAGGGCATCTCTTGGTGCTGGAGGTACTGGGTGCTGGGCATATCCGGTGCTGGGTCTGTGCTCTGGAGTTGCTGGGTTCTGTGCTCTGGGGGTGCTTGTTTCTTGGCACGTGCGTGTGCTGTGTGCTCTGCCCTGGTTGTGCTGGGTATGTGTGGGTGTTGGGCAGTGTGGGTGCTGTGGGGTGGGCGCTGGGCATGTCTGGGTGCTGGGTGATGGGCACGGGAGGTTCTGGGCGATGGGGAGCAGGGAAGCTGCCTGCTAGGCATGTCTGAGTGCTGGGCATGTCCGGGTGCTGGGTACTGTGCGCTGGCAGTGGTGGGCGGTGGTGGTGCTGGGTGCTGGGCATGTCCCGGTGCTAGGCAATGGCGGTGCTGGGTGCTTGGCGCTGGGGGTGATGGTCTTTGGGTGTGCTGGGTGCTGGGCATGTCCCTGTGCTGGGCATGTGCGGGAGTTGGTTGCCGGGCCCTGGGTGTACTGCGTGCTGGACGCTGGGGTGATTGGTTTCTGGGCGCTGGGGGTGCTGGGTTCTGTGCCCCTGTGTTGCTGGGTGCTGAGCATGTCCGGGTGCCGGCCATGTCTAAGTGCAGCGTGCTGGGCACTGGGTGCTGGGGGGTGGGGGTGCTGGACGCTGAGTGTTGGGTATGCCGGTTTCTGGGCACTGGGCGGAAGTGTGTGAGACCTGTGGGGGTGTTGTATGGTGGGTGTTTGGGGTGCTGAGCGCTGCAGGTGCTGGGCATGTCCAGGTGCTATGTGCTGATCACTGGGGTTCTTGGGGGCTGGTTTGCTGTGTTCTGGTGTGTTGGGCGCTGGGCATGTTTGTCTGGGTGCTGGGCATGTCTGGGTGCTGGGTACTGGGAACTGGCAGTTTTGGGGCGGTGCTGGTGCTGTGTGCTGGGCATGTTGGGGTGCTGGGTACTGGGCAGTGGGAGTGCTGGGTGCTAGGTACTGGGGGTGCTGGGCCCTGGCATTGCTGGGTAATATGCAAAACTGAGTGCAGGGTATGTCTTGGTGCTGGATGCTTGGTGCTGGAGGTACCGGGTGCTGGGCATATGCAGTGCTGGGTGTTGGGCATATCCGGTGCTGGGTGGCTGTGCTGGGGTTGCTGGGTGCTGTGCTGTGAGGGTGCCGGATTCCTGGCATGCGCGTGTGCTGTGTGCTGGGCCCTGGTTGTGCCGGGTATGTGTGGGTGCTGGGTGTTGGGCACTGGGGGTGGTGGTGCTAGGTGCTGGGCATGTCTGGGTGCTGAGCAATGGTGGTGCTGGGTGCTTGGCGCTGGGGGTGGTGGTCCCTGGGGCTGCTGTGTGCTGGGCACATCGGGGTGCTGGGTTTTGGGCGGTGGGGGTGCTGGGCGTATGCGTGTGTTGGTTGCTGGACCCTGGCGTGCTGGGCGCTGGGGCTATCGGTTACTGGGTGCTGGGGGTGCTGGGTTCAATGCAGCGTATGCAGGTCCTGGGCAGTGGGTGTGCTGGAAGCTGGGTGTTAGGTATGCTGGTTCCTGCCACTGCGGGTGCTGGGTGTGAGACTTGTGGGCGTGCTGGATGGTGGGTGTTTGGTGTGCACCCTCACTGCCCACTACCCAGAACCCCAAGTGCCGAGCACACAGCATCCGGATGCGCCCAGCACCTGCACACGCCCAGCACCCACAAGACCCAACAACCAGCACCTGGTCATGACCAGTACATGGAAATGCCCACGGCCAGCACCCCTAGCTCCCCGCACCAAACACTCCCAGGGCCCAGCACTCATTCCCGGACATGCGCACAACCCAGCACACCCACCGCCAACACACAGCATCGAGACATGCCCAGCACCCAGCAGCCCCAGTGCCCAGCATCCACCAGCAAGACATAACCTGCACCCAATTATGCATGGTACCCAGCACTCCCAGGGCCCAGCAACCAGTAGCCCCAGTACCTCGGCTCGCTTCTGTAATTCTACACAATGAAGACTTGTGGCTCAGAAGTTAGGTAACTAGCAGGTGTGGTGTTTGCAGGTGTGTAGAATTGTAGTCGAAATCGGGTCTCCTGGAAGCATTGTTAGACTCTAGTGAAGAGTAACCTTGGAAACGAGAACCGTAAACAAACGTGGTCCAGACGCGGCTCGGAGACAAACCTCGACCTTACAGGGAAAGAAAGGAACAGGTTCACGAAGAGTTCACTACCCCGCCGACCACCCGAGACCCTCAAGGAGACCCTAAAGGTTTTAGTGCGCATGTGTCTAGGATGATGTAATATTATAATCGGTTCTCGGAAATTTAAGGAATATTTAAGAAATTTAAGGAATATTTAAGAGAAACTTAAAATATGTATGAGAAGCATGGATACAAACAGAAAGGTGAGTAGACCCGGTGTGCTTCATTTGTGGCAAGTCCACCGAGCACCCAGGCCTGAATAAAACAATCTCTCTCCTGAGCGTGTGGAATTGGTTCCTTCCACGCCGGGCAGGAATCCGCTTTTCGGCCAACACCTAGCCCCCAGCACCCGCACCAGCAGCACCAGCAAGCCCAGTGCCCAGCACGCAGCAACCTCAGGGCCCAGCACCCAGCCATGCCCGCCACCCGGACATGCACAGCACCCAGCACCCCCAGCGCCCAGAACCCAACACACGCACACACCCAGCACCCAGCACGCCCACTGCCCAAAACCCAGCAGCCCAACATGCCCAGCACACAGCACCACCACCGCCCACCACCCCCACTGCCCAGCACCCACACATGCCCCGCACCCAGACATGCCCGGCAGGCAGCTTCTCTGCTGCCCACCGGCCAGCATCCCAACTGCCCAGCACCCAGGCCCCGCCACACAGCACCCACACTGCCCAACACCCAGCACCCACACATACCCGGCACAACCAGGGCCCAGCACACGCACGTGCCAGGAATCCAGCACCCTCACAGCACAGCACCCAGCAACCCCAGCACAGCCACCCGGCACCGCATATGCCCAGCACCCATTACCTCCAGCACCCAGCATCCAGCACCAAGACATACCCTGCACTCAGTTATGTGTAGTACCCAGCAATACCAGGGCCCAGCACCCCAGTACCTAGCACCCAGCACTCCCACTGCCCAACACCCACCACCCGGACGTGCCCAGCACACAGCACCCCCACTGCCCACACAGCCAGCGCCCAGTACCCAGACATGCCCAGCACCCAAACATGCCCAGCACTCAACACACCACTGCCCAGATCCCAGCAAACCAGCCCCCAACATCTCCAGCGATCAGCACATAGCACGCGGACATGCCCAGCCCCCAGCACCCGCAGCGCTCAGCACCCACCACCCCCAGTGCTCTGTACCCAGCACACCAAACACCCACCATCCAGCACCCCCACACATCTCACACCCAGCACCCCCAGTGCCCAGCAACCAGCATACCTAACACCCACCATCCAGCACCCCCACACATCTCACACCCAGCACCCCCAGTGCCCAGCAGCCAGCATACCAACACCCACCATCCAGCTCCCCCACCACCCAGCACCCCCAGTGCCCAGTCCCCGCACCCAGACATGCCCAGCACCCGGACATACACAGCACTCAGCACTGTCTTGCTTCCGGCTGGGACAGAGTTAACTTTCTTCCCAGTAGCTTGGGGGGTGGGCTGGCTTTTGGGTTTGGTGTGAGAGGGGAGCCTTGATGGCCCCTTAACGCTTTGGCTGTTGCTGGGCGGTGCTTGCACCGGGAGACTTTTGTTCTCTCTTTTCGGCCTCCCACAGGAAGCTCGGGGGAGGGGGTTGGGGGGACGGGGGGTTGGGGGGTGGGGGGGGGTGGGGAGCACATCCGGGGTAGTTGACCTGGCTGGGCAATGGGGTATTCTATTGCATGTGACATCATGCTCAGTATAAAAAAAGGGAGGGGGCGGGGGGGGAACGACTCCCCCCCCCCTCCCCCTAGTTCATGACACGCGGTCGGCAGCGGTGAGCAGTTGCATTCTGCATTGCCTGCTTTGTATCGCCTGTTGTTGTTGTTGTTCTCATTGTTATTATTACTGTTCTACTTCGTTTTATTTCAATCATTAAACTGTTTTTATCTCAACCCGGGAGCTGTCCTACTTGTGCCCTCCCGATTCTCTCCCCCATCCCACGGGGTGGGGGGGGAGGAGAGCCAGCGGCTGCGTGGGGTTTATTTGCAGGCTGGGGTTAAACCATGACATGCACCCATCATACCCTCCACCCAGCACTCCCCATGGCCCAACACTCATTCCCGGACATGCGCACAACCAAGCACACCCACCGCCAACACACAGCCCCTGGACATGCCCAGCACCCAGCAGCCCCAGCACCCAGCATCCAGCAGCAAGAGATACCCTGCACCTGCTTATGCATAATACCCAGCACTCCCAGGGCCCAGCAACCAGCACTTAGCCCCCAGCACCCACACCTGCCAGCACCCAGCAAGGCCGGTGCCCAGCACCCAGCAACCTCAGGGCCCAGAACCCAGCAGCCAGCCATTGCCCAGCACCCGGACATACCCAGCAACCCCAGTGCACAGAACCCAGAAGCCCCAGTGCCCAGAAACCAACCACCCCAGTGTCCAGCACCCAGTACCCCCAGGGCCCAGCAACCAACACCCGCACATGCCCAGCACCCCCACCACCCAGCACACCCAAACACCATCACCCCCAGCGCCAAGCACCCAGCACTGCCATTGCCTAGCACCGGCACGTGCTCAGCACCCAGTACCACCACCACCAGTGCACAGTACCAAGCACCCGGATATGCCCAGCACTGAGACATTCCTAGAAGGCAGCTTCCCTGCTCCCCATCACCCAGGACCTCCAGTGCCCAGCACCGGGACATGCCCAGCGCCCACCACGCAGCACCCATACTGCCCAACACCCAGCACCCACACATACCCAGCACAACCAGGCCCCAGCACATGCACATGCCAGGAATCCAACACCCCCAGAGCACAGCACCCAGCAAACCCAGAGCACACACCTAGCACCGGATATGGCCAGCACCAGGACATACCCTCCACTCAGTTATGCATAGTACCAAGCAATGCCAGGGCCCAGCACCCCCAGTACCTAGCACTCAGCACTCCCACCACACAATACCCACCACCGGACATACCTAGCAGCCCCACTGCCCGTGCCCAGCACCCAGACGTGCCCAGCACCCAAACATGCCCAGCGCCCAACACACCAGAAAGCAGCAAACCAGCCCCCACCATCCCCAGTGATCTGCACATAGCACCCACCACCCCCAGTGCCCAGAAACCAGCATACCTAATGCCCAGCATCCAGTACCACCACCCCCCAGCACCCCAACTGCCCAGTACCCGCACGCGGATATGCCCAGCACCCGAACATACACAGTACCCCTAGGACCCAGCACTCAGAACTCCAGCGCACTGCACTGTCTTGCTTCCGGCTGGGACAGAGTTAACTTTCTTCCCAGTAGCTTGGGGGGTGGGCTGGCTTTTGGGTTTGGTGTGAGAGGAGCCTTGATGGCCTCTTAATGCTTTGGGTGTTGCTGGGCGGTGCTTGCACCGGGGAGACTTTTGTTCTCTCTTTTCGGCCTCCCACAGGAAGCTCAGAGTGGGAGCACAGCCGGGGTGTTTGACCCAGCTGGCCAATGGGGTATTCTATAGCATGTGACATCGTATAAAAAATGGGGGGGGTGGAGGGGGCCTCCTGCCCCCGTTCATGACACGCGGTCGGCAGCAGTGAGCAGTTGCATTGTGCATTGCCTGCTTTGTATTGTCTGTTGTTGTTGTTGTTCTCATTGTTATTATTACTGTTCTACTTCGTTTTATTTCAATCATTAAACTGTTTTTATCTCAACCCGGGAGCTTTCCTATTTGTGCCCTCCCGATTCTCTCCCCCATCCCACGGGGTGGGGGGGGAGGAGAGCCAGCGGCTGCGTGAGGTTTATTTGCAGGCTGGGGTTAAACCACGACATGCACCCATCATACCCTCCACCCAGCACCCCCATGGCCCAGCACTCATTGCCGGACATGCACACAACCCAGCACACCCACCGCCAACACACAGCCCCTGGACATGCCCAGCACCCAGCAGCCCCAGCACCCAGCATCCAGCAGCAAGAGATACCCTGCACCTGCTTATGCATAATACCCAGCACTCCCAGGGCCCAGCAACCACCACTTAGCCCCCAGCACCCACACCAGCCAGCACCCAGCAAGGCCGGTGCCCACCACCCAGCAACCTCAGGGCCCAGAAACCAGCAGCCAGCCATTGCCCAGCACCCGGACATACCCAGCAACCCCAGTGCACAGAACCCAGAAGCCCCAGTGCCCAGAAACCAACCACCCCAGTGTCCGGCACCCAGTACACCCAGGGCCCAGCAACCAACACCCGCACATGCCCAGCACCCCCACCACCCAGCACACCCAAACACCATCACCCCCAGCGCCAAGCACCCAGCACTGCCATTGCCTAGCACCGGGACGTGCCCAGCACCCAGTACCACCACCACCAGAGCACAGTACCAAGCACCCGGATATGCCCAGCACTGAGACATTCCTAGAAGGCAGCTTCCCTGCTCCCCATCGCCCAGGACCTCCAGTGCCCAGCACTGGGACATGCCCAGCGCCCACCACGCAGCACCCATACTGCCCAACACCCAGCACCCACACATACCCAGCACAACCAGGGCCCAGCACATGCACATGCCAGGAATCCAACACCCCCAGAGCACAGCACCCAGCAAACCCAGAGCACACACCCAGCACCGGATATGGCCAGCACCAGGACATACCCTCCACTCAGTTATGCATAGTACCAAGCAATGCCAGGGCCCAGCACCCCCAGTACCTAGCACTCAGCACTCCCACCACCCAATACCCACCACCGGACATACCTAGCAGCCCCACTGCCCGTGCCCAGCACCCAGACGTGCCCAGCACCCAAACATGCCCAGCGCCCAACACACCAGAAAGCAGCAAACCAGCCCCCCCCATCCCCAGTGATCTGCACATAGCACCCAGCACACGCTGCGCTCAGCACCCACCACCCCCAGTGCCCAGAAACCAGCATACCTAATGCCCAGCATCCAGTACCACCACCCCCCAGCACCCCAACTGCCCAGTACCCGCACGCGGATATGCCCAGCACCCGAACATACACAGTACCCCGAGGACCCAGCACTCAGAACTCCAGCGCGCTGCACTGTCCTGCTTCCGGCTGGTACAGAGTTAACTTTCTTCCCAGTAGCTTGGGGGGTGGGCTGGCTTTTGGGTTTGGTGTGAGAGGAGCCTTGATGGCCCCTTAACGCTTTGGCTGTTGCTGGGCGGTGCTTGCACCGGGAGACTTTTGTTCTCTCTTTTCGGCCTCCCACATGAAGCTCGGGGGAGGGGGTTGGGGGGGCGGGGGTGGGGTGGGGAGCACATCCGGGGTAGTTGACCTAGCTGGGCAATGGGGTATTCTATTGCATGTGACATCATGCTCAGTATAAAAAAAGGGAGGGGGTGGGGGGGGAACGACTCCCCCCCCCTCCCCCTAGTTCATGACACGCGGTCGGCAGCGGTGAGCAGTTGCATTCTGCATTGCCTGCTTTGTATCGCCTGTTGTTGTTGTTGTTCTCATTGTTATTATTACTGTTCTACTTCGTTTTATTTCAATCATTAAACTGTTTTTATCTCAACCCGGGAGCTGTCCTACTTGTGCCCTCCCGATTCTCTCCCCCATCCCACGGGGTGGGGGGGGAGGAGAGCCAGCGGCTGCGTGGGGTTTATTTGCAGGCTGGGGTTAAACCACCACATGCACCCATCATACCCTCCACCCAGCACCCCCATGGCCCAGCACTCATTGCCGGACATGCGCACAACCCAGCACACCCACCGCCAACACACAGCCCCTGGACGTGCCCAGCACCCAGCAGCCCCAGTGCCCAGCACCGCATTGCCCAGCATCCCCACGCCCAGCACCCTCACTGCCCACCACCCAGAACAACAAGTGCCAAGCACACAGCATCTGGACATGCCCAGCACCGGGACACACCCAGCACCCACAAGACCCAGCACCCGGTCATGACCAGCAACTGGAAATGCCCACAGCCAGCACCTCTAGCTCCCAGCAGCCACCAACCCCAGTGCCTAGCACTCAGCACTCGGACTTGCCCAGCACCCAACACCCCAGTGCTCAGCAACCCGCACCCGGTCGTGTCCAGGGCCCACCACACAGCACCCACACTGCCCAACACCCAGCACCCACACATACCCGGCACAACCAGGGCCCAGCACACAGGCCACGCACGTGCCAGGAATCCAGCATCCCCAGAGCACAGCACCCAGCCACCCCAGCACAGCCACCCAGCACCGCATATGCCTAGCAGGAAGCACCGCATATGCCCAGAACCCAGCACCCAGTAGCTCCAGCACCAGGCACCCAGCACCAAGACATACCCTGCACTCAGTTATGCAGAGTACCCAGCAATACCAGGGCCCAGCACCCCAGTACCTAGCACCCAACACTCCCACTGCCCAACACCCACCACCCGGACATGCCCAGCACACAGCACCCCCACCACCCCACACCGCCAGCGCCCACTATGCAGCACCCAGAAATGCCCAGCACCCAACACACCAGAACGCAGCAAACTGGCCCCCAACATCCCCACTGATCAGCACATAGCACCGGAATGTCCAGCACCCGCAGCGCTCAGCACCCAGCACCCTCAGGGCCCAGCAGCCAGCACCACAGTAACCAGCATCCCCAGCGCCCAGCACCCGGTCATGCCAAGCACCTGGACATGCCCAGCACCAAGCACGCCTGTGCCCAGCACACAATAGCCCCAGCACCCAGTAGCCCCAGCACCCAGCATCCAGCAGCAAGAGATACCCTGCACCCGCTTACGCATAGTACCCAGCACCCACAGCGCTCAGCAGCCAGCATCCCCAGTGCTCTGCACCCAGCACACCAGACACCCACCATCCAGCACCCCCACACATCTCACACCCAGCACCCCCAGTGCCCAGTCCCCGCACCCAGACATGCCCAGCACCCGGACATACACAGCACTCAGCACTGTCCTGCTTCCGGCTGGGACAGAGTTAACTTTCTTCCCAGTAGCTTGGGGGGTGGGCTGGCTTTTGGGTTTGGTGTGAGAGGAGCCTTGATGGCCCCTTAACGCTTTGGCTGTTGCTGGGCGGTGCTTGCACCGGGAGACTTTTGTTCTCTCTTTTCGGCCTCCCACAGGAAGCTCGGGGGAGGGGGTTGGGGGGGGTGGGGAGCACATCCGGGGTAGTTGACCTAGCTGGGCAATGGGGTATTCTATTGCATGTGACATCATGCTCAGTATAAAAAAAGGGAGGGGGCGGGGGGGGAACGACTCCCCCCCCCTCCCCCTAGTTCATGACACGCGGTCGGCAGCGGTGAGCAGTTGCATTCTGCATTGCCTGCTTTGTATCGTCTGTTGTTGTTGTTGTTCTCATTGTTATTATTACTGTTCTACTTCGTTTTATTTCAATCATTAAACTGTTTTTATCTCAACCCGGGAGCTTTCCTACTTGTGCCCTCCCGATTCTCTCCCCCATCCCACGGGGTGGGGGGGGAGGAGAGCCAGCGGCTGCGTGGGGTTTATTTGCAGGCTGGGGTTAAACCACGACATGCACCCATCATACCCTCCACCCAGCACCCCCATGGCCCAGCACTCATTGCCGGACATGCGCACAACCCAGCACACCCACCGCCAACACACAGCCCCTGGACGTGCCCAGCACCCAGCAGCCCCAGTGCCCAGCACCGCATTGCCCAGCATCCCCAGCGCCCAGCACCCTCACTGCCCACCACCCAGAACAACAAGTGCCAAGCACACAGCATCTGGACATGCCCAGCACCGGGACACACCCAGCACCCACAAGACCCAGCACCCGGTCATGACCAGCAACTGGAAATGCCCACAGCCAGCACCTCTAGCTCCCAGCAGCCACCAACCCCAGTGCCTAGCACTCAGCACCCAGTCGTGCCAAGCACTCGGACTTGCCCAGCACCCAACACCCCAGTGCTCAGCACCCCGCACCCGGTCGTGTCCAGGGCCCACCACACAGCACCCACACTGCCCAACACCCAGCACCCACACATACCCGGCACAACCAGGGCCCAGCACACAGCCCACGCACGTGCCAGGAATCCAGCATCCCCAGAGCACAGCACCCAGCCACCCCAGCACAGCCACCCAGCACCGCATATGCCCAGCAGGAAGCACCGCATATGCCCAGAACCCAGCACCCAGTAGCTCCAGCACCAGGCACCCAGCACCAAGACATACCCTGCACTCAGTTATGCAGAGTACCCAGCAATACCAGGGCCCAGCACCCCAGTCCCTAGCACCCAACACTCCCACTGCCCAACACCCACCACCCGGACATGCCCAGCACACAGCACCCCCACCACCCCACACCGCCAGCGCCCACTATGCAGCACCCAGAAATGCCCAGCACCCAACACACCAGAACGCAGCAAACTGGCCCCCAACATCCCCACTGATCAGCACATAGCACCCGGAATGTCCAGCACCCACAGCGCTCAGCACCCAGCACCCTCAGGGCCCAGCAGCCAGCACCACAGTAACCAGCATCCCCAGCGCCCAGCACCCGGTCATGCCAAGCACCTGGACATGCCCAGCACCAAGCATGCCTGTGCCCAGCACACAATAGCCCCAGCACCCAGTAGCCCCAGCACCCAGCATCCAGCAGCAAGAGATACCCTGCACCCGCTTACGCATAGTACCCAGCACCCCCAGCGCTCAGCAGCCAGCATCCCCAGTGCTCTGCACCCACCACACCAGACACCCACCATCCAGCACCCCCACACATCTCACACCCAGCACCCCCAGTGCCCAGTCCCCGCACCCAGACCTGCCCAGCACCCGGACATACACAGCACTCAGCACTGTCCTGCTTCCGGCTGGGACAGAGTTAACTTTCTTCCCAGTGGCTTGGGGGGTGGGCTGGCTTTTGGGTTTGGTGTGAGAGGAGCCTTGATGGCCCCTTAACGCTTTGGCTGTTGCTGGGCGGTGCTTGCACCGGGAGACTTTTGTTCTCTCTTTTCGGCCTCCCACAGGAAGCTCGGGGGCGGGGGGTTGGGGGGGCGGGGGAGGGGGGGGGTGGGGAGCACATCCGGGGTAGTTGACCTAGCTGGGCAATGGGGTATTCTATTGCATGTGACATCATGCTCAGTATAAAAGAAGGGAGGGGGCGGGGGGGGAACGACTCCCCCCCCCTCCCCCTAGTTCATGACACGCGGTCGGCAGCGGTGAGCAGTTGCATTCTGCATTGCCTGCTTTGTATCGTCTGTTGTTGTTCTCATTGTTATTATTACTGTTCTACTTCGGTTTATTTCAATCATTAAACTGTTTTTATCTCAACCCGGGAGCTTTCCTACTTGTGCCCTCCCGATTCTCTCCCCCATCCCACGGGGTGGGGGGGGAGGAGAGCCAGCGGCTGCGTGGGGTTTATTTGCAGGCTGGGGTTAAACCACGACATGCACCCATCATACCCTCCACCCAGCACCCCCATGGCCCAGCACTCATTCCCGGACATGCGCACAACCAAGCACACCCACCGTCAACACACAGCCCCTGGACGTGCCCAGCACCCAGCAGCCCCAGTGCCCAGCACCGCATTGCCCAGCATCCCCAGCGCCCAGCACCCTCACTGCCCACCACCCAGAACAACAAGTGCCAAGCACACAGCATCTGGACATGCCCAGCACCGGGACACCCCCAGCACCCACAAGACCCAGCACCCGGTCATGACCAGCAACTGGAAATGCCCACAGCCAGCACCTCTAGCTCCCAGCAGCCACCAACCCCAGTGCCTAGCACTCCGCACCCAGTCGTGCCAAGCACTCGGACTTGCCCAGCACCCAACACCCCAGTGCTCAGCACCCCGCACCCGGTCGTGTCCAGGGCCCACCACACAGCACCAACACTGCCCAACACCCAGCACCCACACATACCCGGCACAACCAGGGCCCAGCACACAGCACACGCACGTGCCAGGAATCCAGCATCCCCAGAGCACAGCACCCAGCCACCCCAGCACAGCCACCCAGTGCTGCATATGCCCAGCAGGAAGCACCACATATGCCCAGAACCCAGCACCCAGTAGCTCCAGCACCAGGCACCCAGCACCAAGACATACCCTGCACTCAGTTATGCAGAGTACCCAGCAATACCAGGGCCCAGCACCCCAGTACCTAGCACCCAACACTCCCACTGCCCAACACCCACCACCCGGACATGCCCAGCACACAGCACCCCCACCAACCCACACCGCCAGCGCCCACTATGCAGCACCCAGAAATGCCCAGCACCCAACACACCAGAACGCAGCAAACTGGCCCCCAACATCCCCACTGATCAGCACATAGCACCCGGAATGTCCAGCACCTGCAGCGCTCAGCACCCAGCACCCTCAGGACCCAGCAGCCAGCACCACAGTAACCAGCATCCCCAGCGCCCAGCACCCGGTCATGCCAAGCACCTGGACATGCCCAGCACCAAGCACGCCTGTGCCCAGCACACAATAGCCCCAGCACCCAGTAGCCCCAGCATCCATCAGCAAGAGATACCCTGCACCCACTTACACATAGTCCCAGCACCCACAGCGCTCAGCAGCCAGCATCCCCAGTGCTCTGCACCCAGCACACCAGACACCCACCATCCAGCACCCCCACACATCTCACACCCAGCACCCCCAGTGCCCAGTCCCCGCACCCAGACCTGCCCAGCACCCGGACATACACAGCACTCAGCACTGTCCTGCTTCCGGCTGGGACAGAGTTAACTTTCTTCCCAGTAGCTTGGGGGGTGGGCTGGCTTTTGGGTTTGGTGTGAGAGGAGCCTTGATGGCCCCTTAATGCTT
>JAJKFH010002488.1:0-29546 GCA_023333565.1 Puffinus mauretanicus | reverse complement strand
ACTTGGGCACACTGTCGCTCATGTTCAGCCGGCTGTCAACCAGCACCCCCAGGTCCTTTTCCTCTGGGCAGCTTTCCAGCCACTCTTCCCCAAGCCTGTAGCGTTGCCTGGGGTTGTTGTGGCCGAAGTGCAGGACCTGGGACTTGGCCTTGTTGAACCTCATACAGTTGGCCTTGGCCCATCGATCCAGCCTGTCCAGGTCCCTTTGCAGAGCCTTCCTACCCTCCAGCAGATCAACACTCCCACCCAACTTGGTATCATCTGCAAACTTACTGAGGGTGCACTTGATCCCCTTGTCCAGATCATTGATAAAGGTATGAAACAGAACTGGCCCGAAAACTGACCCCTGGGGAACATCACTTGTGATCGGCCGCGAACTGGATTCGACTCCATTTGCCACAACTCTTTGGGCCCGGCCATCCAAGTTTTTTACCCAGCCAGTTTTTAGCCAATTTTTTACCCAGCAAAGAGTACGCCCGTCCAAACCATGAGCAGCAGGAAAATGGTGTGGGAAACAGTGTCAAAGGCTTTACTAAAGTCTTACTAAAGGTAAACAACATCCACAGCCTTTCCCTCATCCATGAAGTGGGTCACTTTGTCATAGAAGGAGATCAGGTTGGTCAAGCAGGACCTGCTTTCCATAAATCCATGCTGATTGGGCCTGATCCCCTGGTTGTCCTGTACATGCCGTGTGATGGCATTCAAGATGATCTCCTCCATAACCTTCACCACCACTGAGGTCAGACTGACAGGCCTGTAGTTCTCTGGATCCTCCTTCTGGCCCTTGTTGTAGATATCATGACTACTTTTTTTCACATTTCTTTGCCTTACTGTCCAATTCAGTAGGATTATAAAGATTTTTAGATCTTTGTATATTTATTTAGTTTGTGCATATATATAAATATAAAAATGCTAGTCTCCTTGATCTGTTCTGGTCATTATCATCAGCAGAGCCAGCAATTCTACTTTGGTATCGGGAAGAAAAAAGGTGAAGTAGTTTAGCTTATGTTTCCCAATCTCCTTTTACCTATTTATCAGATGTGCCTATAACTAACACACTTACATGATAGAGAGAAGGGACTTGATTCTTGACTTGTGCTTTGAAATTAAGACATCAAGTGCAGGTGTACAGCGCTGTGTTACGCTATCTTATGATGGATGCAGCATAGCACTGTGGCCTCTCACTGACTCTGTGACATTGCACTCCGAGCACAGTTGGGTGGGTAATTGAGTGGAACAGCTGCATCTAGTATGAGACACTACAGAGCAGGAGGTAGATCGTGGTGTGTAAAAATGTTCAAGGTACGGTCTTAACAGTGACCAGCAGGCCTTGGCCATGAGCTTTGCTGCAGTGTTTGCTAGATGCAAATGCTGAGATGCTCAGGCTGGAGTGTAGGGCACTGAAGGATGTGGCAGGGACTTGAATCTTGGGTGCAGATATATTTTGAGGACATAGTACAAGGCTAATCTCGGAGGAGGAAGCATGCTTAAAGACCATGGTTTGGGCAAGTGAGGAAGTGTTCTTCAGTATGACACTTAATAGTGTAAAAACATTGAAATAGACTTGCTTGCATTAGGATTTGTCCAGCTTGATGTGGATGGAGTTGTTGCTGTGAATTTTTTTTTTTCAGTGCTAAACACTCGCAAAGCTGTCAGGCCAGCTGTGGTGTTTGTTGGTGAATTCATCTTCTCTGTATGGAATTATTGCCACTGTTGCTTCTGATCTTGGTCTCTAATAAAAACAGAGAGAAGAAAAGAGAGGATGGTGGCAGCTTCAATCTCAAGGTAGAAAATGCTTCAGATAAGAGCGCATGTTGGTGTCACTTGATATTCTCGCTTGTCTCTTGATACTGCTGTTTTCATGAGAACGACTATGCTGTTAGTGGTAACTGCTCTTATATGGAAACTGCTTGTGGTATCAAGCCTGTACGTTGTTGAATTAGCTACCAGCCTATACAGCCAAAAACATGTTTTCTCCTCACAACTGCTTTCAGGCTTCTGTGCCTTCAGAAATAAACTATGTAACATGTTCAATACCTGATGCCTGTTATCTCTGTGTTTTGTTTGGTGGGGTTTTTTTTGTTGTTTTTTTTTTTCTTTAGAGATGTCTGTTTTCCTCAAGGTTGTTTCTTGGACTACTCACCTGGGGAATGAAATAAGTCTCTGACTCTTTCTGCTTCCTGGCCAGTTTTCTGCATACCATCTATCTAAAATACCTTGCCATAGATGGGAATTATTTAGGATCCTTCTGTTTTTACTTCAGCTGTCCTTGTTGATGTGAATCATGTAGGCCTTTGCAAGGAGCTAGTTTTCTGACTGTTGCTTTATTATGTGAGCTGATAATTGCAACTGACCTATTCCTCAGGAAGGGACATTCACCCTGCGAGGGTATCATGGATCCACTGCATGTGCTTTGCTGGTAATAACTGCAGTTTCTTTGAGTGCATAGCCTTTTCAGTGTGTAGATACTTTCCCCCCGCCCCCACCCCCTTTTCTTTCCTTTTTTCTTTTTAAATGGAGGATAGCTCTGCCTCCGAGACACTGACCCTGAACCTAGTCTTTTCTTTTTCTGTGATTTGTCTGCCTTACTAGACAGTCCCGTCTGGAGGAGTACATACAGCTGACGTTTGCAGAAGGTTTTTTTTTTTTGTCAGCTGGAATTTAATACTAAGGGGCATAAGGTTATGAGGTAATGAAAAGTGTATATGCATACAGTCTAATGTCTCTGCTTCAAATGCTCTACATTGAATTCTTCCATAGTGGAAGAATGGGCTTCTGTTTATTCTCATCTTTATTCTTATCTCTAATTCCACTTATGTTTTTTGCATGCACTGTCCCAGCAGCTTTTGTTAATCTCTTGCTGTTCCCAGTTGCACCTTCAAGGTAACTCTCTTCATATGTTAACATGTCCCGATGATAAACTTTCATCCCTACTTGGATTTGCCTGTTTGGCTTTGCTGGCAATTCCAGCTCTGAGTTCATCAGAAAGGCTGACACGAGACTGGCTATGACCCTTCTGCTCCCACACAAGCTATGTTTAACATGGATTGTTACAGCGTTGGGGTTTATAGAATAGAACCACACGCAATTGTACAGGTACGGTAGAGGGAGTAGTGAACTCCGGCTTCAGGGCAGGAATGAACTGCTGGGAGAACTGGGGAGAGAAGCTCCTGAATCTGATTACTGCTGAAGTCTTCGTGGTGGAAGCCAGGGCCTGACTCATGTCCAGACTTGCTGCTGGTCCAAGCAAGGAGGTGAAGCCTCTAGTACCAAGTGACTAGCAGCACGAAAGTGAGTGGAATGTATTTCTGATTAAAAATAGAACTGAAATATCATTTGTTGTTCGCACAGGGGATAATGAATGTGGTAGCTGTCTTGACTTTTACTACCTGTAAGTATCAAAACTACTATGTGTTCTTGGCAATCCAGCAGTGTATCATGTATCTGCTGATGTTAACTCTGCCAAAAGACACTATTGCATCAAGTCTACCCATCCGATTATTTTGTGTTAATAAAATGATTCTGATTCAGAATGTTGTACTGGTGTACCAACATGGCTGGTGTCATTGGAGGCACAGCCCACGTAAGCATTTTAATAGTCTGAAGACTTTTCTTCCTTATAGGAATAATCACATCAATTTAGGTATACTTTTATGCTTTTGAAATGGTATCTGTGCTGTATTGGCATTCTTCCAGGTGTAAACTGTGCCTATTCCAGCTCTTAACTGGTTCTGAAATGCATTCTGAAGGGGAGACAGGAAGGAAAAAAAATTGCCAATAACAGAGAAGAATTCCCAGCTTCTTAGTTTGGTACAGGATCTCATGTTACATGGATTAATAACCTTAATAAGAGAGACCGTCGGGCCTCTGAACATCAGCACTCTTGCTAGCTAATGTCAAGATTAAGTTGACCCTACTATGGTTCCAAGCTGTGATAGAAAGGAGACCTTTTTCAAGCATTTGTTTTT
This sequence comes from Puffinus mauretanicus, assembly GCA_023333565.1. Lineage (NCBI taxonomy): Eukaryota > Metazoa > Chordata > Aves > Procellariiformes > Procellariidae > Puffinus > Puffinus mauretanicus. Next base: position 25,578 of record JAJKFH010002488.1, on the reverse strand, counting down.
TAACTATTATTAAAGTTTATGTTAAATGATAATGGGAAGGGCATTGAGAAATTGAAAAAGAAATTAATAAAGGTTTTAAGAGTATCTCCCAAAAGGAGAAGTGATAAAGTCACCTAGCCCTAGTACTTACTCTAATTTTAGTCAGTTACACCAATAATTTAATGGAGCCTTATCAAAAGACATTACCATCATCAGAAAAGTCTTCTGCAATTGTAACCAAATGTTTATGTGAGCGTTAGATAACTACTTTTTCTGTAATGCTGATTCTATTAATTAGGGTTAGTTTGCACTACCCCTACTATCTGTGATTTGGCGAATATGATATAATCTTCCCAAGGTGGCTATAATCTTTGATTATTTCCACCAGATCTTTTTGAGTTACATGGCTGGCTCTGCATGGTGTCTTGCTGAAAGTGGAAGCCTTATGTTAAGGAGGGGTGAAAACTACTTTTTGAAAAGCAGAGTCTTGAGATCTTGAGAAATATTTGCCAAGTAGAATTGTATTTTCAGTTAAAGAACCCTGTGGATATCTTTTCAGAAATATGAAAAAGTCTATCCTGCATTTGTAAAATTCTGATTTTGTTTCAAAGAAGACTCCTGGAAGGAATTGTGTACTGGTTCTGAAAGTAAGAAAGAAAGGAAAACAGTCTCATGAATTTTTATCCTCAGCCTCATGTGATTTGGCGCGGGCTCCTTACCTATATCTTCTCCCCATCAGATGCATACCTTAAGTAGCAGACTGTAGAGTTCATGCTCACTACAGCAATGAGGGGCTGTACAAATTGGAATGTTTATGGAGAGACTGAGACAGAATATTTAAAGTATCTTGGGGAAGACGACCTGGGGTCTTCTGTCTACTTGGATATTCAGCAGGTAGAGGATTTTGAACCAGTATCTCTCATTTCCTGGAAGAATCTTTAACTGTTGTGCCGTGTGGCATATGGACAGCATTGGGTAAATACCTTTTGTCTTCTTTTCTTCCTGATTTCGGTAGCGGTGCTCATGTTCCATATTAATTGAAACTTTGCTTTCCTTTGTACATACTTAAAAAGTGGTGAAGAGAGCACAAAGCCAAAAAAGAAACTCTTCAGGTTAATTCAAATGCTTTAACCAGAAACAGCACTGTATTTTAAAACTAGCTTTAAAAAAATGCAGTTATAGCCAAACCGAAGATTTACTCCAGTTTTGGCTGGTTGGCACAATTATTCAGACAACTTAGTGTTTTGAGACTTCTTCATGCACTACCTTGTTTTTTTCTGCATGTATGCTAGTGGAAAATGCTTTCATTGAATTCTAGCAGAAGCAGTGGTGTGTAGAAGTGTTCCTGTTTATCTGGTTATCACCTGTTAAAGTATAAGGGTACTTAAGGGTACTTCTCTTAAGATTTTAGGGTACTGATGGAAGAATTGGAGGGTTTTTTCTGGTGTGTTTTGTTCTTTGCTCTGACATATTTTAATATTAATTATTATGTGTGTTCTCCCTTCCTCCCAAGACTTTTAACAATCTGCTTAAACCATCCTTGTTTCCTGTCTTAATAGTACTTCTGTACTACTGTCCCAAAATAACACTGGCAAAAATAACGCATCTAAATGATCAGTTCTGTGATTTGGTAGTCTTTTGTAATCTGAGAAATAGACAGTGTGTTCAAGGTGTCTGTTATTCCACCTTCTCTGCAAGTAAACGTGCATATTTGGTCACAGGCCAGTTTAATTTTTATTCAATATGTATCATTACATTTAGTAGAGTGAGAGGAAGAAGTAGTTCAGTAGCAGAGTATCTGACATTCAGTACTGACCATAATTTTTATACATCTATGTAAATTACTGTAATTTCTTTTCAAATATTTTTCTATAAAGGCTGTTAATGAAGAATTTAAATGCTAAAGACTCCAATCTGTGCATCTGAAGTTAGCTTTTAAAACTGGGCTCTTAAGTTGAAGAAAGGAAATTGTTCACTGTTTAAGGCTTTTCACAGGCAGTGAAAAGCCTGATTTGGAAAGTACTTGGCTATATATGTTAAAGTCAGCAGAGCTGTGTGCATAGTTTTGCATGTGCTTAATTGGCTTGCATAACTGTGGCTGTTCTGTATGACTTCTGGATATATTTATTCTCCAGAAGAGTTAACAAATAAGGAATTTTTTGACATAGTTCTTTCTTCAGGGGCTGCCTCAGGGCATTCCACAGGTGGAGTACAGTTCTGTGAAGTTAATTTCAGAAAGCCATGTACGTGTCAGTAAGCAGGCTCAGATGAAGTAGTCACATGATTAATTCCCACACATCTCTTGCTATAAGACAGCTGCATGAGGTGAAGTTATTCACAGCAAGCATGATGGAGGAGCAGTTTATGGTTATTGCCAAAGACACCATCATAGTTCTGGCTGGACAGTGAACGTGCAGATGTGATTCAGTCAAACCTAGATAACACTCTGTCTTAACCCCTTTTCATTTCCTTACTGTTGCTCTGCAAAACCAGTAAAGTTCTCATATCCACCTGCACTTCTTATTAGTACATTGGTAGGAACTGCAGTTTAAGTATATAGGAATGAGTTTCTAGAAACTGATGACAGAAAAAGCAAAGCACTTCTTGACTGGCAGCTCTCCTAGCCGGCATTCTGACTGATTCACTGCTCTGTTCTTGCTGCTTCTTTGCTTAGTGACTTGCAACGTTCTTGCTCCTTTTTTTTCTGCTAGATACACCTGTTTATTCACATGGAAAAATGCATCTCCTGGAGGCAGTCTTTTATTCATGGTTCATTGCATCCTATAGATTTTTCCAGCAACCTGCCTCTCTTTACAAAGCCTCTAAATGATGGCGATGGGCCTTGTTTCTGTTGCCAGAAAGGAATGAGACCACCAGTCAAATTCCGGCAACGCTGCTGATCTCAAAAAGCAGATTATTGAAGTTGCTAGGTGTTTTGTTATTGGGTTTTGCATATTAATGTATTAATGTTTTATAATGCAAAAAGTTTGGTAAGGTCAGATAATGATTTGTGTTTAGAATGAATTTTGAAACGTAGTGGAGACGGTTCATTGTAAGGTGTGTTTACTTTTGATAAAAGTAGTGTTTGTGAAGTTAATGAGCATGTTAATTCTTGTGGTTGTCCCAGAGTTTCTAGAAATGACAGAGTAGATGCTTAATCTTCAGTTCTGTTTGTGACAACTTAAATTATCTCCTGAAAATTCAGATTACATATTTGGTAGAATTCATACAGAAAATTAACTTAGAAGTTTTCTTAATTTTGAAAGCAAACAGAGCAAGTGCTATTGTTTCAGGTGATTAAAACATTGCAAGGCTGTTTAATTCAAAGTATGTATCTAGGCTGTCAAGAAGTAGGGAATAAATTGAATCAGTTTCCAGAAAGGCTGTTCATCCTAATACCTTAATTCAGAATATTTCTTAGATGTGTTAGAGTAGCACTTCTTCAGTATGGCCTTATGATGTCTGAAGAGTATCAAGATAATTTCAGTACAGGGGAAAGTGTGAATATGAAGGAGAAACAGAACTTCTCCAATAATCAGATTTTCTGAAAGCCTGAGGGGCAGAAAGACGAGCAAAAGAAATAGAAATCTATAGTATTCTTTCCTTTCATTGTAGGAAAAGGAGATACAAATACTAGGTTTTTCCTTTGTAAAATTTCAGATTATACAGTGTAGTTATTCAAAATACAGATTTTTGCTCAAACTTCATATTTGTTTCTAGTTTCAGTTTTTTTAGTATTTAAGCAGTTTGAGTATGTGGACGTAATTTTTTTTTTTTCTTGAAAGGCGAGCAGCTCCATCCATGTAGGAAAATTTTAGGGACTAGTCCCTGTTCTAGAGGTTGTTCAGTACCAATTTTAATCAGTGAGAGGGAACCACAAGAAATAGCAAGGATAGACAACCAAATGGTGCACTGTTTGAAGCCTTGTGGGTAGCCCTACTTTTGCAGCTCCAGCAAATCCAGGTAGTTTTAAGACTGGCTGCAGTGAGGTATTATCCTAAATAATTTTGCACATATGATGAAGGCTATCGTCATTCAGTCGAATGCTCTTTCATATTTCTCTTTCTAAGATAAAATGCTTAACCCTTACATGCGTGGGCCTGCTATTTCTCAAGTTTTCTCAGGAAAAGGTATTGATCTCCACTAGGTAAAAATCTCTAAAACGTAAGGTGGTTGAAAGTCTGAAGCTCTGGATGGAGGATGTGAATCTAAAAAGTCGTATTTTATTAGAGGAGATGCTGGTCTTTGGGTTAGAGCGTGAATCCAGCTGGGTGGGATGGCTAGTGGGTTGGGTTCTTTTGTGTGTAACTTCTTAAATTGATACAGAAAATGTAAGATAATGTATATACTTGGGAAGGGTGAAATTAATGGTTTTTCAACTTTAATGTGTGTGTCTAGAAATGAAGTAGGCATGTGTATATATGTGTATTTGTAGTAGACAGCGTCATTAAATGCGTATGAATAATACATATATAAAAGCCTCATGAGGCTGCTTCTAGTAAAAGCTTCATTTTCTTTCTGGCACTTGTACAGTGGTGTTATTGAAATTGATTTAATAAAGCTTTTACAAAGTTAGTGAAAATACAGTACAGTTCAGTTAAATACTCTCCCTCTTCCTTTTCCAACATCCTCCATTCCATCCCCTCCACGATCCATTTCCTCCCTTTTCTCTGTTCTTCTTCCTCCCCTTTCTCCATTCACTGTCAGGAAGGGGCGCCTCAGAAGAGCCATTTCAGCTCAGCACGTCACCGTCAGAGACTAGTGGAACCAGCAGCTACAAAAGTGAGTGCCTTTATTGAAGGACCATTTTTAAAATGGAATGTTGTGTCAGCAGAATATTTGTTACTAAAGAGAAGCTCTTCGGTGTGCTTGGTGGGAAATATAGTTACTATTACTCATCTGCAAGTGATACGATCACTGTCTCTAAAGGTGGACTTCAGCACTGGAGAGATTCGTATTCAAGTGTAGCTGTTGTACTTTCTTGAAAAAGTTGGGGTGAGGTTTTTTTTTGTAATTACAAAATGAAATAGAAACTGTATGAAGTGTTCTGCTTTGGTTTTATTGCTTTGCATGATGTCTGTTTTGTTAAATGTGTGCAATTTCATTTCCCTCATTCTTAAACAAAAGGCTTTCATTGAATAAAAAAAATGGCAAGGATATCGAAAACAATCAAATAGTCTATTATCAAGCTGTAATATGAAGTTTCAGAGTAAAAAAAAAAGATGATATTAGCAGATATAATAACAGTACCAGTTAGTTTGTAAGATTGTTCCATCTTTTTAGAGACGTGCTTTTTGTTAACACCACACAATACAGTTTGAGATAGTCAGTGATCGTGATGTTATTATGGAGCTTTTATTCTCTAGGCCAATAAAAAGTACCAAAATGCATATTTTAGAGCATCAGTAACTGCTCAACTGTGTCTATTTTTTGCTACTTTTTGTGAGGAGTCCAGCAAAAATGAAACTGTGTATCCATTACTACCACCTCCCAGAAATCGCATTCTCCGCTTTCCTTTAGATTTAGATTACTTGTAGAATTGATCGCAATATTTACATACAACCTTTGATATAGATTGAAGTAGGTCAATGGTAGTAATCCTGGTCTTAAAAGAAAAGCCCTGGTTTTAAGAAAGAGAAAAAGTGGACACCCGTTGTCTTGTTTTGCATTCTAAATTATTACTCCAATCACTGTTGTCAAACCAATTCTTTCTGTTGCTAAATGTGTTGACTCATAAAGTATTAGTTGTGTTGACTTTTACTGTTGCCAGGTATTATTTATTCCTTTTGGCCTGTAAAAACTTGGTCAATACTAAGTTATCCTTCTGGGGGACTGGGAAAGGGGATTTCGGGGGTTAGAGATGCAAAAGTGAGTGAAGTATATGTTGGGTTTTTTTTAAAAAGGGTTAGTTAAGTAAGAGCAGAAATTAATTTTGAGTGAGTCTATACTGAGTCTTAAGGAGCCCATTCTCTTGACAAGCTGCTTTCTGTGTGCATTAATGTACACTAGAATCACTCCAGGTACCTCCCTCAATGTAGAAAGCCAAAGGAAAATGGAATCCTAAGTGCAGTTCTGTGGACATAAGCTGTGTTAGCTTTTGCTCCCTCCTCTTACCTAGTTTTTCAGCAGTTTTCCACCATACCCTAGTGCCCTACTGTACCCCTGGATGCACCTTGTCGAAGGTGTCAAAACCTCAATTTGGTAGCTGCAAAGCAACCTTTGCAGTAGTTGCACTTCTGTTTTGTTTGGGACAGAACGACCAGAAGGGGTCTTGATTGGTGTTTCCAGGGCCCTTAGCCACTGCCCTTTAGTCAGTGTCTTTGCTGCTGGGAGGACATCCTGGTGCACTGGGAGCACGTCATTTGGCAGCTTAGAGCTGTGGCTCAGCCCAGCATCCAGAGGGGGGCTGTTACCACCGACCACATCATCCTCCACCTCTCCGCCTACAACCATTGTCAGCAGCTTCAGAATGACTATTTGCCTGGAAAAGACTCTTCAGCACACAGTAGGAACATAGCTGTGGTTGGGTGTTTTGTTTTGATTAAAATGTGTCTGTAGGGAAGAGAAAGGAGGCAAACAAGAAGCACTGCTTCACTGACCAACAGAATAGGAAAACTGCAAGTTCATAGTTCCGAGGGGCACGGACCTGCAGATCACTGTCCATGCAAGAGAATGATGAAATCCTGGAACAGTAGTCTTCTGAGTCCTGTGCTTTGAGAACCTTCCACTAGGTGGGTATTATTTCCACATGGCAATCCAATAAAACTAATTCTGACAGGCACCTGCACCCATCTGTGCTGACAGCTGCCCTTTCCCTTTCTCCTCTCCCGTACACATTTCTCAGTGAAGAATAGCTGCCATGCTTTATGTCCTAGATACATGAGCCTTTTTTTCTCACCCACCACCCTTGCTATGTTCTTGGAATCAGCTGGTACAGCTGAGACGACTGTACTTTCCTGGTCTGATTGAGGTAACTTGAGGTAGTAATTTCTGCATGTTTCCCACTCCTTCGTACGTGCCTTTCCCTTTTGTGCCTGGATCAAACTCAGGGGCTTAGATTATGTGCTTTTGCCTCATACTTCTCTAAGTCTCAAGTCTGGGAAATGTCATGTTCACCTGTGATCAGATCACACTCAGGCTGATCCAACTGATGGAAGATAGGATCTGGAATAGGCCTTGGCAGGTCAACAGCTGCCCTTCAGCAGGAAGTTTTGGAGTAGAGATATTGGCTTGTGATTCTGGGACAAGGGGGACATAGTTTGCTGCTTTGCATGGGACAGGCCCTGGAAGCGGACGTGAGAGCAGTGAGAGGGCTATGTTCAGCTCCTTTGCTCAGACTGTTGGGGCTGTACTGGACTACTATACCATGAACTGAGACTACTCAAGAGGAGGAATGAAGACAAACCTGCCCTGCAGCAGGTGCTACAGCTAGTTGTGTGCTGGTGGGAGCAGTAGCCCAAGATTACCTGAGCAGATTTGGCTGGGGAGAAGTGTGGCACTGGCGCTGAGTAACAAGCAAGAGTGATATACTGTGTTCTTCAAAGGCCCATGTATGTTCCAAGGGCATACTTCAGGCAGTGTGAGATTCTCAGTGGTTGCCATTTAGATCACTATGAAAGCAGAGTAGGCAAGTGCTCTGAAAGACACACTCTGTTTTCCCTTGTACTGCTTGCACTTCCTGAACTGCAGTTTTCTGGCAGACTCACCTGCAGACTGCTGCAAGTCAGTAGGAGTATCATCAGAGTCCTGTCACCCTTCTTCCTTCCTGTTGTGTGGCATTAGGGAGCCTTACCAGTAGTTGCTGTGACAACCTGACCAGCCACTCTGCTTGGAGGAATCCATTTGCAATGCAGCTGATGAAGAAAGCCCATGACTTTCTCTTACGAAGTTGTGAATCCAGCTGGGAAAGTTGGCCTCCAGTCATCTCAAAAGGCAACAGTAGTGCAGCCTGTCTCCAAGCCCTACCAAAGACTTACCCTGCTTACTCTGTGTTTCTCTGCAGACACACCTGCTGAGTGCCCTCTTGGCAGCCCTCTCCAACTCTCGGGCCTGCAGGGCATTGATCATCCATTCTTGGAGCTTTGGGGACCAGGGAAGCTCTCCTTATGGAGAGTAGGAGGACAGGGCTGAGAGTCAGCTGTTCAGGTAATTCCAGAAGTAGGAAGCTGTAGAAAGGCAACAGGACTGGCAGAGCTTCCCCGGCAGCTTGTTCTATCACACTCCTTGGTCTTAATTTATTGCCAGTTGCTCCTGATGGTAGGGGTAGATGCGCAGAAGCCAGCAGTCTTGTGGTCTTGTTGCCATCCTAAAGCAAGAGCTATTTTGCCTGCTGCTTTTAGACTGAAAATGGCAAATTGCCATCAACAAAGCTGACATGCCTTTCTTTAAGCTTCTTGATTTAGCTCTTTCTAGTTTAAAAATACACAAACAACAAAACAAAAAACCCAAACAAAAAAACCCGAAACCAAACAAACTTGTTACTTTGAAATGGGATGTTGTCTCTTGGCTCTGTAAAGACTGGTGGGATCCCTTTTATTCGTTTTCCCTTCCTGTGCAGCAGCTGTTGGTCCAGGTGGCAGGATGTTGTGAAAGCCCAGGCTGCACAGCTTGCAGAGACTGTTGCCTGTGTCAGGGACACTTTTTGGGCATGGCGGAAGACCATCAAAGACCAGTAAAGGACTACCGTTTTTGTGCCCAGGAAAGCATCATGTTGGGCATGTAGGGGTGTTTTGTTCTGCATGTCTGGTCCCTGGGTTTCCTGCATCTAGCTCCTAACCTCATGGGTATGGGAGAACAACTCTATTTGGGAGACTAGAAAGCAAGGCAGTGTATCTCACGAAAGCAGCAGCAATTCACAGGACACTGAGGTACAACTTCCCCAGAAGATCCTCCACCTATGGTCAGCTGACTACAGGTGATTCACCTGCATCTTGGCACGCATTCTGCAGATCGTCCTGGATGAAGTGCATTTGTGGGTCGGTGATTTAGGTGACCCAAAGCAGCAAGGGACATGCTGTGTTGACTTCTGATGTGGAGTCTAATGTTTCCTGAGGGGAGAGGATCTTGGCCTGTCCTGGCAAAAGATGGTGGAGTTGTAAAGATACGGTGCTGCGAACTTGGCCAACTATGAACTCGTGTCCAACCTTATGATTGGTTGATTGATTTGATGCAAGTCAGGGAAAGCTGGGCTTCAAACAATGATGATGAGCCTCTTTTCTGTAGATTTCTCTTTGGATCTCAATTTTAGGGCATACAGCTGGGCATGGTTCTAGGTTCCTAGGTTAGACCCATCTGTGAAACCTTTTTTGAGTCAAGCTGGGAGGTGGTTGAGACTGCTACCTGCTTCTGAGAGAAGTAGTAATAAAAATGTTTTGAGAGAGAGGACTCTCTTTTCTCCAGGTATTGGAGGAAGTACTTCCTTCATTCATCCAGTACTGATTTGCCTCATGTCATGTTTTAGGCGTGACCTAAGTGACCATTTGACAGCAGAAAGAGCGGCAACAGGCAGTGGCGGGAATATTTAGTATGCTTACCTAACTAGCTAAACAGCTGCTGAAGGTATGCATAGGATCTTTATATACTTCTTGGTGTAATCACAGGGCATGCAGAAAGTAGGTAAAAGCAAAGAGCGTAGCCAGTAAGTTGAGGGAGGTGATTATTCCCCTCTAATTGATACTTAAGTAAGTGCATCCAGATTTGGGCCCCTGGTACAAGAAAGATGCTGGAGTTCATGATGTACAGGGAAGAGCTGAGGAGTGAGATTTGTTCAGCGTTGCAAAGGCCGAGATGGGATTTAATGGCTGCCTTTCACTACCTAATAGATAGATATAGAGAGAGATAAAGAGAGTCACTCATGGAGGTGCACTGCGAAAAGATGAGAGGGAACATTCGCAGGTTGCCAGAAGGGAAAATCTGAATAGATAGAATAAATTTTTCTCAATTAAGGTGTTTAGGTATTGGAACAAGTTACCCAGAGGGCTTCATCCTTGAAGGTATTCAAAACTTGACTGGCAAAGGCCTTGAGCAGCCTGATCTTACTTTGAAGTTAGCCCTGCTTTGAGTGGAGAGTTGGACCAGATGGCCTCCAGAGGTCCTTTCCAGCCTCAGTTATTCTGTGATTGAAGGGTGTAGTACTTGCTGCATGCTAGCCTCTGCCTGCTCTGTAGTGGTACAAAGTTCTCAAGTGGCCTTTTCAGCATAGCATCTTCATCTTCTAGCTGATAAGCAGTATAGACAGTACAAAAGATGCTGAAACATTGTGAATTCTAACTAGTCTGCTTTGACCCACAGAGCAGGGTTTGTTTCAGACATACATAAAAACAGTATAGATGTAGTCTCTACATATCTTTTGCTGTATATATTACATTACTTGGTAGTGCCTTGAAACAGAAGCTTAATTTAAAGGGTTGCTGGGTAATCGGTTTGCTAGAACTTCTTTGTGGGTAACAAATATGAACACAGGTAGACAACGTTAAAGAAAGTGCTGCAGGAGTAATGATCTGAAGGATGAAATAAAACACTCATTTATAAAGCTGGGAAAGGTAACAGTCAAATAAAAGTGGATTTGATACAGGAGCATGGAGGTTGAGCAGGAGTTATAAGGAAAAGCTTTCAGACTATTTTCAAACTCTTGTTGTGTTCAATGCGTAATAAGAATAAAGCTGTATTCCAGATAGGCTGCCAGTATAAATTGGGAACACTTGTTAGGTAACAGTTATGAAGATTACTTTGAATTTTGTTAAGTTGGAAAAAAAACTGATAGGAGGATGAATCAAATGAAAAACTCCAAGCTGGTTGTGAAGAGACAGGACATTTCAGCAGAGATAGAGTTTGTTTTTAAGTCATTCCGGTGTGAGTACCTTATCAATTAGTTACAAAGCACAGTAATCTTTCCTCAACTCATACTGAACAATTTCTGCAGCAGTAAACAAAGATTTTAAAAAACCAACTTTCTTGCTTATGAAGTCACTTCTGGAGTTACAGTAGTCATTATTGCACATACTCTACTTTCTAAGATGATAAAAATTTTCTAGAACTGTTTTCTCTGCCTACCTTAATGACTAATGACTTGTAATTGTAAAGAAATAGTTTGCAGTTGAGAACTGTGTCTCCACCTGTTACACCTAGGCTGAGGGTCTTAAATAGCTGGGAAGCCTCAGTAAAAATAATTATTTACTTATGGCTGTCAATAATAGATGGCTAGATGGATCAGATGCTATTGTATATCTTGCTAGGCTACATCTTAAGTATGTTTTAAACCCACATGTATTCTTAGAATTTTACTGTTTTTTGCCGTAAACTCAACACAAATTGAAGAGTCTACACCAAGAGCAGCATATTGCTGTAACTTGTTCATCACAGGATCTGCTCATTTAAAAAAGAAATCATCTGGTAGGCAAGGGAGTGCAGAGAAAGAAGTACTATTCCCTAGCCCTCCTCTCTGGCAACAGCTGATAGAAGTTTGATTTGATCCTCAATTGATTGCTAGAAAATTATGTTTACCAAAGGTTAGAGAGTCTGGCAGATGTATAAATAGAAGCAGAATATAGTTTGCAGTCAGATACTACAAATGGATCCTCTCTTTGGCAAGTTAAGGTTGTCTTCCTTATAAAATTAATCTCCTGAACAAGACAGTCTGTCAGTAGTGTAATATTCATTGTATTAGATAGGTTTTATAACCTTCTATCCCAAACCAGAAACAAAATAAATCCACTGTACTCCCTTTTCTCCTTACTAAAACTTTAGTTTTGTAGAAGGTAATACCAAGTTATAATTAGATGTTTGCAGCTGTTACTTCAAGTGTGTGGCCTCCATCCCAATGGTGCTTGCATGCCTCCCAACTGATTAAAAATAGAAATAGCTGTGGTAGAAATAGTATTAGAAATTGCTTGGCTAGCATAAATGCTAGTATGTATGCAAAAGAATATTACAGAAATGTAAAGTCAGTCTTAAGATATGGTTAAATTAGTGGACATACATCCTCATTTAGGTGTGGGATGTCTGCATAGTGTGGACACAAAAAAAATGGTGGAGTGGGACCAAATTGTGGGTTAGAATTTGAAATGTTTCCCAAGAACTGGGGCGGAGGGGGAAACCAGAGTTGGGAGGTATTTCAACCATACTGAGATAAGATTTGTGTCATCAAAAAGACATTTTTTTTTTCTCCCCCAGAGAACTATTTTATTCTGCATGTACTTATCTTCGCTAATGAAATAACCATGGAAAATACACTGGTGCTTTCCTTTACTTGAATATCTTGGTGGCGTGACTGCAGTAAAGGTGAAAGCTGCTGGACGTACCCTGCCAGATGACTCATATAAATCAGTAGGAACTAGGAGGAGTTTTTTATACTATTCCCTATTGCAGACTCTGTTTAGGATTGGGTTGCCTCCCGCTGGCTTAGAAACAGCTAGAAAGTGAAGAAGTTATGTTTGGCTACTCTTTAACTTCTGTTTCAGTTATGAACAGATGCATAACTGAAGTTGTTTGTCCTAATTCTTTTTTATCTTTTTTTTTTTTTTTTGAGGGGCTTTGAGACTAGTCACACAAGAAATCTCTGTGCCTTTGGAAAGTTCTTCCCATTAATTAGTAGATATTTCACGACAGAAACTTGCAGACAAACATACTTAGATAGAGGTATAAATTCGAATAACCTTCACTTATCCTGTTAGACCTTATTAAGACAGTATAAATAGGATTATCAGTCAAAGGTAAAAGGGAATTTAAAAAATGTAATGCTTGCACAAACTTAATACAATTGCTGATGTGATTTACTGTATTTTGACTTGGAACAATCCATCTGCCGTATTGGACAACGAGGGGGATGAAATTGGCTATAAAATGGCAATAAACCAAAAGATTATCTGGGTCCTAATCTCAATTTACCTAGAATGTTAGTAGTCCAAACAAAAACTATAAAATATACCTGACTTTATTGCTATCAGATACAGAGAGACCAAGTAATGATATAAATTGTGGAAAAGGATTTATCACTGTTACCTTTTTGCTTTCTGTAGGTAAGAAGGATTGTCCGGTGTGGTTTTTAGCTGAAAACCTTGCCTAGGCTGGAACAGTGATTTATTTCATGTCAAGAGTTCACAAATTCTTACACACAGTGGTCCAGCACTGGTCTAGTAATTTGCATTGTTTTGTCAAGCATTTTTCCAGTGAAATTGTCACTATTAAGAATCTGGGGTTGTGTCTCGAGATGGTCATTGCTAGACATCAGCTTCCTGCCTGCATCAGAGTTTTTAGACCAGTGATTGATGCAGCAGATGTATCTGTTGCACACATTTTGAGACTTGGGGATGAAAATAAAAATAGCAGACTGCTAATGTCTGTGTTACAATCCCTTTCTGAAAAGGAAAGGAATACTTAAAAAGAGCATTCAAATCCCCAAAGAAAAATTACCTTTCTCCTTCTTGTCTTCCTTGCAGTGGATAGTCAAAATTGAGATTGCAGCTAATTAGAGAAACTGGATAACATCAGCAGGGAGAGCAGTGTAGTATCAATAAAGATCATGGGATTTTTGCCATATTGTCTTCGGAGAGGTTGAAATCAATTTTTCTTGCTTTGGAATGTTGACTAGTAATTGAAGATTCGTGCAACAGCTGGTCGTGGCGGTGTCCTCTTGTCTACCATATAGGAAGAGGAGTAGTGACAGTAGCCTTTTGCAATTCAGCAGCAAGTGTGGCAACCAAGCAGGAGACAAGGTAGGAAACGTGTGGAGAAGGCCCATGAGGAGCAATGTTTAGGTTTATAATAGTGGCAAAGACAAAAGATCTTGAGAATGTGGCTCTATAAGCTAGAATTGGCTCTTCTTTGGGAGTGGCAGACACTAGTGTGGATCTTTCAAATTTTTCAGGGCATTTCCCTGTGGGAAATAATAGAATTTCAGCTTGTTGAGAGAAACATGCGACTACAGTTTTGAAGTGAAAAAATAGTGTTCATTTTGACTAAGCTGTTTTCACAAATGGGGTTAATATTTACCTTGCTGGTCTCCAGACAGTCTCAATTTTTCTAGTGTGATCCTTGCCATAGAATTTGAACCTTTCTTCCACATCAGTGATGTATATTACCAGTAAGCTGTGGGGTCAGCTGAACTGACCAAATTTGAATTTATAAATACTGATTAAAATGTCAACATTAAGCAAAATCTCTAATTTTGAGACCTTTAATTGCATAAGGGGCAGAAGATCTGGAATCATTAACAAAGCAAATATAAATTAGCCTTTTTCTGCAAAAGAGATTCTTCTGTTGTCTGCTGAAAGTGAGAAAGTAGCGTTTTGCCACTGCTGTTCCATATCATTTTTTTGGGGGAAAAGTGAGTTATTTGTGCCCTTTGTTCCTGGTCTGCCCAAAATCTTCTCTTTACCCTTGTGTGTGAAGAGCAGCTGCAGAGCTCAGCTCCATGGGTCCTAGAGTGGGCATTATGGGCACAAGAGTGCCTTGGCAAGACTCTTGTGACTCAATTCCTCTGATTAACATGGTTTAAAACTTGCTTCCAGTGTACTTTTCCCTTTCAGCATACATGATCTCTTCCAGCTGATGATTGTGAATGTGTCAAGGTAGAGCAAGGCCTGTGTTTTGCTAGTGGTAATCAGTCCTGGAAAAAAGAATAAACGTGTTTGGACTTTTTTTTAGCCCCTTCTATCCTGTGCAAAATGACTAACAAAAACTGCTGCAATCAAAGCCTAAATGTAGGCAAGTCTCTTTCATGCTGAAAGCAGGCTTAATCATTTTATCTTCTAGTTACTGATTTCAACAGCAGTTTAGCAGCAGCTGCTGAACATACTCATTGTATAATACAAAACCTTGTATAATACAATACATGATCTGCAGCTGGGAAAAGGAAGGCACCTAGATTCTTGTGGGCATAATGGTCTCCAGAACTGTATAGTCAAGAAGCACTGAAGCTGGCTGCCACGTGCTGTGTTGTTGCTTTTTTCTTCTGCTTTTTAAGAGTAGGCAAAATCCTGTGTTGGTATGCCCATATAGAAACCACTGCTTTCTGTTTGATGAAAGAACCTAGAGAATCAAATAGAACCTAGAGAAATCCTTGGCTTTAGTCAAAATGGATTCAGGGTTTTCCAACTCCGGTGAACTGTATCATTGTTTATGTTTGTTCAGCTGAGCAGTTGTACCAACAGCTGGCATTTATGTCTTGTGTGATTTTTTTTTTCCCTTCCCCTTCTCCTTTTCCTTTAATATATGATAGCACTCTTAAACTCTAAAGATAGGAATATTTGTGTGAACTCGGTAGCTGGAATCTGTTTGGTGTTTCAAACACTGCAGTCCATGCATTTTCTGCATTGGTCACGTGGTGATGTGGTACTTTGTCAAGAGGTGAAATAGACTGCACAACAGCAGGTCAGAATGGAGCATGGATTTTCTAACACTGTGTTAGATGAAATAATTTTGTGTACTTTAAGGTGGAAAGTTCATTCAGAATTTTCGTGCTTTTTCGTTAAAAAAACATGGTTATTTATTGATTTTTAAAAAGTTAAGCTAAGAACGCAACGTGGTAGGCAACAAAACTTAAAGTAATATTTTTCTACTATATTTTACTAGGAAGTATTTGAAAGAAGTAAAGAGCAGACTACTAGAAAATGAATACAAAGATTTACTGAGTTAATGTCGGCAACAGTCAATTTGCTCTCTTTCAAAAGGGTTTGTGCTTCTCATTAAAGGGAGTTTTCACCTTTTACTTATTGCAGTAGCTGCTCTCCAAATAAGCTATGCTGCATTGTTGTTGTAAGGAAGTGGAGTTGATGTGTTCTGCCACTGCTGCTTTTGGCTGAAAACTTGAGATATAGCAGAGATAATGTTATTAAGTGTAGTCTGAATAATTCTGAACTGCATTACCGTTTCTCATTTGACCAGTAGGTTACTGATACAGTGTTGGGGTTTTTGTTTTTTGGCTGATTTGGAATGTCCCTGAAGCATTGAGTATTTATGGATTCGGTTGGTGTAAATTAGACATACCAATAAGCACATGGTTTTTGGTTTTTGGTTTTTTTTTTTTAATTGGCATTTGTCCCCCTCCTTTTCTGTGTTGATGAATTTTATTCCCATAAAGGGTATGTTTGTAGCACTTTTGATTTTTTTCTTCCGCTTTCTTTTTTCTGGCCAAGTCAATTCGATTATTATTTTTTCTCTTTCCAAGGTAAATAAAGAGATTATACTCAAAACTTCTTCCCGTGACTGATTCCTGTAGTATCCTCTCTTTTCAGACAATATCTTTGACTACCAGGTATTAATTTAGATTCTTGCTACTGTCTCTGAAGAAACCGTTGTGATACTTTGTCTATCTAAAAAAAAAAAAAAAAGCTAGTTAAAGCCTATGCATTCTAGTGTAGGAGTTGTTGTTTTCTGTTAGTTTATTTCAAAATTTAGTTTAGAATGTCATTTGTATTGTATCTCTTAAACAATGTAATTCTTTCTGAGCAAGTTCTCTTGGTTGCTAAATGTTATTACTGATCCCATAAATGGAAAGACTTCAGACTATAGGATAGTTCATGGGAAAATTCTTACTGTTAAGGATGGAATAATTCTGAAATGTTTCACCTTCTTCCATAGGGACCGGTGTTTTTTAATGCTGTAAGAGAGTTTGTAGAAGAATACTAGGCAAAGCAAAACAGGTTTAACTGCTGTTTGCTTAGTTCAGTGTAGTCTATTATAAATCTTAATGTTGTATCTGGTTTATCTATAGGAAAATACAAATAGATTATTTAAATTGCTTCTGTATTGTACATGATAAAGCAATTGATTGCATTTTATTGTATGTTTTTTATATGTAGCCTGTTTGGCATTCTTTTTGATCCAGTTAATTTGCATTTAACTTGATAACGCCTAGCTTTAAGTAGGCACCTGGGTATTCCTTTTACATCATATTTCAGAACCCGTAGAGCTGACGCGCAGATATGTTTCTACTTTGAAAGATACAATTAGCAGTGCCTGTAACAAAACCAGGGAAGTTAACTGAGGAGATAAAAATGAATTGTATAGAACACAGAATATTGAATTAGATGAAATGTGATCTTTTCTGGTTAAATCTGAGCTTAAGCGCCTTTTCACTTTTAGAGTATATCCCCTGTTAAAATCTGCGGAAGTTGTTGCTAATTTGTGACTTCATTATTTACAAGGTTATTTTTAGTGTTTGGGGATGTGAGGGGGCTAAGTTACCATGCAAGAGCAACATGTTTGTACGTTGAAATGCACAGTTAAAAATATTTAAAAGAAGCCTTGTGTTCTGTGCCAAGGAGGGTTCTGCAGGTGACACAGGAGAACTGTGAATGGAGTCTTCCCTGAGTGGCAGTAACTATCCTCCAGAGCTTGCCAATGCAGAAGTGGCAATTTTTGTTCATGAAAATGCTTGTGAAGAGATGACTTTTGATTTAATTGGTGAGGGTACACACTAAGCAAAAACCCTGGTAAACTGGTGGCTGCATCTGGATGACTAGAAAGAATATGAAAGCGTTCAGCTGAAAGGCAGAACATCAGACTTTACCATAAGGCGGTAATAACGCCGAGCTCCTTGGCAGCCAATGTGGAAAGGGAAAGACAGTGATCTTGACTGGGACTTACCGTTACCAGGGAAGAAGGTATTGGTACAGTTTTCCTGAGAAAAGTGAATGTAGATTTGCATCTTGGAGAAGCCAGTTCAGACTATGATTGCTGAGAAAGAGGTGGTCCAAACATGAACTCACTTCGGTCATCTGGAAGGGAGAACAATTTTATAGTTATACCTGTTCTGTAAGAAATCAGATCTGAGTGACAACACCTTGACTGACAAAGAAAGAGCTGAACACCTTTCTGCATCTTTTTGAAAATCGGTTAATCCTGTCTCGAACTGGAAATTTTAGAGTCAATAGCCACTCCTAAAATTCAACCCTTGTGTTAATAGAAAACCATTGTGAGGCAGAGGCTTACTGTTCTTGGAACCAGGAAACATTATAAGTTGTCATAAGAACAAAGGACAGCTTTGACAGAGAAACAAAATTACAGCAGGGGAGACACATTTAGTGTGAGACAGTACACTCAGGGCATTTGAGGTGGTTGATCTGTCTCCACACTGAGCCCCTTGGTAATGTGCTCTGTGAATCTGAAGAACTGAATGTTGGCAAAGTTGGAAGCAATCAAATAAAAAGCATAACCTGCCACTGCCTCGTTTAGAAGTATTTAGAATGGATTAATATAATGGCTTGATATATTAATTTTATAAAGAGGTCAAAATTAGCTTGCAAAAAGCTCTTTCACAGTGCAACCCCTTCCCCTGATAGATCAAAACAATGCTATGCTATGTTATTTGCCCTGCTTTTTTTCCTTATTCCCACATCCAAATGCAAGATCTGCTGTCATCCTCCAACTTTTCTTCAGCAAAAACATAGTAATTGCTTAAAAACAAAATCCTTCCAATTCATCCCTCAAAGCACTAACTCCTGCTGTCAGTGATTATGATAAGAAGGTGAATTGTGTGCCATTGCTGATTTTTTTTTTCTTCCTGCTGTTATTAATGCAGTGTTAATGTTACAATGTTAACCTGTTCTTAATGCAGTGTATTAAGATCTAACCCACGTTACCAGAAAGCCCTCAGATGCTTACAGCCTATGACGGATGGGTAGAGCAACAGTATTAAAAAACCTGCTTATTAATCTTATCACACTTAACACCTCCCCAGCTGAAGAATGCATTACTGAAATTTGTCTTGAAAATGTTCATCTTTTCAGACTACTTCATGGACAATTGAAAACTCTGAAAGATAAGACTTTTTGAGTATTTGAACATTGCAATTGTTATTGGAAGATGAAGCAAATTTACTGTGGTTCTAAAATCAACCTGTATTGACAACATTAGCTGTGTCTTTAGCAGCTTATGAATGTGTGAGCTGTTTATTGATTCTTTAAAATTGAACCCAGCAACAAGCAATAAGTTAATGGCATCCTTTCTTCCTCCCATATAGGGGAGGAAATTCAGTATTTTAAATTTTCTGTCGTTTGCTGGTAATATTTACAAGAAATGAGATGAAGTTAGTGTTTTCTAAGTCACCTCTGTCTTTTAAACCTTTTTATATAGTTCTGTTATTTAAACCATGTTTCTAGTTAGTGGGGTGAAGACTTTGACCCAGAATAAAGTTCAATGTGCTTTATTCAGTCAGTGTGGGTTCTTTTTTGTAAGGCTGGATATCTGCACTCTGGTGCATTGACTGAACTTGTCTATACTGAAGTGTCTTATAGATGTGTAGAACCAGAGAAAGAATCATAATTACTGAAATGATCAAAAAGCATTTGTGCTTGTAAAACCATGTTATTGATAGTAAAATGCACAGAATATGGAGTTTGAACTGATTAATGATAGCTGCAATTAAATTCAGTACACATGGGTCTTAATGCAACATCACAGCAATTTGGCACAGACCTGCACAGATCTCTTAAACCTGAGGCAAGGTTTATTATGTTTTCAGACCACGGTTTTTCAGACACAGAGGGCCTCAAGGGCAAGAGTCTCTGGTCCATTAAGTCTGCTTTGTGTTATTGCAGTGGAATGAAACGGCCCTACAATCAGCGCAAATCAAACTGGCCAGAGGAGGATTCCGTGTAGGTCAAGGGCAAAAGAGCATAGTGTTGTCCTCTGAGGCAGAGCTGGTGCCCGAGAACCATGCAAAGTGATAGTGAAGGCATCTTTTTCTCTTCTTAATACGCCAGTGGCTTGCCTGCTAAGTACCTGATCTGAAGGTCTTGGCACGACTAAGTTTTTACCTTCAGCAGTCCGTATGTGTTGGATGCTGTGCAGTGGAACTAGGACAGCCCATCTTTTGAGTCTGTTTATTGAGACTTTCGGAAAGGGAACAGTGTAATGCCAGAGAACTGTGAAGTTGTTATAGGTCATTTGCAGCGTAACTGAGATCTGAGCTGGAGCGTTGCGAGCCTGAAGAACTGAGTGATTTTCGGTATGGTATCATTCAGTGCTTCCCTGTTTTCAGTGGCTGTGAGTAAAACAGCTGGAGAAATGGAATAAAAATGGCATCTTTAGCTTTTGAATGGTATGGACGATTTTTTTGTACATAGGAAATAAATGCTTTCTCTAATCTGTACTATAGCCTAGCTCCATGTAGAGCCTCTTTACACTTTTCCTACCTGCTTTGTGTAGACCCAGCTGTAGTATTACAAAGCTAGCATAATGTTGCTGAGCCTTGGCTGGAGTAAGAAAGTCTGTACTGACACAGCAGATAATCTGATAATTTTTTCAGGCTGTGCAAAAATCTTTGGGGCAGGTGAGTCCTAAGTGACAGTTGAAAATCATGTAGGAGCAGTAAAAATTCAGCCTGATCTGAGACAGAAAAACAAGCTTCAGTTTACTATGGTTTTGTTTTTCTTTTTTTTTTGTCTTGGAGATACTCAAGCTGGAGAAGCATGGGAGAATTGACCTTGCATTTTAACATCAATGCTGTGCTATATAGGAAAAATGAGGATATAGATATTATCCAGAAAGAATGTTTGTTTTGTTTCATTTCTTGTTTTGTTTGGTTATGTGTATACTGTTTTAAAATCCAGCCTTACAAATGCTTCATTTGCAATGTTGTAAATCTTCCTGTATGAATTACATACCCGAGGTTTTGTTTCATTTTTTACTTTGTGTGGGGAGATCTTGGCAGTTCTTAACATATTCACCAGCAAGTCGTTACAGTGAATCATCTCCTGTGGAACCTTATTCTGCAGTCGAAGTAGTGCTTCAGGATGGCATGCATGAGAATGGGCCAAAAGATTAATGTGACTTCAAGTGTCTACAGAAGGCAGTGTCTGTCATTTGCTGTGCTAATGATAAACTATAACCAAAACACTCTGATTTAAAAAAAAAAAAAAAAAAGAAAAAAAAAAAGACCTGAATCATAAGAAACAAATTTAAAGTACATGTTGCAACTCTGTTAAACGGGATGCAAAACCAAGTATGATTTTTGCTCATACATTTTGGCAGTTTTTCCACAACTATTGTCTGTTACAGTATGATAGTGCCTAGAATTACAAGTAAAGTTTTACGTTAGAAATAGAACACAATGGCATTGTAAATATTAAAGAAAAAAAACATACAAAGGGAAGTACGTGGGTTCTAAATTGCAATTACATTTTGTTCATGATGAATATGACATTTTAAATTTAGGGGAATTACTCAGCTTCATAATGCAATATTGTATGCAGGTGTAACTGTTCCTTTGTATGTAAGCACATGTTATGCTAAAAGATGTTGTTTTAAATTGCAAATTCGGAACAGTTGCTGGAACTTCCTAGGAAGTGCCAGAATTTGTTACCAAGGCCCCTACTTCTGCTCTCCTATGCCTTTGCGTTATGATCTCTAATTACATTGTTTCACACTATTTTTTCCTGCCTCATTCAGTGAACAGGATGGGCGGTGCTCAGGAATTGAGCAGCTACTTGGTATTTTAATGCTTATCATTCAGTTAGCAGCCTGGGCTTTATTTACTGCACACCATTTAAAAGCCTCTAAAGAATACATAATTATTCATTCCCTTATGGCCTTTTCTAAGGTGCCTGGCTGAACTATTTTTGTCCATTCAATTGTATTTTCATGTGCATTTTCTGGTCAATACCTATAACTTTACTTTATGTGCTATGTGAAATAAATGCATGTGAACACATAAACAGCATGCATATATATATATATTATATATATATATACACTTTTGAAAGAGAATTTTGTGATTATTCCCTTTGATAACTTCTAGAATGGAAACTGAGTGTCTGTTGCATACTTTAAAACAGCCTTTCATGAGGATATTGAAAGTAAACATAAAATAATGCAATTAAGTGACTAAAGACACCTGTCCACATAACCTGAATCATTCTCATATGCAACCTTGTCTTTTGTGATGCACTTCAACTTTAAATATATCTGTCTGTGTATCCTCTAGGTCAAACAGGTTGTCCATTTGTTTAAATGCAGGCGGTACTCCCTGCTGCACATGATTGCAAAGAGGACGGAACTAATGTAGCATTCAGAATTAAGTTCATGTGAGAAATGGAAAAAAGTGAGGGTAGTCGAACACTGGAACAGTTTGCCCAGAGAGATTGTGGAGTCTCCATCTTTGCAGATGTTCAAAACCCAGCTGGATGCGGTCTTGAGTAACCTGCTGTAATTGGCCCTGCTTTGAGCAGGTTGGACCAGAGGATCTCCAGAGGTCCCTTCCAGCCTTTGCTATTCTGTGATTTATAAAATTCAAGATAATCTACTTGTGGGTGTTTATATTATGCTTATTTCTGGTGGGCAAAACTTCATGGATCTTGTGGCTTTCTTCTACACTAAAATGCTAGTAAAATGTTTGTCTGGAATTTCCATTTGGCTAGCAGGCTATCTTGTCAGTCCCATAAACAGTAGTTCAACCGTTTTCAGCAAAAGTTGTAGAAACGTTTGTAGAACATTCTGCAGTGATTCTGTTGTTATGCTAGTACTTTGTAGAAGATTGTAATAAATTATAATGATTTATAATTGACCAAACTGTTATGTACTTCATCTTTTTTTGGGTTAAAGAACACAGTGTAGAAACCTTGGTGGCGAATGGTCACCGATTTACATCTTGATCCTGTTGTTCACAACTTTTGCAAATGATGGATGCTGGAAAGAACTTAGCATATCTTCATCACTGACTTTTGCAAATTTTAATACTGTTACCAATGCATCACAGCTCTGACTGTAAGGCTTTTCTATAATATCTGTCTGTTGTTTGAAATATTTTAACATTGCTTCTACAAAAAGGCCTAGACTTTTCCCATTGCTAATATTAATATTTCAAATAGGAACAGAAGGCAACAAGTAAAAGATGGTGCATGTAAAATCCGTATCATCTTTTACTGTAGTCCAAATATACCACTTTTCTCCGTCTGCCTCTGATGGGATGGGAGGATTACAGTACTTGTCTTGAAAAGGCCACTTCCAATTAAAATAAGTTTTATTCCTAATACAGTCTAACTTTTTTCTGTTGCAGAAGGAGTTGAGCCTCCCGAGAAGAGGAAGTTTGTAAGTACATGAAGTTTCTTCTGTTGTGCTCACAGTATAGTATGTAGTTTTGACAGTTTCTGGGTAGGCTAGTCTTTTTTTCTGGGCAGTTAAAATGAAGGTTAAATGTGACAGTTGATCTGCCTTAAAATACATACAAAGAAATTAATACTGTAAATGAAAACCTATGGGTTGTGCAGTGATCATTTTTATGCCCATCCTCCTCTTCTAAAGGAGCTGTTGTGAGGGATTTCCAAAGTGACAAAAAGTTCTTATGTTGAAGCTTTTGTTTTGTATTGAAGATTTCTCTTGTTAAAAATCAAGGAAGAAATTTGGTTTCTTCATGAATGATATAAATGAAACTTGACACACAAGTAAAACTGTTTCCTTACGAAATTCTGTGATCAGACCTGTGGATGAAAAAGTAGGAACAAAGAATAGATGAATTCTACGAAATATATAGGGTTTTTAAACTACTATTTTGATCAGTGGAAGTAAAGACTGTATATTCTTGTATAAATTGTTACTGAGGTAGAATAATATGAACTCAGATACTGTGGTTTGGTTGTGCTTTGCTCAGATTTCTGTACCTTGGCTTTGTTTTTCTGGTGTTTTTGAACTGTTTGGTTTTAAAGCTTGTATTTTTATTTGTATCTGTTTTATTTCTTGTTCTTTATTAGTAATTTATTGAGAAAGTATTGGGATAAGAACATAGCAAAATGTCTTAAGAAACAATCTGTTCATTTACTACTTTCTTTCAAAAAATACCTTAAGGCTATAAGGTTATCACTTGAATGATACTTGAATAAGCTTGAATTAATGTGACAACACATTGTGAATAAAACCCTAAGCCCTTGCACAAAAGGCCAGTTATTTGGTTTTATTTTTCTATACTTGTTTTCAACTTGATAGTGCTGTGTAGCTTTTGGTGATAGTAAGGTTAGGTATGTGAATAACTGGAACTGTAATTGCTGGGAAAGTGCAGTTAAGTGCTCTGTTGTTCTGACTTAAATGGCACACCAGAAGTCTGTACTTGGTAGGGCACTGCTGACTTGGAAAAGACTTTGTTTTAGGTTCTGACACATGAAAAGTCTTATACTAAATAGTAAGCATAACCATTATTTAAGAAAAGTCAAGAAAATATAAAACTAATTCCACATCAAGTATTGATTATTGCAATGATAGAGAGAAAAACAGTTAAGGAAAATGATTTTTGATGCCTTCTTTTGGTGCTCTTGGTGCTTTATATTAACCTGAAACTGTTGTGTGGGCAAAAGACTGCCTCTGTTGAAGTTAATGGCTAAACTCCTATTGACTTCAGAGCAGAAAATGGCTCTGGAGGCTCTTTTTTTATCCGTAGCCATGACCTTGCTTACCCTTGCTATGATGTTTGACATTGGATGTTATTAGATATTTTTCTCCAAGTTTGAAAAACGGCTGCAAAGCAATCACCTCAATTGCGTTCATATAAATATTTTTATAGCTGATCACTGAGATGTTAAGTGCACATTCTGTAATATTGCCGAGACTTTAATAAAGTATAATAAAGGAATAATCCCTTGTCAGCATAATCATATCTAGTTATTAAAGTGCTTAGGATTCTGCAGGTGGTATTTTAAAATATCTTTAATACTGCTGTCTTCGTTAACAGGACTCATAGTGCTGAGGTTAGCAAGGGCTGTGTAGGATCAGGGGTTGTGTGTATGGGCCATGTTGGCTGCTCTATTTGTGTGTTATATGCATGTTGACATGAAGACTGAATTTCAAGATGTGAGAGGTCCTATTTTTTTATTATTGTAAACATCTAGAGGTCCTGAATGACTCCAGGTAGGTGTCTCACTTTGTCTTCTGGAGCTTCAGAGCCAATGGCATGCCAAGGACGCAGCTTTAAGCAGGACAGGGAAAGCTGGTTCAGGGGTGATCAAGTAGGGAAGCTTGGAAAGCAAGGTTTTGGTTGATGAATGACTGGTACTGATTTCCATGCCCCCATTCCCCCCTGCCCCCTGCCCTTTCTTTGAAATGATCTCTTATTCTTTAATGTGACAGAATCAGAGGAGGAAAGGAGAGAGGGATGCATGAGGAAAGGTGTCTTACTTATGGTTCACCATGTGCATGTTTCAAAGAGCTAGTGTGCAAAATATTTAAGCTTTCTTTTATATCTATTGCATTATTTTTTACACCTGTTTTAGACTGGCTACTGGCTGGACCATACAGAGTTGTTTTCCATATGTATGCAGATAACTTTTAAATACATTTGCTATGACAACATAAAGGAGGCTGCTGATTCTAAGTCTCAGTGGGATGGGATATGGTATATGTAACATGATTATATGGAAAGGTGGGTATTTGTCAGGAAGCATACTGAATAATAGATCATTTGAAAAGAAGTGGTATTTGACTGATACGGAGTACCAGCCTTTCCCTACCTATTCTGCTGAACCAGCCAGAGCTCTTGGACTTATTTAGCTACGTGCTCAGCTTAATGCCTGAAGTGGTACGCGGGTTTCTTTTATTAAGTTGATCAGATATAGAATCATAGAATCGTAGAATCATTAAGGTTGGAAAAGACCTCTAAGATCATCGAGTCCAACC